>CAWUFW010000521.1:1672500-1677500 GCA_963921515.1 Calotriton arnoldi | reverse complement strand
GATCCAGCAGGCATGGCTGTATGTATCGCCCGCATTCACTAGGCACAAAGGTTGCACTGCCTGTGTCCATCATACATTTTACAGCAGCTGTGCAGCCTAGGTCCAGCAGAAATGAGCAGCTACCCTGTCCGAGTCTGACATTAGTGGTTGCTCTGCCTATGCCAAACAGACATTTCTGCTGGAACCGCCCCTGTAGAGCAGACACCCATTTTTGTGCTGTTTGGTCCGGCAAACAGCAGTGGTGATGCCTGTGTTCAGCAGATACTAGTGGTTGTGCTGCTTCATCCTACACAAGATGCCTTTTTTAAAACACTGCCCAACAAGAGACATAATATCTTGTAATGAGACAGAAACATTGAAAAACGATCAAGTGTAAAAAGACAGCTACACAATTCCCTTTCAACACTTTCCCGCTCAAGATATGAAATGAGACAGAATAAGCAAGATCATAACAGTTTCAATGATATTCTCTACTCTTCTAACTCGCCCTCCTCCAGTGATTTCGCTCTCCATCTAAGAGCATTTTAACTAACTACACTCCCTCCTCCTCACCACACTTCCTTGTCCATTATTTGTTCATGATCACCACCTCCTACTCCTGGTACTTTTCAATCATCCTTCCTCATAGTCATCCACTCCCTCCTCCTACATTCTCTACACAATTCTCTGGCCCTGCTCGTTTCTCACGCTCTCATCCCCTGCACTCACCCCCCCCCCACCCCACCCCACCCTCATTAAACTAGTGATCTTACTACTCAATCCATGGGCTTTAGCTTAGTCGGATCCAGATCCTCGAGTTCCTCACTCTTCAATGCGCTCACCTTTGCCTAGTCATAGCCCGCTCACCTCTCTCTTGAGCTCACTTCGTCTCCATTCTGTCATTTCCAGTTCTATGATGGCCACCCCTCGTCCTTCACCCATGTACTCATTCTTAATTTCACATTTTCTTCCTACCATGGTGCTCTCTTCTGTCAGTGTTCTCACATCCTCCCTATCTTTCACTGTCTCATGATGCACTCTCACTTACCCTCCACATTCAGCCATCACCCCACATCCCCCACAAATATTGCACATAATGAACAGGTACCATGAAAGATGAAAAAGTAAGACACATGAAAGCCATCACCAAGCCTTGCTGTTCGGAGTTTTGATGCTCCTCTAGCGTCCTTGGAGAGCCACTGCCTTTGGTATGGCTTGATCCTGCTAGCAAGTTACTCTGGAAGTGTACGGAATAAGGGCGCTCTTAAGTTGCCCTTCCCTTGGGCATGTCAAGACTCCCATTAATGCCTGTGGGGTCCAGCTGTCGGTACCTGCCCTTGCTGGAACGCACACAGTTTGTTCTGTGATAAACGATCCTCTCTGCCCCAGCGCTGTTCTGGTCCATCCAAAAGCTACTGTGCAGTACGGATTAGGCAGGCTCGTGAGCCAGCACGTGCGCCTCAACCCGAAGTCGCCCATGAGCAGCATCCACAAGGGCACAGCTTAAATTCCTGTGCATGGGGAGAAGACACAAGCTAACAAAAGCCATGGGCAATCGCCAGGAACAGTCTCTCGACAAGACAGACATCCCCTGGCACTGTGCTACCTCAGGCGGCCGTCAGCCTTAACAGAACCAAGTTCAGATTTGGGGTCCGGGGAGAGGCTGCTCCAGCTGGATTCAATACAGGAAGGAAGTAAGGAGCAGCTGGATAGCCCCGATGTGCACAGGTTGGCCACAGACCAGAACCTGCCCACACAGTCGTCCGTCCAGTCCTCCAGAGCTCGGCCCAGTAGCTCTGCTTTGTGCTTTGAATCCTGCTCGGCCATGTCCCTTTGGGGCAGGTTCAGGACTCCACTGAGCCCCTGGAAACTCTGATCCATATACTCATTGCGAGGAGGTCCTGCGTGCAGCCAGCTGCTATCGCCTGCAATGACGAAAAGGTAACAGGTTATAAAAAAAACACATCTTCTCCAAGAACACTATACAGTGAAAGACAATTTTAGATTTCTAGATGTGCATGTTTTAATTAAAGAAATAAATGAGAACACAAATCACAACTACATTTAAATACATGCTGAAATCAATGAATCTGTGTTTACACAAACGCCGCTGCGGCCCCGTGTCCTCACTGAAAAGTTAAAGTTTCTCAAATTCTTGAGATGGAGGTGCCATGGAAAAATCAGCATATAAAGCGGGGGAATGATTCAATTAAGGAGTCCAGAATCATTATATTAATATTAACATTTCAACAAACAAAGTAACTCTGAAACCATTGATCACAATATTTCTTATGCCACACTAGGAAATACTACAATTATAGCAGTTGTTAATACATGAGTTCATCTATGTGCAATAAGTTTAAGTTTGTGTAGTCAGTCATATAGTGTGTATATGTGTTGTACATATGTTTTTTGAAAATATTGAGGGGATGTTGAAATTCATTTGGTGAAGGGATTCTTAAATGTAAATAACAACAAAAAAAGAAAAAAGACTAATAATTGAAGCCCAGAGTCAATAAAAAGGACTAGTGTGGCATAAGAAATATTGTGATCAATGGTTTCATAGTTACTTTGTTTGTTGAAATGGAAAAATCAGAATAACCAATCCATGCTCAGTTGGTATGCTGTGTGTGTGGTGGGGTGTTAGCCCTGTAGACGAGACAACTTCCAAGCTCTGCGCCGGTCACATGACATTTTAATAGGAAGGCCCATCTGTATTAACATAACTTCTCAAATACAAATAACAGGGAAAACCCTTTGATATATCAGGCCCTACATCAGCCGCTAGTATGCAAAACCAAGAAGCACATTGGAGTAACATCCTTCAAAACCACAAGCCTCTGTAGTGAACAATACCGTACAAGACCATGAGACACGATAGGCAACAAACCTACCAGCCTCTGTAGAGAATACAATGGGCAATATTGATCCAGATATAATGGCCAATATTGATCTGGATACTGATGAGCCTTCTTAGGTAATATTGACAGAGTAATGCTCAAGTGTTGAGAAGTGCAGCTGACCTTCAAAGAGCCACATGAGAAAGTGAGTAATACCGCTCTACAAAACCACCAGCTTCTGCAAACCTATGTTGCACCTAACATCTGTGTCAGAAATGTGTTGCAGCATTTCTCCCATACTGGTAAATCAAAGTCACATTGAACTCAGTAAAAATGATGAGTTGCCCAAGGTGCCCCGCCAAATCTTGATGAGTCCTCACCTTTTTTTATAGGTTCCTTCCGATGGAAGTTCAGGGGTGCTACTAAAAACTGAGTTTCCCCCAAAGGCTCCCAAAAATGCAGGATGCGAACGCTCCAGACCCCAGGCCGCAGTGGAAGACTCAGAGACGGCTTATATTGTGTGAACTCTGCCTCCACATCCACAGTGATGTCATAGGACGCAGCCACAATGTAAGTGGGGTCCACCCAAACCACCGTCACTGTCAGGTTGGCACCCCGCGACCACTTCTGCATGGCCACAGGCTCGTCAAAGGGCCCCATAAGCCCACCAAAATTCCGAAAGATTCTCTCTTTTGGATCCCACTCTGTTCCAACCTGCAAGAAAAAAATTAAACAGGCTAGGAGTTAGAGTTTCATTGAGATTGGGAGAGGTGGGGAAGCCTGGAGCTGCCAGGCGGAGGGAGGGAGGAAACCAAGAGCTTACAGTCTGGTTGGGAAAAAGAAATAAAATGGTTATAAGGCATAAGTAATGGTATAAGACGAGAGGGTTATCAGGTGCTAACTGAATATGCCTTTTGGGGCATGGAAGAGAATGCATGGTTAATAGGGTTGCAACCTTAGGGCACAACGTGAAGGCACTTAGGTGTATGTGGTAAAAGAGCACAGGTCATAATAGCAAAGTATAAAATGGAGTGAGGAGTGGGTGCTGAAACAGAAAAAGGGGCTGCCCAGTGGGAGGGTTCAGAGAACCAGCACATTACTGGAAAAAACACCTTCTAAACAACAATTAAAAGCTTTTTGTAAAGAAATAGTTACTTCTTTTCCACTTTGCGGCAGAAAACGGGTGTGCACACTCTGGTGCCAAGAATGGCTGTACATTGGCCTGAAGTACAAGTATGCACTGGACTACTTCTTGACTGACATTCATCCTGAACACTGCCCACTGATTTGGGAGGGGAAGGGAAGAGAGAGAAAATAAAGAGAAAGAGGCAAGTGAGGGGGATATAATTTAATAGGTTTTTTTAATTCAGCGGTGGCTACAGAGAAAGGGTCTTACAAGTGTTCCCACCTTATGGAATTGTGATTTACCAATGAAAAGGAACTTTCAGTGGCATTTCTCTAAACTTAAAACTGTTCATTAAGTAGCTTTTCTTACCATAAGTCAGAAAAGGCATCGGTGTTTGAAGGGTTGAACTACAACTCAACAAAGTGGGTTTTTACCAGGACATTCAAGTATGCCTGTAATTCACGTGTGATTTTTTTAAAAATCATTTTCCACCAACAGCATTTCTGGCTCCAATCCAGTTTAATTTCTCAGCTTTCAAAGAAAGAGTAGTTTGTGAACTCTCTTGTTGAGTATTTTGTTGTGGAGGCTGTACACAATGATGAATGGCCCTCCACCCAGAGAGAAAACTTGCTTTGGCTCAACTCTACTCGTGCAAATATAAGGTGATGTTCCTGAGCCTGCACGGCGAGTCAGTGACCCAGCCCTGAGACGGTCTCAGAAGGAGTGATGATCCCTGAATGCAGTGCTGCAGTAGCTTTTCGACATAGATTCTGCGGCGGCAGATTTCTGGGTGGGAAACTGGTTTATGGATTTGCGACTTGGTCCTCACAAGAGGCTTCTATTTATCAAGGAGAAAGTGTGACAGGGCAATAGATGGATGGAAATGGAAGCTGATGGGGGTGTGAAGGAGAGAGTAAGAACATTGTGGGTCATACTGACATCTCATTTCTAATAGACCATGTCCATTGTTGAGGTTAACGAACATTCCTTTCCTGGGGGTCGGTGAATCCTAAACCCACAGTAACAGTGACTTACTTTGCACCCTAGGGTGGATG
>CAWUFW010000521.1:1660000-1665000 GCA_963921515.1 Calotriton arnoldi | reverse complement strand
TTCGTTGATGTTCCCCGCGCGCCTGAGAATAGTTTTGGGCGGTACAACGCATTTTAGTGACAGCCCGGAGGAGGCGTGGGATTGGTTGGAGTCTTACCGAGCGGGCATGGGGGAAGCGGGGCGAAGCACGAGGCCGCATGCTGAGGAATCATGCCCTCGATCGCAGCGCATCAGGCGGCGCCGCCATGGTGCAAGAGGACCCACGGTGACCCAAACGGAGACGGAGAGGTCAGCCGCACTGAAGGCTGTATCTGAAATTTCCCAGGAAAGGCTTTCTCAATCAGCGGTGGACACTGAGTCGGAGAAGGGCTCGGAAGGAACTGACAGTGTCGGAACTGGAACGGGCAGTCCTGCTATGCCACATGTTACACCTGGGACAGCGGATGAGTTGGTTGATGCTTGATGCTATCAGAGCGTGCTTAGTAATTATTTGAGTGGGATCGAGGAATATTGGGGCCTTATTTCACAATAGAATTTTTTTTACAATTGTTGAATAGAGGCAAGGGAGGTTAGCGGGTCCTGGGGGTATTCATCCTTGTGTACGGTGGCGGCTCTCACTGAGATGCGGGCCCCCGGAGAGTTAGGGGGGTCGCGCAAGTAATGGGGGCATGGCGCTAGACAGTGAAGGCGTAGTAAGGCGGGTCTTCTCGGCTCTTGGCCGCCTCCCCTACTTTTCGGGTTTGTGTGTCCTCAGTAGCTACTGAAGGACGAAGGTTGGGGTTTGTAGTTTGGATGGGAACTAGTGTTTTAGTGCCTGTTCTGGGGAGGGGAGGGGCCAGGGGTTTGCAGGATGGGGGTGTTGGGGGGGATGGGGGGTTTGGTTAGGGTTATTGGGGCCGCCGGTGTGTCCAAATGGGGTGAGCGGATGTGTGTGGGAATTCAAATGCGATATGGGGACATTACCTGAAGTAAAATGTATAACATGGAATGTGTGGGGGTTACACACATTGCAGAGGCGCCATAGAGTGCACGCTGATTTGGTACGTAGAGGGGTCCAAATTGCATTCCTCCAGGAAACACATATTAATCCCGCTGAAGGCTTGGCGTTACTACGTAGATGGAGGGGACAACTATTCTACACGATATACTCAGCTTTTGCCAGAGGGGCGTTGATATGGGTTAGAGCAGGAGTCCCATTTCAGATGACTAATCAAATCGTGGATCCGGAAGGGAGGTTTGTGGCGGTGGCGGGGCGCCTTAATGGGAAGGATGTCACTTTGTGTAGCGTATATGCCCCTAATGTGGACCAGGCAGCCTTCTTCACCCATTTGTCAGGGAGGCTGGCACCGTATTTGACTGGCTCGGTACTCATGGGAGGCGATTTTAACTCAATAGCTGACACTGATATGGATAGGTCGCATCCTCCTTTGCCTGAAGCACCCATACATAGACTCTCCAAAATCAGACGTGACTGGCAAGACAGATGGGGGCTCATCGATACATGGCGTGCGCACCATCCAGGGGAGCGGGATTATTCCTTCTTTTCCGCGCTGCACAAACTGCACATGCGGTTGGATGCGATATTATGTTCCCGGATTTACATGCCACGGTGGGCCACAGCGAGTACCTTGCGAGAACACTCTCTGATCATAAACCGCTATGGTTGAGGATGCAATGGGCCCAGGAGAGGCCCGCGATTCCGACCTGGAGGTTACGACCAGAGGCATTGGAAGACCAGGTCTTCCGCGAAGAGGTAGGGACCGGGATAACGCAATATTTTCTTGAAAATGAGGGCACGGCATCGTCGACGGCACTGGAATGGGACGCATTTAAAGTGGTGGTAAGGGGTCTATGTATCACTAAATTGGTGTGAGTGCGGAAAACGCTAGTGCGGGAAATGGATGATGCAGAGCAACACCTGCGGACGGCCGAGAGGGCTCGCCCCGAGAACCCAGACGCGCAGAAGGAAGTTTTGAACGCCAGAGAGGAGATGGCGGTACAACTAGAGAGGATGCGTTGTTTCGATCATAAGAGATACTTAGCACGCACGCACACGGAGCGAGACAAAGCGAGCACGCTGCTTGCCTGGTTGGCTAACCCGATCCCCCGAGGCACTCCCATTCTGAACTTGGCCTCCCCGACGGGGACTCTGGTGTATACCCAACAGGGGATTAATGGACTGTTTCACGACTATTATCACGAGCTGTACCGAAGTAAATTACGGATTGCTGGGGATGACATAGGGAGTTTCCTGGCCGCCGTTGAGCTGCCCCAACTAGAAAAGACGCAAGCAGATCTGCTAGGACAAGAGATCACGTTGGGGGAAGTTAGGAGCGCGGTTAAACAGATGGCACGTAATAAAACGCCAGGGACCGACGGGCTGCCTATAGAATTTTATTCGGCTTATATCGATATCCTGGCTCCTAAGTTGTTGGCGGTTTACAAGGAGGCGAGGGAGGTTTGAGTATTACCGGCTTCCACACGAGAGGCGGTCATTATTCCGTTGTTGAAACCTGGGAAGGACTCCACTGATAAGACAGCTTATCGCCCCTTATCCATGCTCACATCTGATTATAAAATTTTAAGTAGGATCCTCGCGACTCGACTCCTCCCATATGTGGTGCAACTGGTCCACCGAGATCAAGCGGGCTTTATACCTACCCGGAATACGGCCACTAATGTGCGCCGGGGGTTTCGTATATTGGGGGAGGACCGATACGAGAATACATCTGCGGCCGTCCTATCAGTAGATATTGAAAAGGCGTTCGATAGCCTTGAATGGCCATATCTGTTCCAAGTCATGCGGACGTTTGGTCTCGGGGAGGCTTTTGTGAGATGGACCGAGATTCTCTATAGGTCAGCGACGGCTCGGGTTCGGACGGGGACTATGATATCCCACTCCTGTCCAGTAGGACGAGGAACGCGACAGGGGTGCCCGCTTTCTCCTTTATTGTTCGCTTTGGCTATTGAGCCATTAGCGGCGCATGCTAGATTGGAGCGGACTTATCTCGGGCTGGGCCTGCGTAGGGCTGTACAATATATCTCATTGTATGCTGATGACCTCCTCATGTTTTTAGCTAACACAGAGGAGGCCTTGGACGGAGCGACGTCGCTGCTTCGTGAATTTGGCAGGGTCTCGGGGCTTGGTGTGAATTGGGCGAAGACTTGCCTGTTCCCGGTGATTCCGTCGGATACTGGTACCGCCCATGTCAAAGGCATTAGATGGGAGGCTCGGTGTTTGCCGTATCTTGGAACTAACATTTATCACGCGCCTGAGGACCTCCTAGAAGGGAACATAGGCAGGGCTGTGCAAGGACTTCAGGGCAGTTTAACATTTTGGAGTACTTTGCCGCTCTCGGTGGCAGGTCGGGTGGCTCTGTTAAAGATGGTGGCGTTCCCCCGGTTGTTGTATTTCTTCAGGACGCTGCCGATTTGGATACCGGGATTTACTTTTAGACGGCTCCGGTCAATAGTTGGGGGGTTTCTGTGGGGGAATGGAAGGCGGCGGGTGGCACTGGACACAATGACGCGCCCGAGGGCTGAGGGGGGGTTGGCTGTGCCGGATTTTGAGTTTTATTATTTGGCAGCCCAACTACAGTGGCTTACCCAAGCGGTGGCGTTGGAGTTTCGGGGCCCAGATAGCCCAGAGGGAAGACGGATACCGCGTCACGTGTTGTCCTTCACAGTGCTCCAGCAAAGATTGCGCCTGGGGATGCTTTCCAATGAGGAGCGGACGCTGAGGCTGTGCTGGAATCGGAGCCAACGCAGAGCAGGAGTCATTCGGCCCTATGCCCCGGAGATACCACTAGGTATGTGCACAGCGCTCCCGCATGGGGGGGATTGGACCGCGATGGCTGAGTGGGAGGCGTTGGGAGTACAGGTACTGGGGGATTTGTAGGAGGATGGTGCCTTGTTGCCCTTCCAAGCCCTGCAGGATAGGTATGGACTCCCTCGCGGAGATTATTTATTGCATTCTGCTCTGGTTACTGCGGTGCAGCGATATTGGAGAGAGGGTCTTGCGGAACCACGGACGGCCATGGCGTGTCAGTACGTAGTGATGGCGGCGGGGACCTTCAAGGCAGTCACATGCCTATATAGGCGCATGGTGGGAGAAGGGATGGAGCCGCTGAGGGAACTGCAACGGAAGTGGGAGGAGGACCTAGGCAAGGAGATTCCTGAGAAGACATGGGCTCAAATAGTCAGAAGAGCATGGAAAAGTACTAGGAACGCTAGATTCCAGCTGATTCATTTTTTTATGCTGCATACGGCATATCTTACTCCCGCTAAGATCAACAAGTATTTTAAAATAGCAACTGCCCAATGTCCGCACTGCCATTTAGAGGGGGCAGAGTTTTGCCACATGATGTGGGGCTGTCCGCAACTGGGTACATACTGGGAGGAGGTAACGGACATGCTCTGTGAAATAACGGAACGACCCTGACATGGGTACCTGCTTGCTGCACTGTTTTCCGCATACCCCCAAATTGAAGGTAACGAGCAAGTTTTTAGACCTGGGTTTGCTGTTGGCCAAAAGGGATATAACAGCGCACTGGAAGTCAAGAGACGAGCCCAGCGTTACGAGGTGGAAGGCAGAATAGTTAAATGGGCGTCGAGCGAAAGCACAGTTAGACTTCAGCAAGCTAAGTGGACTAATAGCGATAAGGCACTGGAGTCCGCAAGGGCATGGGAGGCCTTAGTCATAGCGCTACAAGCACCAGAGGCGGATTCAGATACAGACTTGATCCCAGACACAGACGGGGCAATCTTGAGGAACGAGGGTGGTAGGTGATCCCTGGGGGCAGACATGCTATGCAGACATCGCAATGTAGAGATTAGAAATGACGAGGTATTGTGATAATTTTCCCAATCAAAGTACTGCTGAGGGAAAGGCAGTTCCAGATGGGTTAGATAATTGAAGGTTGGACACACCGGGGGAGGAGGGCGGGCTGGGAGGAGGGTGGGAGTGGGGTTCAGCTTATTTTAAGTTATATTGCCCAATTCTCATGGGACGGGCACGGCTCGAAGAACAGAACGGTATGGGCTCCCGTCCGACTGCTGCA
>CAWUFW010000521.1:1260000-1652500 GCA_963921515.1 Calotriton arnoldi | reverse complement strand
GAGCTCGGCACACCAGGTAGAATGTGTACTCCTCATATGGCTAGTCAGTTTTAGTCCATCCTAATCAAATTTCTTCTTCCACAGGATTTTAAAGAGATCTTGGTTTTGTCAGTGCTTTCTGACAATGCTATGCAGCATTCAGGAGATCAACAGAGGAGCTGAGCAATAGAAGCGCATTTATTAATAAATAATTTTTTTTTAAAAGGGACCACCTGAGAAGGGAAAGGGGAAAACAACAGACAAGTGTGGGGGCGGGAAGCAGCAAATGATGGAGTGCAATTAAGCACCACCAGCAATCACATGGTGTTGCAAGAAAAAAGTAGTTCCCGGAAAGTGAGCACTGGAAGGATACGGGTCATATCATAAAATCAAAAGGATGGTAAAAAAGACAAGTTCTAGGAGCAGAACATACAGAGGAGGAGGAGGAAGGAAAGCGTCGAATAAGAAGCAAATATGGTTTGGTATTGACCACAATACGTTTTCAACAAAAGGAAATTTAAAAATATGTATGTAGGCGTGACCTAAAAAGTGGTCAGGTTGCACCAACATTGGCATCACTTTTAAACCGAGCAACCTCTTCTTGGATGTGCTACGATGACAGAGTACAAGGTTGATACTTATAGCAAGATCACTGCTTTTACTATCTTCTTTGTGTTTTTTTCCTTAGAACAGTATATGACCGTATTATTTCATAAAATACAAATGTCTTTACTGGCACAAAAAACTTTTCAGTTCTTGAAACTTTTTCATCATCAAGCTAAGCAGCATATGAGCTGCTTTTGGCACCACATAGCTAGGGTCGATTGCATAGGCATAGTTGTTCTCCAGATGTTGGTCTTCCTTTGTTGGAGTTACCAAATCAAGTCTGATGGCAACTGTAGGAAAGTGCCCCTCGTTGTCATGGTCACCCTCACTTTTTACCACTGGTACTTATCTTTTTTGACGGATATGCACGGGGTCCCTGCTAACCAGGCCCCAGTGCCAGTGCTCTGTCCCTAAAAACAAGATAAAATGGTTTAATTGTATTACAATTGGCACACATGTTAGCACCCCTTTAAGTCCCTGGTAAATGGTACCCCTGTTACCTAGGGCATAGGTAGTAACCGACAGGACCTCCATACAAATTGCATGCAGACTGCCATTGCAGACTGCGTGACATGATGCAAACCATGAGCGAAAACACGACATGGCACACTCAATGTGTGCCATGCCAATGTACCTACATATAATATATGCATGTCACCCCTACAGCAGGTCTTGTAGCCCTAAGGCAGCGTTCAGTATATTACATGTGAGGAGATATCTGCATGAGCAGCTATGCCCGTGCTATCTATCTAGTTCAAGTACTAGATGGTACAAGTGTACAGGGAAGTAATCTTAAGTATATCTACTGGGCACTGGTCATCACGAGTTCCCCAGCTACATGATGGCTTTACTGAAACCTATGGTGTTTGGTATCAAACACCTTGTCTTAATAAATCTGTACTGTTGCCAGTACTAGATTTATTATGACATGCACTCAGAGGGCACCTTAGAGGTACCCCTGAAAATCCTACCAGTATCTATTGTTCTGGCAGACTGTTATCATCCAGCCTGCCACCACAGACAAGTTTCTGACCCCTGCAGGTGAGAGCCCGTGCTCTCTAAGGTCAGAAACAATACCTGCTCCAGAGGAAGGTGTTCACACCTCCACCAGCAGGGTGGATAGTGATTTAGCACATCAAGGCCAGGGTCTTCAAAGCCCCTGCCACCTTTGATATGCGACCCCGGCTCCCCTCAGACCTGGGAGATGCCACCCCCTGCCTTCAAGCCCATTTGGCACCAGGACAGGTGGGAAATTAGCTATGCAAGTAGGCATGGTCAAACCCCTAAAGTGGGCTATCTGATGTGCTCCACAAAAGAAGGGTTCCACAGTCTTATTTTTGGTGGAATTAGGAACTCTGGGACAGGGTTATGCCCACTGCCCACAGGAAGTGGTCATACAGGGGGGTGTAGAGACTCCGGGGTAAGTAGCCCATTGGCTACGACCCTTCAGTCCCCTTAACACCCCTAAATTTTGTATTTAGGTGGCCCCCTGACACCAGGAACTCAGATTAGTCTGCCTGAAAGAAGAAGGACAAAGAAGAGCTGAAGACGTGAGAACTGTGGACCAGCACCTAATTGGTGCGAAACCCTGCCTGCTGCTCTCCTGACAATCACCGAGTCCGACTTGTCCAGAAGTGGAACAGCTTCCCCAAATTCTTGGAGGTCTGTCTGCCCAGCACTTCATCGACCCAGCAACATCTCCCTTGAAGCGGAGGAGCCACTTCCCTGCAGTCACCGACCACATCTGCCCGGTACAGCGTCCTGTCGACCCCTGGGCCCACAGAGAGAAACACTCCAAAAAGAGGTCTTCGTTGCTGCAGGAGGTCAGATCTGTTTCCCAGCCAAGTTTGGAGACACCAGGGCCCCCAGGAGCCGCCCAGTACCAATACCGAGGTACCGGAGCCAGTTGCAAACATCAAGGCTTGCTTGTGTTCAGTCAGAACACCACCACCTCCAAAACTTACCTGCACGTCGAAGGACTTCAAGAGAGGCCAGCTCCACACCGAGAGTGACCCTGCTGTGTTTCTATGCCCTCTTCTGCAGGTACCCCAAGAACCGTGAGAGCCTTTAAATCACCGACCCACCAGACAATACACCTCTCCCTTCCCTAGCCCGGGTCCACGTAAACCGATGGTGTCTCTGTGGTACTCAGACCCTCAAGAGCCAAGCAGACTCCTCCCCCCGTACCCCTTTGCAGCCTCTTTCTTACAGGTACTTGTCGTATTGACTTTAGCGTGTAATGTTCAAAGCTACCACCGCGTAAACACATCTGCACCCGGACACCCACACCAACTTGAACACTTGGTGCTTTCTTGGATCTTGGCCCCAATTTACTTTAAGTCCAGAAGCGCAGTCCTGTAAGTAGTCATTAGATGTATCTTTGCAGTGAATGTTTCTCTCACAGGATAACTTTACCGCGTTCGAGGCCCATGCCTCAAATCTGACAGCTGCCATTTTATACTGTTTTTACTGTAAAATTTGATAAAGTCTAAAGTACTTACCTTAATCTTGGTGTCAAAAATTAGATTTAAAAAAAAAAAAAATTTGGTGTTATTTTTTTTAATTGGTCTCGGGTTTTTTCTTGAGTGCGTCTCTCATTTATTGACTCTGTGTGTACAACAAATGCTTAACACTACCCTCTGTTGTAGTTTGGGAGAACAGATTAGGCTCAAAGAGAGCATTTGGGATTATTAATTTAAGCCTTGCAAACCAATAAGGGTTGTCTGGACTATCTACACAGTGTACTTCATTTTGGTGCACTACATAAAAAAAGCCAGCTACCTACAGCAACGATATGATGGGCACGTTTTTCTTGCTGAATAAGATAGTCTTTGTAACCAGGTGCTCGTATTGTATGAGATGTGGGCTTTTGGAATTTTGGTAAGGTTATGAAATGATCCTGAGAACCGCGTGAAGGAAGCTGGCTCTGTTTATACTATACCAAAATGAGGTATAGTGTGCACAGAGTCCAGTGGAACCCCAAAGGTAGGCAGAGTTAAAGTAGATAGCACCTTACTCTCTATTTGTGGTAGTGTGGGTGATCAGTAAAACTTTATCAGAGGGTAGTGTTAAGCATTTGTTGTACACACTCAATCAGCAAATGATGTCACACACCTAAAGACTGAACTCAGACCAATTTTGTTTGTATAAAAATATTATTAAGTTCTTGTATTTCTAGAACCAAGCCAAGCCTGGCACAGGTAAGTGAAATAAATGCTTTGCAAAATCTTATGCAGTGCTTTACAATTGAATGCAGGTTCAAATGCAATTGATTGAAATACAGGTAAGTCAAAATGTCGAAATTACTTTTCAGATTACTTTTCAGTTACTTTTCAAGTTACTTTTTCCTACTCAGCGTGATATGCCTAGATTTCACACTGGGACATTTCCTAGAGAAAAGTTAAGTAAAATCAGTTTTGCACAGTTGTAGGTTTTCATACAAATCAACTCCACACGGAAAAACAGTCAATGTATTCCTACGGAGAGAAATGAAGTTATCGGTTAACAGGTAAGTACTTGGTCTTTGGGGTTGAGTTTCTGGGGTTAGAACAAGGGTTCCCCCAGGATCAAGGATGCACTCTCAAAGCACCCTCAGCGGCATTAGGGCGGCCGGGTACAGATTGCTGAGGCCCATTGTTATCCAATGGGGGATAGGGGGCCTCCAGTTGGTGGCTGCTCATGAGCAAGCCACAGGGTTGTGGGAGCAATGCTCCTGGTGTTAGGCTCAGGGAAAAGGGGGATCAGAGTTAGCACCCAAAGTACACCCGCAGCGGCGGCTAGGTGCAGGGTGCTGTTTTGGCGTCTGGTGCCGTTGGCTTCAATGGGGATTCTCCAGTTTTGACAAAGACTGCTGGCTCGGGGACGAAGATCTTCTGGAGGTGACGACTGGTTGGAGAGGTAAGTTGGGATGCCTGGGGATGCTGGGACACTGTCGGTTGGGCCACCCAAGGCCGTGGGACGTCGGGTGCAGGGGTGTCTTTAGGCGTCGGGTTTTCTTACCAGTCCAGTCGCGGTTGGGGGGATCCATCAGAAAGAGGATGCAGGCGTCTTGGAGAGGGTTGAGGCAGGTGAGAGATCACCAGATCTCAGGGCAGGATCGCCAGGGAGACCTCCTCGTGGTGTTGGGCCACTCGAACTCGGGCCGTGGGGTGCAGAGTGGTGCAGACTCACGGATTTGACCAGAGCCGGAGTCTGTGGGTGAACAAATTTGGTGTTCATGGGGGTGGAAGGCAGGGCAGGTTCTTCGGGTTCTTGAGGCTGCTGGCTGCAGGACACACCGGGATTTCGCTTCTGCAGGTTCGAGGTGGGGACAGGCCGGTAGGGCTGGGGCCAAGTCAGTGGGCGTCCTCTTCTTAGCTTTAGCACGGTGTCTTCGGTCCTTCTTCTTTTCTTCTTAGTCGGTTCTTGTCTGAGGAGGCAAGGTTCAGGGGTGCCCCTAAATACTAGATTTAGGGGCGTTACAGGTAAGTAAAGGTTGGGACCAATGGGTCTCTTCCTTGGGGTGGGTACACCTATTATGCCACCCTCCAGTGGGAGGGGGGCATATGCCTCACTCTGGGTGGCTGGCTGGGTCCCCATTTGCAAGATGGTGGGGACTGAGTTGTGCTTTACCTCGCCTCCCCCACCTGAGGGGTGGGGTTGGCAAAGGTGGGCACGCCTCCATTCCTCACTTGGTTTTTCCGCCGATTCTCCCGCCCAAAGTGGGGGTCAGAACTGGTGGGAGCCAGTTGCTGGAAGCAGCAAAAGGCCTGGGGAAGCTCACAAAGGTGGCAAGCCTTTAAAGCTTCCACTTCGTGGACCCTGCCCATCCTGGGGGAGGGGGCTTGGCACCTCGTCCCAGGATGTGCATTGTTTCAGACCCCGAGAGCAGCAGCCTCTCGACCCAGGGGTCCAGAAACATGTCTGGTGGTGGCAGCTGGGGAGCAGCCACTCAGCCTGGACACTAGTGTTAGGTCATTTTTCAGGGGGCATCTCTAAGATGCCCTCTGTGTGCATTTTTCATTAAATCCCACACTGGCATCAGTGCGGGTTTAATGTGCTGAGAAGTTTGATACCAAACTTCCCAGGCTTCAGTAAAGCCATTATGGTACTGTGGAGTTCGTAATGACAAACTCCCAGCATCATATACTCTTAATGGCATTACTGCACTTATAATGTCTAAGAATTGGCTTAGACACTGTAGGGGTACAGGGCTCATGCACCTGTACCCTCACCACTGGTATAGTGCACCTAGCTAGAGGGGTGGCTGAACTATGCCAGGGCAGTGGGTTGTAGGCATGGCACACAGGGATGTGTGCCATGTCGACTCTTCACTTTGTTCTGCACCAAAACACGCAGCCTGCAAAGGTAGTGTGTGTGTGTAAAGGTACAGGGCCTCAAAGGGTGGCAATGTAAGTGCAGCAGCCCTTAGAGGCCTTTCCTGGCCACAGTGCCCTTGGTACCTGTGGTACCATTTACAAGGGGCTGATCTGTGGCCAGAGAGTGCCAATTGGGTTTTGTTTTCAATGTGGTTTTAGGGAAAGAACATAGGCCCTGGGTACCTGTTTGGCAGGAGCCCAGGGCACACTCAGTCAAAGTACATCAGCAGTTTAGCAAAAAGTGGGGGCAACCATGCAAAAATAGGGCACTTTCTTACACCGCTTGAAATCGGTCTAGAGTAGACTGTTGCTTGCGTTCATCTTCTGAAGTACTATTTTGGGGAATCTGAACAAATTTTGCTACAATATAATCTGAGGTATTCAGTGCAGGCGCCTTATACCTTGTTGTGCAGTTTAAGAAAACAGACTACAACTCAATGATGGTTGCCTCCACCACATATAGCAGCCAGCATTTCACATTTCTTGAATTGAGGGTATTTGGAACAATCAGTATTGTAAAGTAAATGAAGCACACTCATGTTAAAAAAATGATCTTGCAGTAAATCACTGAAACTGGTGCATGCACTACAACAGGCTTCTCCAGCGAGTGGCTCGTGAACTACGGGTAGCTCTCCTATGTGATAGATAGATAGATCTCAAAAGCATGTATTTGATACAAAAAGGTATGTATTGTCAGAACTCATTAGCTGATGTTTGGAGACAAATAGGTGCATTTCCAAAATATATTTAAAGCTGATATTAGACAGATCAATAATAACACTTATTATCTTGGTGCCAAGGGTACTGCAGGTATGGCTATTATGCATTAACCATGTAGAGGCATTCAACAATTTTTTTTTTTTTACACATTATGGCTGGCAAACCTGCCTGATGAACTGAAGTGATCAATGCTCATAATTTGGCATATGATGGCCATGAATACAGTCTTGCCCTGATGCTGTCACTATTAAAACATTGATAATATTAGTAGCTCAGGATGAGTTACATGGAGCATAAGTAGCTCTTATTACAGAGAAGGTTGGAGATCCCTGCACTACAAGGAGTCCTTGTATATTGTTTAAAACCAATTGTTTTAATCTTCAAATCTTCATGTGTTCTGTTTACAATCAATAAATACTTCAAGTAAGTTTTAGAAATTAATGGATATCAAATTCACACCCAATGCATTCAGGAATAAACGCCTTTCATCAGTAGTAACTCACCATCTATAAACGCAAGGAAACAAAACTAAACTACAATCCTGGTATACATTAATAATGAACATAATCATTATTTTAGTATCTGTGGGAAGTCTGTTTTTGTTGCAGGAGTCCCCCACGTTTTGCCTGGTATTTGATGCAACTTTGACTGAAGTGCACTGGGTTCCTGCTAACCAGGTTCCCAGTGCCAGTGTTCTTTCCCCCAAAACAAGTTCACTGGTCAATTGATCAGGCCTTTACCACCTCTGTAAGTCCCTAGTAAGTGACACCCCTGGTACTTAGGGCATAAGCACTAAAGAGGGTTCCTAAGAGCTGCAGCATATATTGTGCTACTCGAAGGGACCCAGCACCAACCTCATGCAGACTGCCACTGCAGGCTGCGTGACAAGATGCTCTAAAAAGTGAAAACATGACATGGCACACACACACCCTGTGTGCCATGACCTCTAACGCTGCAAGTAATATTTGTAAGTCACCCCTACAGCAGGCATTACAGCCCTAAGGCAGGGCGCATTATATTACATGTGAGGACATATCTGCATGGGCAGATATGCCCCTGTGCTGGCCAGTTCAATTGCTGACAGTACAAGTGAACAGTGAAGCCATCTTAAGGTATGTACTGGTCAAAACGAGTTTCCGAGCTACATAATGGCTTCACTGAAACCTATGGTGTTTGGTATCAAACACCTCATATTAATAAACCCACACTGATTCCAGTGATGGATTTATTAATACATGCACCCAGAGGGTACCTTAGAGGTACTGCCTGAACCCCACTAGTACTCTAGGGTGGTGGCTGACTGGTCCTGTCCAGCCTGCCATCACAGCCGTGTTTCTGACCCCCCCTGGAGGGGAGGGCCCACGCTCTCGGAGGTTGGAAAAACTTACTCTGGCAGGAGGTGTTGTCACCTCCTCCAAGTTGGATGCCTAGTAATCTGCATATCAAGGCAGGAGGCTTCAAAGGCCTGTGATATGCAACCCTGGCTTCCCTCCGACAGGGGAAACACCACCCCCTGCCCAGGGCCCATTTGGCACCAGGACAAGTGGGATAATTAGGTAGTCAGGAGGAGTGTTCTCCCTCAGGCTAGTACCACCCCTAAGGCACCTCTAAAAGTAAACACAAGTCGGAAAATTCCTCCATCTTGGTTTTTGGAGGAATTAGGTCCTCTGGGTCAGGGTTATGCCCACTTCCCACAGGAAGTGGTCATATAGAGGATGCAGTCACCCTAAAGTTAGGTAGCCCATTGGCTACTATCGGACACTCCCTGTAACGCCCTTAAATACAGTATTTAGGTGGCACCCCTGATAAAAGGACTTCAGATTTCAACGGACACAAAGAAGGAGTGGAAGAAGACGACTGCTGACCTGAGAACAGAGGAGCATAACTGACTTGGCGCCAACCCCGCCAGCCTACCTGCTGCACTCGACCCTCGTGGAGCAACTGACTTGTCCTGCTGCTGTGCAGACTCCAAGAATCCCGGAGGGCTGCCAGTGCTTTGCCAATCGCCAAAGAAACTCTCTTGGAGTAGAGAAGCTACCCCCCAGCAGCCACAAGCACCAAAGAAGCAAGGTCCGGTTTACCATCCTGCCGCCTACCAGGACTACCGACGCTGCAGCCGCCCAGGAAGATTTCACCGCACCCCCACAGGTCAGATACGTCCTCCCTCAAAGTGTAGGGACGCCAGGACCGACCGGAGCTGCACACTTCCAATACCTGGGGTACCAGAACACTTGCAGCAGCCAAAGCTGGTTATTTCCAGTCCGGACACCAACGTAGAAAAAAAACAACCTGCACGTCGAGGGACTTCAGGGACAGTGAGACCCACATCGACAGTGACTCAGCTGTCCTGTTTTGCCCCCTCCTGCAGAACCAAAGAAAGTGAGACTCCGACCACCGCCACCCAACACCTCAAAGTGCCTCTGCACCTGTGCCCCACAGCCCGAGGGAGGTGACAGTGCCCACGAGGTCCTGAAACCCACAAGAGCCAAGCCCATCCTTGGGTCTGGCTGGACTGGAATTCCGGTCGCCCCCTGCAGCCTCTTTCTGCAGGCCCCCTTCAACCATGAGTGGCTCCAGCACCGAGCCAAACGCCAAAAGACACCACTGCACCCGAGCCCCACAGCCCAAAGAGAAGTGGACCAACTGTGTCCTTACGTTCCTGAGCATCTCAAGGGTGGAGCCCCCAGTGGGTTCCCCTGGACTGGCCCCCCAGTCCCAGCTTCTTTCTGACCAGACCGTTCCCTATTTATGTGAATGGGGTACCCGATGCCGTAACACACCTCTGCACCCGGGTGCCCTAGAGCCCCGCCCCCAGCTGACCTGTTGGTGTGGCCTTGGACCTTGACCCATACTCACCTTAAGACCTGGAGATGGCTCCTGTAAGTCGCTGTTAAAGCCCGAATGCAATATATGCTTCCCCCATAGGATAACATTTCCTCTCCAGAAATAAGAGAGTCAACTTTGGAAACGTATAACAATTCATAATTTGAAAATTACTTACCTGATTCCAATGAGCTTGGTATCTAAATTTATATAAAAAGAAGGGTTATTTTTATAAATTGGTGGCAGATTTCTTTATTGAGTGTATGTATCCATTACTGCCTTTGTGTGTGCAATAAATGCTTAGAACTACCCTCTGATAGGCCGAACTGCTCGCCCACACTACGACAAAAGAGAGCATTTGGGTTATCATTTGTGCCTCTTGTCAGCCAACTGGGATTTGCCTGGACTCTTTACACAATGTACCTCATTTTGGTCCAGCATATAAAGTGCCAGCTTCCTACAACATCTATACCACTATTCATGCCTCTCCTCAGTTACATCACACTTTTAGAGCTTTTAAGAATGAAAAATACCTAGCTGAATAATAAAACAAGTTTTTGATCAATATATAAGGACTTGTATCCTATGGTGAATAATGATCGGATCCTGTGAAGAGACCCACGTTTTAGGAATTTGGAACAATCGGCACATAAGACGAACAATAGTTCTCATTTCTTTTAGTGAAAGTTAACATATACACACCTTGGGTAGGTCTACCATAGCCATCAAAGTGCTATTTCAAATGAAACAATGTGTGTTTTGTCACAAAGCAGAAAAAGCAATAAATTGAGTCCACTTTGCAAGCATTTTCTTAAGACCTGCATCACACTGTCTCGATCCCAGAGTCCAAATCAGCCATTGATGTGGAACCTTTGGTCACTGGTGAGCCAGATCTTCACTTTCCTTTCTGCAGATACCACTCATGATTCTGAACCAGATGGCAGAAAAAACAATTTAAAGATGTGAATTACAGTGTGTTTTGAGTCGAAGTCATTATGGGTCACGCTGAACCGGTCCGTGGCATATGTCCAAAATCTTTCTTTCAGTAAAGGCTATTCTGAGCCCAATTACTGTAGGGATGGATAATGAACTTCATGTAAATCTAGAATAGGTTTAGGCGGAAAAAGTTCATAATTTGCCCAAATGAGGAATCCAGTGGAGGGCGGGTTATCCAAAACTTGAAGAAAAGGGGCCTTCATTGTGTTGGCAAACAATTCGTCACTGAGCTCTTGAAACCGTAGAGGAGACTCCTTTGTTACATTGTACAGTACCGCAAATAAGGCCAGGTACAAACAAAGCAGTCTAGTTCTAGTGCGCCAACATGCTTACAGTGATTATTCTTGGGAGAGTGAGGAAGGAGCACCCTGGAAGTAGCCAAGTAGTAGAAAACAAAAATGGTGTCAACGTTAACAGGCATCTTGGGAGTCTATCGAGAAACCTCAATGCTAACTTTTGTCAAAGTATTGATTACTTAGTACCTTTAGGATGTCCCAGTGTAAGACTGCCAACATGTAAAGTCCTGAAGGAACTACAGGCAACACAGCAAAGCAGTGATGTAAGAGACACTGGGACGTATCACCTGCGTTTCTTTTCCTTTAGGGTCCTTTCTCCTCCGAGATCAGAAAAATTATTTTTGTGTATTGGGTGTAGATAGAGGAATATTTACTCAGCCCAAGTATACTTGTTCAAGCGTCACAGTGCTCGGGTGGTATACTATAATGGAAGATATCCTCGTACTCGATACCTTCTATGGATCTGGCTCATTAGAACGAGCTACTTATGAGTGCAGGAAGGCACTTGGTGTAGAGCATGCAAGTACTCAAACAAGCATTTGCAATGCAATAGGTCTCGCATTTGCGAGAGTTCAAGCTATTGGCATTGTAAATGATAATGCCTTTTATTTAGGTTTTAAAAACCAACACATAAATAAAAGGCATTATCATTTACAATGCCAAGAGCTCAAACTGTTGCAAATGCGAGACCTATTGCATTGCAAATGCTTGTTATCTATGTCTTTGTTAGTAGACAAGATCCACATGACCCTTTAATAGTAACTTGACACAATTGATAGACAGTAATGTTAAAAGCAGAATAGAATTGTACTCACGAAACAGAAGAAAGATTAAAAACAAATCACTATGTAAAAAGATTTCTGCACCAAATTATCCCCCAGTAGCAGAGAAACAACAACGATCCAGCGTGTAGAGCAAACACAGAGGTTGTGGTGGGAGCATGGTGCTGAGATGGCAGGCAGAGTGCAGCTGAAGCTGCAAACACAGATGAGGAGGGGGGGGTGACAGGAAATGGGAGGCCGCGTGCGTTTGACTGTTTCCTGTGCAGTCTCGTCTCAGCCGGTACCTCAGACCCTGTTACTGCTACATACATAGAGTTACTGATATTTGTATTTATTTTTTAGATAGCGCTTACTACCCCTGACGAGGTATCGTGTATAATCACCAGTTGCTTCTACCCTACTTCTCAGGAGTTATCACTAGGGGCTCAACTATCATAAGTGCAGCATGTGTGGGGGCAACACTGCCTGCAGGGGTGAGTGGGGCAGTCTGTACCAGGTGTTTCAGCCGGAGCAGCCACAATTGCCCTCTCTATATCGGTCTTTCACTTCTGATCCATGTGGAGGTCCGACCATGTGTCACATGATAGGTAACTTGGTGAAGAGGTGATATCACACGATGGAAGGGAGGGGACTCTGAACAGTGAATGTCAATGGCAGGTTTTGAAACCACCCAGGAGATCAGTGGCAGCCTCAGCAAGCTTTTGTAGGATTTGGTTTGGGGGTAGGGGGCTGGAGGAGATCTTGGTGGGGAAAGAAGACAGAAGAGTATTTCTTTCACACTGTGGCTTTTTTTAACTTGGGCGGTCAGGGAAGTGGCCTATTTTCCTTGCTTGCTCCACCACTCGTTATGACTGGTGGCGCACAGGCTTGCAAGCAAACATGGGCGAAGGATGCTTGGTGGGGGTATTCTACTTTCATTAGCTTAAGTTGTTCCGCTCAAACCAACAAGTAACATAAAAGCAGCACATTTTGTGCTAATATGTAAAATGCTATTTCTGAATAAAGTGATTTTTTATTCTAAACTAGCATCGAACCAACATCACTTTCATTCAAGAAAACAGCAAGGATCTTTCCTTCTTTTTTATACAATAACAAACTGATTTTGCAGTTTTTAACTGAATATTCGGCATGTTTGCTGGCTGCCCTATGGTGATATGATCGCATAGATGTCTGATAAATGACACTTACTGTCCACCACTGTAGATGTGCTTTTGCCATCATCTACCAGAGAATGGAGAACAAAGTCCCGGGCACACGTATTGACGGTATAATAGAATCAGAAGTCTCCTAGGAGTTCAAAATTGCTTGAGTCGACACCAAAGTCAATGTAAAAGTTATTTAATGACGCAATGACAAAAAGAAAGCAACCAGCCGACACGTGTTTCGTCATGCGGGATTACTCCCGTGACTCATCAGGGCTGTAATAACTGTGACGGATTGAGTGTCAGAATGGAGGGGTGCAAGGAGTGGGTTCCGCAGGGCCTGTGGACCGGGGGAGCCGGTGGGGAAATCCGTAGGGAAAAGTCAAGCCCTGTGGACGGACATGACCCGGGGGGGTCAGAACAGTAGAACGAACAGGGGCGGGTGCGCCTAAAATACCAGCTCACGAGGACCAAACAGTGTCCGTGTAGTTGGAGAGAAGAGGCGGGTAAGCCCTATGGAGAGATAATGAAGGAAGAGGTATCGTGGTTGTCGAAACAAAAAGGCGGGTACGCCGATCTAAGAACCGAGCAGAGGGAGGGAAAAGAAGACTGTCAATGTCTCAAGCCCCCGTGCTTGTTTCCATGGACATTGACAGTCTTCTTTTCCCTCCCTCTGCTCGGTTCTTAGATAGGCGCACCCGCCCCTGTTCGTTCTACTGTTCTGACCCCCCCGGGTCATGTCCGTCCACAGGGCTTGACTTTTCCCTACGGATTTCCCCACCGGCTCCCCCGGTCCACAGGCCCTGCGGAACCCACTCCTTGCACCCCTCCATTCTGACACTCAATCCGTCACAGTTATTACAGCCCTGATGAGTCACGGGAGTAATCCCGCATGACGAAACACGTGTCGGCTGGTTGCTTTCTTTTTGTCATTGCGTCATTAAATAACTTTTACATTGACTTTGGTGTCGACTCAAGCAATTTTGAACTCCTAGGAGACTTCTGATTCTATTATACCTTCAATACGTGTGCCCGGGACTTTGTTCTCAAATTCCAGTGTGGGTCTTTTACTCATACACCTACGGGGGTTATAGGGTAGTTCCCCCGACCTGGTAGCACCGTCAACATAGGGACATAATTACACCACGCGTTTTGTCTGTGCGCCATTTCTCCCTGATCTACTAAAAACCCTGCATCCAGACATTACCAGAGAATGGACACCAATTAATTAATTCTGTTAGCTAAGAGGCAGTATAATGTTTTACAAACACGTGCTCTCTCCTATGAAATGTGTGAAAGTGCAACACACCTTTTAATGAAGTTGGAATTCTCGAGGCATTACTATGTGCACAGACCTCAAGCTGTCTTATGGTAGGTGTGACAAATTCGCACGTTCCTCGATTTGGCTGATACAATATTCAGTTTCTGTCTTCCTGTTATAAATATAGGACTTCAAGTACCAGAATGCAAAGAAGAAAAGATGACTGATTCTGATACGCCTGTGAATATACTGGGATGCAGTGACTCGAGATCTCTAAAGCGCCTCACAACAAGAGAAGCTGAGCTCACTTGAAAGGATGAAACAAAGTGTGTGTGGTGGGTAAGACGGGATGTGAATCTGATCTCTGCTAGGTCCTGAGCGGGTGCAGGAAGTTGCTCTGAGTCCGAGGTGAGATTGCACTGTGGTCCTTCTTCAGGGAGTTAAGTATTTTTACATTTGTGTATTACACAGCACTGTGTTTATGTTGCATGAGAGCCGAGACTTTGATGCAGCTGGTCACAAGTGTCTAAAGAATCGTGCTTGTAAATCTGCGGGTACTGCGTGTCCTTGCCAGCCGGTCTGGCCCAACACCACGGCTGAAGGAGCGTACTGGAGTTCCGAAATGGAGACGGCGGGCTGATCACACAACAAAGCGCAGAATCCAAAGAACAGTGGGATCTGTTAGGATTGCATCAGGAGGTTTGCTAAGGGGCCTGATCAAGTGTGGCTGCGCTCACATGTGCTTCAGGCACGAGATGGCCTGCTGGCTGCACTGAGGGATCCAGCGTCACTAACTTAAACAGAGTGCTTCAAGCTCACGAAGGTGCTGGTGGAGGGGGTCCGTTTCACTAGCATGCACTGAGTGTGCTCCAAGCACGACATAGTCGGCTGGCTGCACTGCTGGATTTTTTAGCCGTACACGCATAAACTATATTTGCTCTAAGCACCAGAACGGCCCGCTGACTCCACGAGATACTCCGCTGCAGCTCAGAGACCAGGACGCTCACCCCACTGCAGGCCACTGTATCCGGTCCATTGGATCACTGGGCTGGGCTCTGCTCGACATACCTCACTGATGAGCCGGGCTTATGTTCGTGCACTTCGCCACATAGCCTGCTGGTGTCCCAAGCGAGCACACGTCAAGCTGTTTCCTAAAACACTAATAACAAGCGCGGCCGCGAAAGTTAAAGCGACCGCGCTAATTAGACAAGGAATGTCAGGAATGCAGCTGGCATCCGGCCGCGCTGCTGCTCGCTCCCGAGCTCCCTAGGCCAGGGGAGTTAACGTTTAGAGAGAAGGCGGGACATGCACCCGCCTTTGGCCAATTGCGGGCTTTCAATTTTTGAAAGCCACACGCAATGGCCAATCACTTAAGCTTTTCAGCAAACTTGTGTGTGTGGCTTTTTTTAGCCACACGCACGAGTTTGCTGAAAAGCTGAAGTGATTCCAAGAGGTCATTTTCTAGAGCAGCGCATGCGCGCTGCGCTAGGCTCGACCTAAAAAACGAGTAACAGAATCAGCTTCGGATAAAAGGGATTCCCTAAATCTGCAGCAGCAGGAGTGGGAAGGTAAAATGGAAAAAAAAGCTAAATATCAAAGCAGTGCCTTTTTTATTTAGACAAGAAACAACATCACCACTGAAAGAGTACTAAAGTTCTTGAAACTGTGTGTTCATCATTTGAAAAGCTTTTACATGAAAAGGGGAACAGACTATATACTTGGGAACAACTGGAAACAAATTATGGTTATGCCGCAATACGTCGCCCATTATCTATCTAGATCATGTTGCTATTTCAAATAAATGAATGAATTTCTATATTGAATCGGCGATTGAATGATATTTGGTGAGAGATAGATAGATATGAATGAGAGAAAGGAAGCCGGCACTTGAAGTCAGGGAAATTGAACCTGTTTATTGAGTCGGGTCACCTCAGGCACTAGAACACAAGAGACACGCGTTTCGGCAGTAACACTGCCTTTCTCTATCTAAAGTGCGCCATATTGGTGCTCTACTTAAAAACAGTAGACAAACAACGCACTCCTCTTAGCAGCAGGATAGTAAATAGGTGAGAACACACATAGAACATTTTAGCATTAAAGCATTCAAACATTGCTGTAGTTTCTCAGTGTTCGTGGCAGCAAAGATTGTACTCTGCATGAGTTCACTTTTAAAATAACGTCCATCCAGTGCCACTGAGCGCTGTTCATGTACTTAATGAAGTCCGTTTGATTCCAAAGTCCCATCTCACTTCTTATTGTCACATATGAAAAACCGGACTGGAATGCAATTCGAATCCTCTGCTGCAACGTAAAAGTCTAAAAGTCTTTAAATAAACGCAAACCCGAAATTGCAAATACTAAATTCAAATAATGAATTGAGCACTCAAAACGACTTTTAAAACAACTTTAACACAGCTGTGCCGCCTGGACTCCCGTCAAGTAAATCACGTCAATCCTCGAGGGACACTCAACCCTCCTAATCCTAATAAAATATCGGGCTCTGCTCTCGAAGTCCCATGATTTCGCTTCTCAATAAATTACTCACAGAGGCGGCTGCATTAAACTTTGTTTAGACTCCTGTGTCCGCTGTGATTCGATCCCATAACCAATGTCAAGGTCCCATGACCCCACCACTCGGCCAGTAGCTTTCGCGGTGCCAAAACAGGGGTGGCAATCCTAGGATGAGGCGCCACACACACACGTATACACATACTGTCCTTATTTTTTAATGAAATATTATTACATCACTAAAGCCTTTTTTTAAAGAAAGTATGGACTACATTTCCCATAATTCACGGTGATGTCATTGGAGTGAGGATCATGTGATGGTAGTAGTGATTTTATAAAAGGTGCACTAAACAGTGAGCATTCACCGTGAACAAGACAGTAATGGTTGAAACGGGTTGGTGATCGTGTGCTATGCTGGAGGAATCAAAGCAATTTACACCCTGACACGAATGCGTCTGACTCCTCTCAAGTGCTTGAATTTAGAATTCGTCTGGTCATCATATTACTGGATAGAGTGCCAGGATTAGTAGCCGAACACACTCGGGGGTGAGGGGGGCAAGGGGCTGTGGTTCTACCTTGCTGCAGTTTACGCATCACTCGCTACCCTCACTGGCGTAACGAAACTCGAGGGGGCCTCCCTGCAAGACACGTGGAGGGGCCCCCTCTGGGCTCAATCAGGAGCTCTGCAGGCAGAGTGCTGTGCTGAGGGGGGCCCCTGGAGCTTGGGTGGGCCCCACACCGCAGGGGCTGCGGGGGCCTGTGTTACGCCCCTGGCTACCCTGTACTTTTCCATTTCATTACCAATTGACAACGTATATGGGACAGGCTATGCTATAATCGCTGCACAGCATCCTAAACGTGAGATTATATTTCAATGTTTACACATATTATAATCGTCATTTAAGCTTGAAATGTTATTATCTGTATATTTATGTAGGACTTATTGTTTAATTTATTTGGGAAAGTATACATAAGAGTTAGTCAAACAAGCATTGGCATAGCCAATAGGTCTCGCCTTTGGGACATTATAAGTGTTTAGCCATGCAACAGTTGATGTTGCACCAAGGATATTGTGCTGCATAATTAAATACTTATAAGGTCCCAAAGGCGAGACCTATTGGCTATGCCAATGCTTGTTTAGATAGGCAGCAGGCTGACTGTCTCCGGGTGTGGACACACCTCATGACTTAAGGACTGGGATGAAAAAGTGATGAGAAGGTAATGGTCTAAACCTCATGGGCCACAACAGAATCCAGAAGAAGCCAGTTGTTACTGGTTAACTGGAATTCCCACCTGAGCACATCCATTTCAATACCCAGAATTGAATGGATAGATCAATTTGCCTAAGATTATTTGGCCAACCGGTCCCTCAGTCTCATGAATGAGTCAATACTGTACCAGAAAAGGTGGCTTCATTTCCAGTACAGTAAGAGGAAGTGTTACCAGACACCTCCTCCCTGTTAGAAGCCGCAACTGGTTGTTTGGGAGCAAACTCAGACACTCATAGGCAAATAATAACAAATGATACAAGCAATATACTGTACTACACGTCCATCGCCTCTCAGCGCTGTAAGAAATCTGTGTCAACCCCTCGTGCGTGCGTGTTCGTGCTTTTTGTGTTAAATGCGAGTTGTTTTTCAAGCATAAAGTGCAGATAACTGCAATATGAAAGCAGATTCGTCAAAGCCCTGATTGGCGACGCTGTGTTCCAAAAAGGCATCTGTCAGCAATCAGGAGAGAAACGTGCAGAAAGGAAAATATATGTGTTTATAGCAGCATTTCCTGTATTTTGCTAAAAGTGCGCTTTGGTCCTCAGAATGTCTTCTTCTATTACTAAAGTGAAAGGCAAAAGAGTGGGCGTCTGGCTTGTAAGTTTCAAAGCACGCAAATAAATTGTTTTTTTCTAATATAATTCTGTGCAAAGGCAACCAATAAAATAATAATAATTAATGATGATGAAAAGAAGACGAAGAAGAAGACCTATTACCACTCTTAATAAGCGTCACCCTTTTCCTTTAATAAATCACGGTAGAATCGCAGCTGCTATATCCAACGTGTCAATCCTGGCTGTGTCACGGACCTTGTTTAAAGTTACTCGGAAAACATAAGGCATTAATAACAATGAAGGAACACACACTGTGTGAGCTAAATCACTACTAGTTATTTACTGCAGCGTTGCTGGCTATTTGTACAGTATGTTTTTATTTTTTACCTAAAAATATATTGTGTAAACTGAAATTATAATAAATTGTTTTTGTGATCCAGCACTCGCTCCTGTAAATTTTCTTCTTAGTAGTACTACAAAAATTAAGATATCATATTTATCCCAAGGTCCTCATCTAATGAATTCAGGAATCACTTCAGAATGATGAAAGGGTGAGTCAGCCCTACAGTGTTCCAGTTCGTGAGTCGCAAGCTGTACATAGAAAGCAGTTGCAGGTGCTAAATAAACTATCTGGACAATGTTACCGCTTTTGAAACGCCCGGATTGCGTCTCTTGGCAAACTTTAGTTTAAAAATATTCTACCTATGTTAGGTTCCAGTTAATGTACACTGTCTCGCTACCTGTGAAGTCAAGGCGCTCGCAGTCACCAGCTTCTGTGTTTAGTTATATAAGGAGTGGGAGCCATCGGATTTTCCTGGACTCTTGCTCCCACCTCAGCTGAGGCGCTATCTGACACTGCACCCACTGCCTCTGTAAAACCCTGCACAAGGTATTCTGTGCAAAGCCTCCTCGCGCGCAGTAGTGTTTCCGCCACATGCCTGTGAAAGTGGCTGTGAAAAACAGATACTGAATCAGACGGAAAGTCTGAGGGGGAAAAAAAAAATCCCCAAACATTGCATGATCGTCTCTAAGCAGTTCCATCTGTCAAGCAGAAATTTTAGGCTAATAGCCTGTGGCCATCTCTCTCTGCAGTCCGCTACCTGCCTTTGTCCTATTAAATCTCTTCGTTCCCCTACCAAACAAGCAGGATGGGAGAGGCAGTGGAAGGGAGAGAAAGAGGGGCAAAGCAGAAAAGAGACGTAGACACAGATGGGCAGAGTGAAAATGACAGAGACACGGCACGCACACTAAGTAAAACAGAAGCGGAGACACAAAAGAAAACATAAAAACAGAAGAGACGTGAATACACACTCCAATGACAAACGGCGGAGAGGGGTGAGAGGAAGGGGCGGCAAAAGTGAAAGCAGCTGCAGGAGGGAAAAAGCATTGGCCGCGCGGAATGCATAGATGGGGGCTGCAGCGGGAGAGAGAGGCGGAGGGAGTTGTGTGCGCGCGCGCGCTGCGCGCGAAAGCACTTAATGAGCCATGACGGCTCCTAACTGTATGAGATAAGAAAGGCAGTTGGCGGCTGCGCGCGTTCACGCGCACATGCACGCAAGCTTTAGGCCAGCCAAAAGTTGTTGTCGCATTTCTGCAAGCCCACACTACAAAATGTCTCGCCCAGAGCCAGCGCTGGCTTTCAGGGCGAGACCTAAAAAATGGGTGTTGGGGGCTTAAAATTTCGCACAGAGAGAACATACTGTGCACAATCGTTTCATTCCACAGCCCAGTAGAACAAGAATCAGACGTAGCTTAACATTAACGCAGCAACTATTGTTCCCATGTGATATTACCTTACCTGCACAGTCTAGCTCAGGTGTCTCCAACCAATCGATCGCGAGCTACCAATAGATCGCAGAAACCTTCAGAGACACTCCCAGCCTTGAGTTCATTTTTAACTAAGAACTGCAATAAATATGTGTTGTGTTTTCCTTTTATAATTAAGGAAAATGCTACTTTTATTTTACATTATTATCCGGCTGCAGATAGCACTGCTCATTATCAGGCTGTGCTAAGTCAAATTTATGACCCATGTGGGTCACAGATGTTCAGAACTGAAACACTGGAAAAAAATGTTGTTCGCGATACTGGAGCATGAGAACAAAATTATATTTCTGAATGCTTTTAAATGAGAGAAAATTAAAACGAAGAGTTTAATAATGATTAAGTTAACTCTTCATTTCAAATTTCTCCCTTTTCAATGTGCCACATTTACAAACAGTGCCATCTTGCTCCTGGTGGCTGGTAGACACAGTGCCATATTTGTAACTGAAAAATACAGTCATTTTCTTTTCAATGGGAGAAATTTAAAGTGAAGAAAGTTTTTTCTATGAAACACTGTCAATGTTTTTCTCTACTTTAAATTAGGCCAATTAAGTCCGAATGTTTTATGAAGCATGTTTCTTCACTTTAAGTTCCTCACATATAAACAAATGACTGTATTTTCCCGTTATAAATTTGGCACCATGTCTACAGGCCACTGGGAGTAATATGACCACTATTTGTAAATACACTGACATGGGAGAAAATTAAAATGATGAGTTTAATGTAATGCATATAAACAAAGTTAACTTCAGTTAAATTTACTCCTATTTCAAAGTGTCACGTTTACACACAGCAGGCATCTTGCTCCCAGTGGCTGAAAGACATGCTGCCATTTTTATAACTGAAAAATATAGCCATTTTATTTTAATGGGAGAAATGTAAAGCTCAGATAAATGTTCCATCAAGTGGAGAAAAATGTTCCTTATTAGGAACATTTCTGCAGAACATCTTTCTGCACTTTAAATTTCTCACATTTAAAATAAAAATGGTTGCATGTTTGTGTTGTATATGTAACTGTGCCACATATGATTAAAGGTATGTCCTGTGCCACAAGTACATACGACACAGGCTCTCAGTCACCCATACACACATATCCCATTCATTTACACACATTTTCATACATCCCCACAGACCAAGCATTCACTGACGCACATGGCAGCCCTATCATAGTACCCCTAGTCACAGTATTTTGTTCAAACTATAGTATCGGGCTCCATGGTCATTAGGTTTAAAGTCACTGAAGGTGGGCGAGGGAGTGTCTGGTAACAATACGCGAGTTACATGACCTTCAGTAGCTCACATCGATTTTCACTGATCAGAAGTAGCTCCCATTACAGAAAAGGTTGGAGACGCCAGGTCTAGCTAAAGGACATAAATGTTATACAATTAATATATTATACATGCCCCAATGGCAAGCAATAACAAATCCAGTGAGGTCCATCTCATTCCAAAAATGATAGAATCTGAGAAATGAGGGATGGTTTGGAGAATGGGGTACAGACGGAGGAAAAACACAAGGGGTCTTTTACCTGTAGGCGGAGAAAGTCCTGGGGCTTGAAGTCGTTGGGTGAGCAGCCACACCAGTCCACAATGTGCTTGTACTGACACTTACAGCCTAGCTTGCGGTTCCAGTTGGTCACTCGAAGGTTGTTGTCGATGAGAGTATCACAAGCATGGCTGTTTTCTAGGACTGTGTGAAAGAATGACTGCACAATGGGGAAAAAAAGACAGAAAACAGATGTGAGCAATGGTTTACTCTGCTCCCTTCCAGAGCTACAAACAGCTACCCCACACACTTTGTGCCCATTACTACTCATCTCAGAGGGTGTGCTAAGATGATGGTAGAAAGGGGTGGGAGCACACTGCTTCACCTCCCAGCACAGTTCGCCCCTTAGCATTATGGTAAATGCAGTTCATGGTACATGCTTACTTGAATATTTACTGGAGTATTCCACCAAAGTTGGTGCAGGTTAGTGCTGTAAATCTCTAGACACGTGTTTCTGGATATCATCCGTCATCAGTAGAGATAAAAACGAATTTAATTCACCAGACCTGTTTTACTCTATTTTGCACCCAGAGCGCCTTTATTCTCGAGTCCACTCCGGGACCCTTCAGAGCGCACATGCGCATTAGAATGTCCCTCACTCAAGATGGCCAACAGCGGACTACGCTCTAGTTGAGCTAACACTCTGCCACTTCCTGCTCACGGCGATCATGTGACAGGATGACGGGAGAGTCGGCGGAGTCGGGGTCTTTGTAATGGAGCCTCGGCAGCACCGCATTTCACTTCTACGCGGCGCCGGGAGAGACATAATTTGTGGCCACAGCTCACCTTGACGAAGTGTGGGGGGGGGGGTTGCAGAGACTGTTCCGGGACGGCCCCGCAGAGAGTACCCATGCCGAGATTGTGGGGCTCCCTCGGTAACGGACGCTTTTGTTTCCCTCATGCGGGACCAATACCTCAACAGGGGGTGTGCGAGACCACCGCATTGCATTTGTTTGGACATGGCCTGTCACCACGACGTATGTGGCGGCATCTCGCTTACCAATATCTCCCCCCTTTTTTATTCACCTTGTCATCTTTTATCCCCATGTCCCACAGAGTGTGACTATAGGGAGCTGTACTCGCTCCACCGCCAGTTCAAGTCTAGATTTTAAATGAACTCGGTAAGCACAATATTATGCATGATGGTGTCCATTCTGTCTCCTAGCATTGATGCCTGCACATTATAATTGTTAGTAACATGGTATTATCTGGATTACTGATGCGTGCGACATGTGCGCACGTTCAGGAACGGTTTATTTGACACTGATACACCGCCTGGAGCTATACTACTTACCTCTTAGCCTGCGCTGGTGTTGTCACGTCCTTGATAATTTGCTGTTCTTGTGTGGGGGGTGTAAATCACTACAGAAAATACCTTTTTAAAAAAAACTTTTTATCATTGCACTGAGAGCACGTCACTTTACACTTCACATGTTTTTATTGATTCTGTTACAGGTTCCTCATGGAGAGCAAGGGGCTCTACCACATTTAACCTGAGCAGTTACTCAGAAGGGTAGCTTTCCTTCACCCCTGGATCGTGAGGAGGTAGGGTTATATATATGGGATCATATTGTTTTGAGTCCTGATGAAAGCTGGGGTATTACATTTTGCCGGCAGAAACATGTCGACGGTTTTGCAGAGTGGAGGGGTTGGTGTCTCATTATAAGTTCCCCATACCACCATCCACTGGTCCCGTTGTGACCATTTTACTCTGGACAGGGTACCTAATATTAAAATTGTAATAGGGACTCCCTGATACCAGTTTTAATCACTGTATCTGCACATATGTTCACCTGTGATCCCATTTCATTGTCACTTTTGTGTTGTATTGTCTCCCCCTCCCTATTGCTCCACCTCCTGCGTTGGTCTGCGCGGAGGTGTGTTAGCAGCCCTATGATGAAGCATGACACAGCTTGCTGTGTGTGAGGGCAGTTTTAACACTCCTGTGTTTCCCCCACATTTACTCACAGCTATCCAGATATAGAGTCCCTCTTCCAGTTTGTGTTTGAATGACTTGTGTAGGAGGTCGAAGTGGGACGAATTCCTCTTACGCCTCAATCTTTTTGTGTGTCTAATTAAGTGGATGATATCATCAGTGATGTCACTGACCATGTCATGAGTGATGTAATATGTGACGTCATCAGCAGTGCATTGCGGGGGTGCGAGTTATAGTTAGCTCAATTAACTATAATGGCCGAATTTCTCTGGTTTTGTACAAGTGAAATGTCCAACTAACTGTAACGTCCCTGAAACCTATGGTTTTTTCAGTTAATTTCTAAGGTTTTTTAAATGCTAATTTATAACTATAACATAGCAGTTGCGTTTGCAGAGTAGTGTAGAGAGGGGGCTGGGCCTCCAACCAGCGCTCAGGAATTCCGCTGCGAAAGACTTACAGGAGGGCTTCTTGGCCCCCAAAGTCCCTCAGGAGTAAAGTGGACTTCATCCCCCAACCCGTAGTGTGCCAGGAGGCGTGTTTGCAGAGTGGGGGAGAAAGGGGGGCACCTTTGCCCACCATTCTGCTAACGCGCTTCCTGGCGTGCTCTTGGATGAGGATTCAAGTCCCCTTCGATGCTGGGCATCCTTAAGGGCCAACTAGCCTACCTGACACCTCCATTAAGCCCCTGATAGTGGGATTGCTGAGAGCTGCACACAGGCCACGCCCCCTTTCTGCACCACTCTTCAAACGCGCCTCCTGGCGCGCTCTTGGTTGGGGGATGAAGTCCCCTTGCCTCCTGAGGGTCCCTGGGGGCCAACTAGCCCACCAGGTATCTCCAGTAAGCCCCACACAGCTGGATTGCTGAGAGTGGTCCGAGGCCATGCCCCCTTTTTACACCACTCTGCAAACGCGCCTCCTGGCGCACTGCTGCTCGGGGGATGAAGTCCACTTTAGTCCTGAGGTCCTCAGGACACATGTGGACCTCATCGCCCCACCAGCAGTGCGCCAAGAGGCGCGTTTGCAGAGTGGTGTAAAAAGGGGCGTGGCCTCGGACCGCCTCTCAGCAATCCCATAATTAAGGGCTGACTAAGTACTAGCTCTAATGCAGGTAGGTGTTTTAAAACTAGCAATTGCAAGCTATCAGTAGCTCGCCAACTTCCTGGGTGCAGCTCGCAGCCTTGTAGGTTCACTGGCAGGCCGCGTTATATAAGTGACTGCATTTTACATGTAGATTGTACATTTTACCTGTAATACCATTTTCATGTAAATTAGCTCCTGCCCGCATTCATCCAAACCAGCTGCTGCAAGCTCAGCTAAGGGATAGCCAGATACGCATTTCAAAGTCCAGTCATCACACAGTACTGCGCTACCTACCTTGCCCCAGTGGTGTAACAAAAGCCCCCCCCTCCCCCCTCAAGTTTCGTTACGCCACTGCCTTGCGCTGCACTAGAACCAAGCAGTCCTGCCAAGTACCACGCATCAGGCGTTAGACTAACGCATTTCAGTGCGGTGGTCCGCATCACTGCACTGAAATGCAAAGTCACGCATAAATGGGATAGTACCTCATTGGCTGTCAAGCCGTAGTAGCTCTGATAATGTTGTCTAAACTGATGGAATGGCAGCGCGCCATGTCATGCTGCTCCCGACAGGCTTGGGGGCTGACTGAAGTAATAGCTGCTAACTCACTTGGCGGCTACAATTTATTATTAAAAGGATAAGATTTCCCATCGCGGCGCAGCATTTATTAGGATTGACGTCAGGAGGTAGTGCCCAATAGGCATGCGCTGCAAGACATTACGTGACGTCCTGCTGTCACTGGCTGCAGTTAAGCTTGTGGGAGGCCGACAAATCATGGAAGCGCTGGGCTGCTCGGCGGTAAATTGAAATTATTAACCCCTCAACCTCCGTACCCAACCCCACAGACCCCCGGTGACCGCTGGAGCCCACACTGTACAGCTCAGCTGTTCCTCCTGCTGAGCCTGAGTCTGATGGCCGGGCGGCTGGCAAACGTTTGCCGGGGGAGTGACGGACCCGTAAACCAGAATTGTCGTGGCTCACACGTGTCAGTGAGACAGTGCCAGACTTACTCCGCGTTTAAATGTTAATCTAATTTGCTTAGCGCAATCAGCTGCCTGCTGGTCAGTGTAGTTTAGCCCTTGTTTTGCCCTTGTCACTGAGCATACGGGAACTGGCGGTTTGGCGCTGCAGCTATTCTTTTATATTCTGCAAACAGATCTCAAGTTGGGTTGAAGGGTACTGTTTGGTTAAAACCACCCTTCCCAATGGTCGGTGGCACTCCTCGGGGCTCAACCAGATCCCAACTATTTAGTACTTAGACAGAGCTGGATGACCAGGACCGTCAGGGATCATGAGGCCTAACTCTACAAGACCTTTGAGGAGTCCCAGCCTATGTGACAATCTCTGCCTACGTGACTGCCATGAAAACAAAGAGGGCTTATGAAAAAAGTTCTAAAACGAGCATCTAAAATTATGATTTTTGTCTCTGACATGTTCTGTTTATGCTTGGCTTTTTTTTATTAGATTTATTTTTAGCTCTGGTCTCAACTCTTCGTTCTTTCCGATTTTACTTGAATGATGAGCTTAATTTCAAAGTTGATCACTGAAAACTTACGTAATCTTGTCACTTTCACTACGAGCTGTGCCTGCTCTACTGGCTCACACCTCTTTACTGTGTCCTTTTACACCCAAACCCTGGTTATTCACACACTGAACAGTGGGACGTGCGCATTTCCATAGAGACAAATTGTATAATTAGACAACAAAGTTAAGCTGATCAGCGTCATTGCTCTGTACTGAAAGCATTAAGCATTACGTTCAAGCCCTGCCCACTGCTGTACTACATTTTGGAATTCTTAAGCTGTTACCATCTGAAGTGCAGCATATTTTTTTTCCTCTTTTTGTAAATTATTTAAATAGTCTAACGCTTGTTTTGCCCAAATTCAATGCCCGGGTATGTGCTGTCTACCGCCTCTAATGTGCATCATGGACGATGTGGAGTTTGCACTGAGCAAGTCCCTTTCACCACAAGGTAAACTGGCTCCTGCACATGCCTACCTATAATGTTTTGCATTTTTTTCTACTAGCCGGATGTACTGTTTAAAAATGGAAATATTGGGATTTTGCAACCTAAAATACCTTTTTAATAAAGTTAAAAATATCAAGTTTTGAAGGATCTAACACAGATCTAACCTCTCACTGAAACGGCCACAAAAACTTCTTAGTTTGCCAGCCAGAACCTTTTTCTCATTTTTCCTCACCCCATGCTATCAGGGGTTACAAGAATCCAAGCTTCCCCACTACAGCCACACTCTTTACTTCCCTCTCTATGCCATAGATGTTCTGCAGTGAGCTCAGGGGTTCTGCTAGCTCAGACTGATCACAGCGCTGTCATAATTTTTATAACTGTGCTCCCTGGTCTTTCTTTTGTGTCTGATGATAGTGCTTAGAACCAGGCACTCTAGGTCATGTGCATTGTCCATGCTGCTCACTCTTTCCACCAGGGAGGTCGAATGCTTCTTTCCCACTAAGCATGCCCCTTGCCACCACTTTACTTCCTAAGTGCCCTTCCATTTTTGGTACTTTGTAGCAGTTTTAAGATCTTACAGTTTCACGTTGCTCAAATGGGTGTAATTTCTGATATTTATATGTTTTCCCTTATTCATTGCTTGTTTTTGCTTGTGCGAAAATGTCACTCATTGTCGTTCAAATGTCACTCATAATTACACTGAAGTTACGAAAATGTCACACACAGCAATCTGAAACCTTGGCAGCTATGGCCAAGCTCTAGGACACTGTGCCTGCAACCTTCAAGTTCCGACCGGACTCGGACATCCGCACATGCCTGAGTAAGCAGCACAGCACCGGAGTTTTGGAAGAGGCCCGGGACTGCGGCTGCTGGCGGCGTCTTGCACAGAGCCTGGTCACCAGGCTGAAGCGGCGCCCAGCAGAGCTGCGCAACGAGCCTGCGACGAGGCCGAGCTGCGCAACGAGCCTGCGACGAGGCCGAGCTGCGCAACGAGCCTGCGAAGAGGCCGAGCTGCGCAACGAGCCTGCGAAGAGGCCGAGCTGCGCAACGAGCCTGCGAAGAGGCCAAGCTGAGCAACGAGCCTCCGAAGACAGTCCTGCCAAGTACCACGCATCTTGCGTTAGACTAACGCATTTCAGTGTGGTGCTCAGCATCACCGCACTGAAATGCATTGTCACGCATATGCATCTGTCTCAGCTGTCACTGTGAAGCACTGCAAACTGTGTTGTGGCAGTGCTTCGCTGCGCGCACTGCTCCGCAGGCTTGGGGCACTCTCTGCACAGCTGAGCTCACTGCTTCTAGTAAGTGCTACAACAATGTATCTTATAATTGTGACATTCCGGCCGTGGCGCCGCGCATCTCCGAGCCACATAGCCTGACGTCATGAGCTAGTGCCCAAGCGGGGAATTTGAGGATGGCGGCTAGCAGGCTACCGGTTTGCAGGCAGCGCCGTCTCTAATGCAATTAGGGCGTGGCTCAAGCAGCAGTGCTGCCTCTGCTGCTCGCAGTGGGGGTTGTAATTTCACATTTAGGGCCGGAAGTGCAAGGAGCTGCAAAATGAGCAGTTTATGGAGCGTCAATTGCGGCCTCCTACTAAAGACATGCTCCACTGGGGTTCTAAGAGTCAGTACTAAGAGTCGAGCTGTTGCCCTGCCCTGAAATTGTTTCCCACACTGTTTTCTTTTGCCTACCCTCCCTTCTATTGGCAGGGTGTGGAGCCTTTCATTAGATAACCTTTCTGCTTGCTTCGGGCTGTGGAGAAGCTTGGTTTTGGCCTGGGCATTTGAAACAGGTGGCAGGGTGGATTTCCGCACACTGCTATCTACATCAGAAGCACATGAACTCACTCAGGACAGCCGGCGGCCTGCCGGGCGGAAATCCGATATGATTGCCGGTGGGGGTGGCTCCCGGCTGCCTGAGCCTGCTGCCTTGCAGAGTCGCCGACACAAGAGTCACGCTGCCTGCAGTGCTGCAAAAGTTGAAGTAAGTACTAGTTACCAGGCACTGCCAGCTGTGTGTCATTGTGTTAATATTTATAACACAAATTATTTTCAATAGCAGCGCGCGATGAGCAGCTGCCTCAGCCTGCAGTCTGAGACAGTGGGTGCCTAGCCACGGTCACGGGTCAAGGAGGCATTAGGTGGATCATCTGTGAATAAACTGTTCGTGAAGTTGTTGGGGCCTCTCTCATCTTTGCTATTGAGCCGGGTTGCGTCACAGAGAGAGGCCCCGAGTCCTGAGATGGTGCTCTCCAAATTGATTTTGCAGGGAGTGGGGCGGCAGGCCCCACATTGGCTGGCAATCTGTTTTGTTTTTCTGCCGGCCAGTACAGGGCACCACTAGGCAGGCACGCACCACACCACTGTGTTGTTGGGGCCACGTTCCAGAACCAAGTGGGAGAGAGGACCTGGAGTGATGCTCATCAGCATCATTAATTACGAGGGAAGTGCCAAGGGGCAACCCCAGTCCGAGTCGCAAAGCCAAGGCTCAAATGGTGTAATTTGTAATATTTATATGTTTCCCCCCCGTCTTCATGGCTTCTTTTCCTTGCTTTATTTTGCTCGTGAGAAATTGTCACTCATAGGGGTTGAAATGTCACTCCTAATTACACTGAAATTATGAAAAAGTAATTCATAGCAATCTGGAACCTTGGCATCTATGCGAAGAGGCCGAGCTGCGCAACAAGCCTGCGAAGAGGCCGGGCTCCGCAAGGTGCCTGACTGTTGTGTGACGCAGGGTGAGGCTCAGAAACCTGAAGGATCAGCTTCAGAGAGATACTTTAAAAGAGTAAATAAAAAGATGCAAACATGCTTAAGTTAATATATGTGGTGGCTAAGCACAGATGGGGGCGAGAACCTTACAACCAAATGATATCAGCCCACGTGGCTTTTGTAAGGGCACTCGTGATTACTGTATCGGTGTTCAATACAATGAGTGCCATAGGAGAAGACCTCATTAAACGGTAATTTAACCAGGCTTTCTTTTTAAAGTTGTCACGTTCTACCTTCAGACAATTATGCAGAGGAACAGCATTGTCGTTTATAAAATAAATTAAAAAAAACAAAAAACATGTACAATTTCACGTAAAAGGAACTGCCGTGAAATTGAAAGTGCACAACATGAAATGCAATCTGGCCAGACCTTTGATAGAGGATAACCACCAAATACCACAAACGAGATACAAGTTAATTGAAAGAATAATACAACTTTGAAAAGGCAATTGACTTTCCTTTTCAAGACCTCAAACTAAGCTCTCCTTAAAACGTTTTTTTCTGAGTTTTGTTCTTCCAGTTACTGCTGCGGTAGGGATGCCTCGTTAACTCTGACGTAACAATAGAAGTATTTACAGTGAGAGTGCACAGAAAAGGGGGCGTGCTTTGAGAGAAATTATACGAGGATGTTTTGTGTGCAAAATTAGTGAGCATCTCACTATCCTCCTCAGGGGCAAACACACTGGCAGTGGGAAAGTACAATAAGTGATTGCTCAAACTCTGTGCTTAATCATGACTTTAGAGAGCCGAAAGACTGGAATTTTGGCTAAGAATTTAAGGCCCTAGAGTACATATAATACATTGGAACAAAATACTTTTTATGAGGAAAAACCATAAGTTAAGAGTTGTAGATCCAAGTCTAGACCGCCCCTCAGAGCGCACTACATCTGAGATGACTGGAGCCCTCCGCACCCTGGGAATAGACTCAATTGGCGACTTTTTTTTAATGAGGGAAGGGGACGAGACTGGGACGAATTGGTGGACACTGACACCACCAAGCCCACTCTAACACTATTCCACTATTTCAGGGCCCGAAGTGCGCTTCTCGAGTCACTAGGGGATGAACTATTAGAACCACCGGAAGTGCTCGCCTTCTCGGCCATGCTCTGTTCTGAATCCCCATGTCGCTTGGTCTCTCACATTTACAAAAAGACACAAGAGCTACGCAATAACCAATATGTCAAAGCTAGATTGGAGTGGCAGCGCGATCTAGAACTCACGATAGACGATAGTATGTGGACATACTGCTGTGGAGCTACCAAACGTATTTCCTTTAACGGCAGACACCGGCTCATACAATTCAAATTCCTTAATTGAATATATCACACACCGGTGCGGCTCCATAAATTCGGGCTGCGAGATTCGGACAATTGTGAGAGATGCGGGGTGAAAGAGGCCGGCTTCTTGCACTTGGCATGGCTTTGCCCCCCTGTCGCTGCTTTCTGGATACAAATTTTTTCCAAACTAAGCAACATCACTGGCGAACAGATTAGCCCGGACCCACTATTGGCTATACTGGGCTACTCGAAGCGTCTTAAAAAAAGTATTAGACGTCTAGTCGACATGGGCTTATTGATAGCTAAACGTGTGGTGGCAATGCACTGGGCTCGGGGCCCTTCCCCCTCAATGACCCAATGGTCCAGAGACATGTTGTTCTGCAACACACAAACAGAACTATATAGTGAACTACTTCCTCCTAGAAGTCGTCCAAAAAACTTTTGGAGTTTATATAATACCTACCTGGCAAGCCAGGCTGGATAGAGTAAGATACTGCCAAGGCTACGTACAACCACTATAATGGGGGACTATTAATCCCATCTGCCTTTAACAACTAATGTTTCTGTAACATCACAATTAATCTGCTATGTAACGTATTTCCCTGATTGGTGTGACCTGTATGTAAGACATGTTGTTTTAAAAATGTATATTTTTGATATAAGTGACCAATGCTGAACTCTGGTAATTTTGTTTAGAATTTGGTTGTTTGCTTATCTGCGCCCCCATCCACCCCCCCCCCCCCTTTTTTTGGCTTGCCTATCCCACTCTTTGAATGTTGGTACGAAAAAGTTGAATAAAGAAAATAATAATAATAAAAAATAAAAAAAAAGTCTAGACCGCCCCTCCTAAGGTGGTACAGGTGGGAGGACTGCAGGTCATCACCTATCTATCATTCAGTGCCACCACTATAATAAAATGTTACATTTGCTTCTGGACCTAGGTTCCATCTGTTACGCTTCAGCCAGGAACTAGGACCCTCTCGACAGCACTCATTATTTTTAAGGCATTTTTTCTTTTGTCAGATCGTCAGACTTTCCACTTTATCTCACATTATCATTCCAGTGCTGAGGAGAACTGGCACCGCTGGTGTTTTCTGTAATTCTCAGTGACATGGAGTACAGCGATGCTGCCATGTCCGTGCTGTGGGAACGCATAACTGCTGGCGTCGGTAAGTGGAAATTCAACCCCCACTGTTTCAATGAACAGTTGCTCGGCCTTTAGTAGCCCACAATGATTTTGAATGATCAGAAGTAGTACTCACTACAGAAAAGGTTGGAGACCACTGCTCTAATCAATTAAAAACATCTGTCCATGATTGAGCCTTTGTTACACTGCCATAGTAACCTATGATCTAAATAACCTTTAAAACAATGAGCCAAACTAGAAAAAGCTAGTAACAACCTGGGACACATCAGTATTAGCAGTTCCGGTTTTCTGAGGATGTTTTTAACAGTAGGTGCAGCAGCGGTTTCTTCACTTGGGCAGGAGAGCATTGCTGCCCCTCCCCTCTCCCCCCCCACCCCCACCGGCTGCACAGGAAAAAATAAAATGGCAATGAAAAGATGTTATTGCCATTTTTTTCCGTTGTGCGCACTGCAGCAGCTAGCCTGCCCAGAGACATACAGGGCGTGTCCTCGACAGGAGCAGTGGCTGGCTGGATGCTCCAAAGTGAGCATGTCACTTTGGCCGGCTGTCTTGCGCCAGCCAAAGTGACATAGGCACTTTGAAGCTTTCCACCCATCTGTCGTTAGACAGAGGGGAGGAGACCAAGCACAGGCCTACAGGGCCTGAAGGAACGTCCAGCCAGCCCAGTCCATTCAATCCTGGCGCCGCTCTCACAGCATGAGAGCAGCGCCAGGATTGGTTACGGGAGATGGCTGGGCCCATGCTGCAGAAAAGAAGAAGATCGGGACCGGAGCGAGGAGTGCAGTCAGTTAAGTGGCTTATTTTCTTGTTTGTGTGATATATTTTCAGCAGTGGTTTCCAGTCTCACCACTCCAAATAGCAGCCAGCCGCCACTGGGTAGGTGTAAGAGCTGAAGAACTAAACGAGGAGAAAATTACATTTCTCTACAGATTGGTGTACACAGGGAGGACAGAAGGAAGAGATCCAGCAGAGAAGCACAGACAACAGGACTCAAGGGAGGAGTATATATGTAAATCTACTGCAGGGAAGCAAGACAGCACAAAGCTGCACTGAACAAGGTGTACCACAGAAATAAAAGAGCACTACTCATTTACAGAGAAAAGTAGAGAAGAACTCCGATAACACAAGCAGACTTACTTCTGCAGGGAGAAGCGTGTAGGTGTAAAACTGCCGTAGTTGAGCCACCAGTTCATCCTGTGTGTGGATTACATACTCCACAAAGGTCCGCGTCAAAGCAAACCAATCCGAGCCGCCATCCACAACTATGCCCTCTGGGATCTGCCGCTCCCCTAGGCGCCACATATGGGAGTCACACTCATGGAAGAGACGGTCCAGGCCCTGCTTTTTTATAAACCTGGAGAAAAACATAAGTTATAAACAAAAGGTGAGAAACATGCCGGGAATTAGAGGTGGAGAAGCAAAATTGAAGAGAGGAACTAATGCATTACAATTCAGAAGGGAGAGCAGCAACGCACAGGGCAGGGGTAAGAAGCAGTAACACAGAGGACAGGGGAGCAATGGGACACGCAGGGGCGGAGGGATTTGAGCAGCACAGTGCAGGATAAGGGCTGGAACCCACTGAGCAACGGGGAGGAAGGGTAGCCAACCACCAGGCAACGGGAGGGGAGCCAACTACTGAACAAGGAGAGGACTGAATAAAAGGCATAGGATATCGTGAAGAACATGGGGCATACGGTGGGGAGGGAGAAAGCAGAGTAGGGCAAAGGCAGGGCTTAGACCATGCGAGGCGAGACAAATGCAGGCAGCTCATGGGCAGTCACAAAGACAGTCCACGTTCTGAAGGCACAACAGAGGCAAGTGGATTGAAGCATGAAGACGGAGCGAGGGGTGGAAGCATGAAGACGGAGCGAGGGGTGGAAGCATTAAGACGGAGCGAGGGGTGGAAGCATTAAGACGGAGCGAGGGGTGGAAGCATTAAGACGGAGCGAGGGGTGGAAGCATGAAGACGGAGCGAGGGGTGGAAGCATGAAGACGGAGCGAGGGGTGGAAGCATGAAGACGGAGCGAGGGGTGGAAGCATGAAAGACGGAGCGAGGGGTGGAAGCATGAAAGACGGAGCGAGGGGTGGAAGCATGAAAGACGGAGCGAGGGGTGGAAGCATGAAAGACGGAGCGAGGGGTGGAAGCATGAAAGACGGAGCGAGGGGTGGAAGCATGAAAGAGGGGCGCGGGGTGGAGGTGCAAAGACTGCGTGCGGGTGGAGGCGCAAAGACTGCGTGCGGGTGGAGGCGCAAAGACTGCGTGCGGGTGGAGGCGCAAAGACTGCGTGCGGGTGGAGGCGCAAAGACTGTGCGGGGTGGAGGTGCAAAGACAGTGTGCGGGGTGGAGGTGCAAGGACAGTGTGCGGGGTGGAGGTGCAAAGACAGTGTGCGGGGTGGAGGTGCAAAGACAGTGTGCGGGGTGGAGGTGCAAAGACAGTGTGCGGGGTGGAGGTGCAAAGACAGTGTGCGGGGTGGAGGTGCAAAGACAGTGTTCGGGGTGGAGGTGCAAAGACAGTGTGCGGGGTGGAGGTGCAAAGGCAGTGTGCGGGGTGGATGTGCAAAGGCAGTGTGCGGGGTAGAGGCGCAAAGACAGTGTGCGGGGTGGAGGCGCAAAGACTGTGCGGGGTGGAGGCGCAAAGACTGTGCGGGGTGGAGACGCAAAGACTGTGCGGGGTGGAGACGCAAAGACTGTGCGGGGTGGAGACGCAAAGACTGTGCGGGGTGGAGACGCAAAGACTGTGCGGGGTGGAGACGCAAAGACTGTGCGGGGTGGAGACGCAAAGGCTGTGCGGGGTGGAGACGCAAAGGCTGTGCGAGGTGGAGACGCAAAGACTGTGCGAGGTGGAGACGCAAAGACTGTGCGAGGTGGAGACGCAAAGACTGTGCGAGGTGGAGACGCAAAGACTGTGCGAGGTGGAGACGCAAAGACTGTGCGAGGTGGAGACGCAAAGACTGTGCGAGGTGGAGACGCAAAGACAGGGTGCGAGGTGGAGACGCAAAGACAGGGTGCGAGGTGGAGACGCAAAGACAGGGTGCGAGGTGGAGACGCAAAGACAGGGTACGGGGTGGAGACGCAAAGACAGGGTACGGGGTGGAGACGCAAAGACAGGGTACGGGGTGGAGACGCAAAGACAGGGTACGGGATGGAGACGCAAAGACAGGGTACGGGGTGGAGACGCAAAGACAGGGTACGGGGTGGAGACGCAAAGACAGGGTACGGGGTGGAGACGCAAAGACAGGGTACGGGGTGGAGACGCAAAGACAGGGTACGGGGTGGAGACGCAAAGACGGTACGGGGTGGAGACGCAAAGACGGTACGGGGTGGAGGCGCAAAGACAGGGTACGGGGTGGAGGCGCAAAGACAGGGTACGGGATGGAGGCGCAAAGACAGGGTACGGGGTGAAGGCGCAAAGACAGGGCACGGGGTGGAGGCGCAAAGACAGGGTACGGGGTGGAGGCGCAAAGACAGGGTACGGGGTGGAGGCGCAAAGACAGGGTACGGGGTGGAGGCGCAAAGACAGGGTACGGGGTGGAGGCGCAAAGACAGGGTACGGGGTGGAGGCGCAAAGACAGGGTACGGGGTGGAGGCGCAAAGACAGGGTACGGGGTGGAGACGCAAAGACAGGGTACGGGGTGGAGACGCAAAGACAGGGTACGGGGTGGAGGCGCAAAGACAGGGTACGGGGTGGAGGCGCAAAGACAGGGTACGGGGTGGAGACGCAAAGACAGGGTACGGGGTGGAGACGCAAAGACAGGGTACGGGGTGGAGACGCAAAGACAGGGTACGGGGTGGAGACGCAAAGACAGGGTACGGGGTGGAGACGCAAAGACAGGGTACGGGTGGAGACGCAAAGACAGGGTACGGGGTAAAGACGCAAAGACAGGGTACGGGGTAAAGACGCAAAGACAGGGTACGGGGTAAAGACGCAAAGACAGGGTACCGGGTAAAGACGCAAAGACAGGGTACCGGGTAAAGACGCAAAGACAGGGTACCGGGTGGAGACGCAAAGACAGGGTACCGGGTGGAGACGCAAAGACAGGGTACCGGGTGGAGACGCAAAGACAGGGTACCGGGTGGAGACGCAAAGACAGGGTACCGGGTGGAGACGCAAAGACAGGGTACCGGGTGGAGACGCAAAGACAGGGTACCGGGTGGAGACGCAAAGACAGGGTACCGGGTGGAGACGCAAAGACAGGGTACCGGGTGGAGACGCAAAGACAGGGTACCGGGTGGAGACGCAAAGACAGGGTACCGGGTGGAGACGCAAAGACAGGGTACCGGGTGGAGACGCAAAGACAGGGTACCGGGTGGAGACGCAAAGACAGGGTACCGGGTGGAGACGCAAAGACAGGGTAACGGGTGGATGTGGAGTGGAGGCGTGAAGAGAGAGCATGTGGGAAGTTGCAGACACAGGGTGTTGGGGGGCTTGTAAACACAGGACAGCTGAGGTGCATAAAAAGGGAACAGTGGGGAAAGTGGTGGCGGGGAACAAAAGTGCAACAGGGGTGTGGAAACAGGGCAGAGGGAAGGAAAGTCACCAAGGAAGGAAACCGCATTGGGTGATGGGAGGGACAAGGCCCAGACAGAGGTCAGGGAAGAGGTATAAGCCGAGGAGATGGAAGAGGTCCAGTGAAGGAAGATGTGAGCGTAAAGAAGAGGCCCAAAGAGAGGAGACGGAAGAGATCCACAGATAGAGAAGGAAAAGCACAAGGGGAAGGAAGAACCCACGCAGAGGGAAGGGAGAATCAGTGGATAGATGGCCATAATGTACTACTGGGATGCTTTTACCTGGCATTGTCTCTGCCGTGGGACTTAAGAAAGTTCTTGTCTCTGTACTTGGTGAGGAAAAGCACCAACTCGTCATTGGGCCTGGACAAGAGGAAAAAATAATTTTAATATAACAGCAGAGGGAACAAAAGAAGACTGAACCATAACCAACCTCCTTTTCCTGCCAACCTGACCAACAGGATGCACATAAGACAATAAGTGGGACAGGCGTCTCCAATGTGTAGCTCATGAGCTACTGGTACCTCTCCAGCTCCCTAAAAGTAGCTCTCCTCTGTGCAGCCCACACTATTAGATTGGTTTCTGATTGATTACATTAACATATGTATATCAAAATTGATTGAAAAGTATGCATTCAAGACGAAAATATGTGCATTTTCATAACTCATAAGTTGTTTGGAGAAAAAAACGGTTGAAGTTCCAAAACATAATTAGAGCGGATATTTGAGTGGTAAATAATGCGGCACTGGAGAGACTTATTACTAACACTACTCCCTTGATGCCATGGGCATTTCAGCTATGGCTGTTATGTATTAGCCATGTAGAGGCATTTCACATGGAAAAAACGTCTTTTTTACATTGCTGCTGGCAACCCTGACGAATGCATTGAGGTGCCCACTGTCAGTAATCTTCCATATGGTGGCTACAAATGAAATCTTGTCTCGTGGTCATATTTACAACACTAATAATATTAGTAGCTTAGGACGATTTTCACTGAACATAGGCAGCTCTTATTACAGAAAAGGTTGAAGACCCTTGAAATAGCTGATTTTTCCTCCACGAGATAGCGAATTCTTCGTCTCCCTTTCAAACTGGAATAACTAAGTATGTTCAGCTCCTTCGCTAGGCAGTCCAGAACAGGTAAAAGTAAATTAAGGAAACCCTCCAGCCAATTAAGATCAAGTACTGTACAGTGATACAATCGGGCTACTAGGCATTTCAAACAAGTAAAGAAAAGTATACTTTGCCCCCTGTAGACTTGGAACAAGTAGAGTAAAATCCAACAAGCCCCTCACATGAATTTATTTTTTTACATTCAAGGACAAATCGCTATGTAAAAAGACAAGAGATTGGGGTTTTTTGTAAGTTTACTATCTAGATATCAGGATATCATTTGAATGGGAATGAGCAAATGAGAGAAATGATCCTGCAGAGAGGCTAGGTGGGTTCATACTGCATTGAAAGGTAGGAGAGGCGGGCATTTGTGTACAAGAAAATAAACCCCCCCATTCATAGACTACACATGATACACTTGCCCATCCACAGTATAGATCCCAACTCTTAGGGACTGGGGTTCACCTTCACCTAAGCCCGTCTTTTCTGAACGACCAAGAATTCTGCAACTCCAAGCCTGTCACAAACTGCAGCTAGCCTAGGGGTGGCAACGGCTACATGGTCAGCAGCATAACACTTTGGATAGCAATGCCTGCCAGTCATAGTTAAACACAAGGATACACCTTAAAAATCAGCAAGTATAACTAGCAAGAAGGAAGCACCTTTTGAAGTGTAGAGATATGCAAGAGCTCTTTACAAGTACTTGCAACCAAATAATTGAAATTGACTCAGTTGAATCCTCCATGGGATTTTTTTGTGACCAAGGCATATGTAGCCCTTCTCTTTCACCTTTTACATTCAATATATATTCTGTATACAGATACTGGTCCACACAGTTGCACAACATCAAGTGCAATATCAGATATGAGGTGAGGCTATCTAGATACTATCCATCTGGAAAATCACAATTTGAGCTGGGCAAACATAAAAAAAAAAAGCTTACGCCACATTTATATTTAGATGTAGAAACACTTTGTCTACCTTAAAAGTGGTCACTAGAGTGCATAGCATTCCACATCTCCGAGGTGTCACACAGTGGTACATTCCACTACTGAGCCCACAAAACAATCACTTTTTACAGACCAGTTTTTTGATCCACATGGAAGCGCCCTTTAAATTTTGGAGAGTATAGGTTTTAGCTCTGCCTAGGAAAAGAAGCTACAGCCACAAGATGCATTTCCACACCATTTTTAGGTCGAGCCTAGAGGCAGCACGCATGCGCTGCTCTGCGAGGCATGCTGTATTCCATCTGTGAAGATGGAACACACCCATGACACGCCCACCACTTTTCATAGTTTGCTTGGTCTGCCTTTACTTATGTAATAGTTTTTGTTGGTGTATACTACACATTTGTCCCGCCTTGTGGGTGTTTTTTTCCCGCCCTGACGACTGACACTGCTTCACGGATATTTCGATATGGGCCATATGTTTTCTTGAACTGCACTACTTTTTCTTACCACCCTCAGCTCGCCGCTGGCTGGGGGCGGGTGCGGAGACTCTCATTGCGGACTCGAAAAATGTACTTCGTGGGAGAATCGCAGCCAGTACAGAAAAACATGGCTTGTGTGCCGCGTTCAAACCGCAAACAGTGGAAAATGAACTCGCAAGTTACTCTTGCCATTGCCGCTATGTGCGGACATCTTCGAACGACACTCCCCAAGCACGCTGCTTGCTTATAGTCTGTCCATTTGCATCAATCTTAGAACGATTTTTCTCTTACTCCATGCTCCAATACGAGTGGCAGCCATATCTGAACAGAACTGTCACATTAGACTTATTTGCTTTAAAGACACATTTGTGTTCGACAACGAATATGGAGTTAAAGCACCATGAGGTGGACAGCACTTTTTTTCTAACTTTAATTTTATCCATGCTGCACAGCCACACTGCTTTGAGCACGGGTAAAAGACTTTGGCAAACCCAATAGCTTTCACATTGGCGAGACCTATTGCCTTTGCCGATGCTTGTTCTATAAATGTGCCTAGTGTATTACAGGATGGTGTAGACTAAGAATTTGGGGGTGCTTTATGCTAAACTATTATGATATACTGCTTGACAGTCATGACTAAACAAACAGATGTTGCCGAAGATGGGTGCTTACAATATTTATTTGTATACAGGTCAGATATCATTTATTGATTCTTGAATTAAAAGAAGGGCAATCTATTTTCTGCAGTGTAGAGCCTATGTACTGTGAAGAGGTTTTTCGGGTCCAACCAGTTTCATGTTACCAAGTATTTACCAGCTCTTCGGTCATCTCAGTTTTCACCTGGCAGGATTCCCAACTCTCATTCATCAATTAGCTTTTATAAATCTGATTTATTACAAACCCGACCTCGGTGAACTGGGCTGGTTATAAGTACAACATGAATCTTGTAGCAGTTTCCAAGCTAGAGAAAACATTTATTTAACTTAACATTGTATCCCAATGCGTTTCTATGTAACAGCCAACCCTGCTCTACAGTGAAAATAGCTTTTAGGGCCTTTTGACTGTAAGGACATGTTTAACATTAGAATACCAAGCACCCTTCCTTATGGGCAATAAGGGCTATTAAGGCGTAACATTAATATTTAAAAGGAACGTTTAGGCCTGTCAAAAGGGGTTATTTTTACAGGTCTAATTTGCAGTTTCGAAACTGCACAGCCATGCTACAATGGTAGGCCTGGAGACATGTATTATAGTCCTAATCGAGTAGATGGCACTCTGAGTGCTAAAGTCCATTGGTAGTATTTAATTTGCACGCCCTGGGTACACTTGGTACCATGTTCTAGGGACTAATAGGTAAATTAAATAAACTAATCAGGTATAAACCAATCTCATGCAATTTAAGGGGGAGCGCAGCCACTTTACTACTGGTTAGCAGGAGTAAAGTGTCAGGAGTTCTATGGCCAACAAAAATGGGATAAAGCAAAATCAAAAAAATCAGGGTGACCTAGCAGAAAGGGCAAATTTTCAACATCCAGGAATTGACTAGAGGGCTTAAAGTGGATTTGAGACAAAAGAGGATTTGTGAGTCATAAGATATGGATGTCTGTAAATGAATTAATGAATTAGAATTCCAAAACATTGCAAGATACTCTTATGGATTTAACACAGATGATTATCAATTTGGAGGATGTGAAAAAGCAGGCCTCGAAAAATTATAAATATATTACCAGGCCCGCAGGCCTAGTGACTCGATTAATCTACTCAACCTAACTATAAGGGACTTGAACAGTAAACTGGTCTCAAATTGTGTAATCATAGGCAAATATTTTATTTTGCAGAACCACCTTTTTCTTCATTATCACATATGAGAGCATGTTAAAATATGGGAGTTCAGCATTTCTGCTATACAAAATACTCTTTTGCTTGATTTAAAAGACTAAACTTTTGCTCCATGTATAATAAGTAAGGCTCCCAGTTTTCAGTTTTTACAGATAAATACAGACAGACAACAACCTGTTTCCTGTCTGTATTTATTTTTAAAAGTGGAAAAATACTGAAAATTATGCTACTTGTGATTGACTCGCCATGCTGTCTTTCGTGAATTCTAGGGCAACAGCTGAGCAGGCAGAGAGCAAGGGCAGTTAAAAAACTGGATGGGAGTTGCTTAAATACAAGCATTTGTTAACATATATATGAAGTATAATGATATTTACCTGTGGGTGTAATGTTTTGTTGTATTTGGCAGCTTAATTTGCTAAAAGGCGACAGGTATCAAAGTATGAGTGCATGTTCATCAGTTAAATAAATGTACCATTTTACGACTCCATTTATTCTCAAAACACAAAATAAATATGGATAAATACCAATAAGATAGCCAAAAAATAAATATGGATAAATACAGACGGAAATGTTAAAAAAATAAATACAATGAAACCGAAAGCTCTAACAATAAGATACTAGCCCACATATAGGGTACACATGACCCCCGACTTGCCTCTTGGGTCACAAATAGCATTTTCATCAGGGTGAGGGCAGGAATGTTTCTCAGTTCACGTTTAAAAACTCACTTGTAATAAATACATTACTAAAGCATGATGTGATAGCACACTGTCATTTACAAACAGTAAATTTTCCATTAAAATGGTCATAAACCTTCCCACTAACAAGCAGTTGTACTGATAAAACTATATAGTGTATAAACAATCTGTGGAAATTGAGTTTCATAAGAAATATTTATAATTTGCATATCACTAAGTAAAGTGTTCTGATTTGTTTTCATTATATTAAAATCTTTTTTATCACACAGTTACAACAAATGTGTTTTGATAACGAATGTAATATATTTAGAAATGTTTGTACAGTTCATTTACAAGCTATTTAAATGCGAGTTAGAAAAAAAAACATTTTATCCTAAAGCCTTTCATTTCACTCTTTGTACAGCACGATTGTCAGGCAGTTCACTTTTCAAAACCCTCTAACTTTGCAGTAGGAGAGAGACAACACCAACCTTCGAGATAAAATAAACAGCAAAGTGTAAAAAGGCATAAACTGACATTCAACGTCTGTCTCTCAACTCAGAGCAAATGTGACAAGATAAAAACAAGATTTATAGGCAACTTTATTGCTCCTTCACTTTTTGAAAACACCTTTTCTTTGTCAACTCGCCTGATAAAATCTGACTCGTCATAGCGAGGAGGTGAGTAGATTTCTCAAGCCCTGCAAAGTTCCAGGAGGAATGGACAGAACGCCGAATGAGCCTAGGGGAAACAGGAGTGGAAAGAAGAATGAGCGTTTGAGTGATTTTGAGTATAATGTGGTTGTCGAAAAATAATTTCCATTGAGAGAAGTGCACAGAGGAACATTTGTGCATGTACTCTGCTCAGGAAGTTATCTCTATACATACACAAATTACTTCCCCAAGCTCAGAGAGGAGCCCGAGAAGTGGTATACAGAGGAGGAAAGGATTGTGACCATTTAAAAAGTGCTTTGGACAGCCTAGGATGCCTTGTTTTCAACTGTTGTGCCTTGAGATTTGTGGACTGAGGGTGAGACCACAGTACATGGACAAACATAAGAATCGTAGAGGAGCACCTCGCAACTAGCCTTCTCCAGTCATTATGAAGAAAAGTTATCAAACTAAATTTTCCTAGAAGCAAGTAAATTGGGAAAAGATTATAGGAGCAATGCAAGATCCAAGTGAATGAGTGCATGCCTATTATGAGAGGCTGATGAAAATTTACATACAGTATAATGGAGCTGAAGATCACACTTAATGCGTTTCTGGATTTGTTTCGGCCTTTGTGTTGCGATTGTATTTGGAAATTAGTTTGCATATTCAGCAAAGCGTGATGCGCTCGATGGCCAAATCTTTAGATGAGATTCTGACCTATGCGAAGTATTGTATGGACTGTTGCGATACAAAGAAGAAAATGACAAAGGAAAAATTGATGGTGGTTCAAACGAAGTTTTTCAAGAAAGGTGGTCAGTGGTTTTCAGGAACCTGATTCTGGTTTTGGTGTTGGTGTTAGTGCACAAACAAATGGTGCGCAATTTGAAAAAGGTAGAAATGGGGGTCCTCGTGGCAGAGGTAGAGGATTTAGTAACATGTCTAATCCGAGTGTCAATAACGCACAGATGAGGAGTGTCCCAAGCCACATCTGTGGGAAGACTGGTCATTGGAAACAAGATTGTAGGTTTAAGACAAATAGATTTCAAAAGGATTCACAAACGATTCCCCAAATGCAGCAGAGTATCAATCAGATGTCATAGAATGGAAATATACAGTCAACTGCCCCAGCCCTAACAGCTTGCATGTGGACTCCAGGGCAGTTTAAAGAGAATATGCCTTCAGTTCTGTTTATGCAAAAGCCTATTCAGAATAGCACGCAAGGTTTTCAACAGATTCAGATTTCAGCGAAAATCTTCAGTGACTAATGGTAATTTTCACAATTTGCTGGTACACTCAGTTCCAATAGGACAAGTTCTGCACAATGACAATGCCGGAAGGGGGAGTAGGATTGCATTCTTGGTGCAGTCCTAGAGGTAGACCAGAATGGCCCTTTTCTGGAACGAGTAGTGAATGGTCATCCAGTATCATTTTAAGAGTTTTGGTGTGATGTAGGATCCCACAAGGCTATACAGAAAGTCCTTCACATTCTCCTAAATCCTGAAGAAGGAGCTAGAGTCTAAATTTGCCCTGTCACTAAGTACGAGTTCAGTATAAACATTATTTGTTGGTCACAGGTAAAACGAGAAAGGGCTGTAGATGTTACACAATTGTTATTGACAAACTACCTAGCAGATAATGGGCATAAAATGCCCCATGCAAAATAACAGTATTGTCAGGAAGAAGTGATTTATTTGGGACACCAAATTGAGAAGGGAGTAAGAAAGATGTCCTAAGAACTTCTATCTGCAATTCTGAAAATGAATCCACCAACAACACAAAGCATTCAGGATGTTTCTAGGGATGGTTAGTTATTGTTGTCAGTGGATTTCAAACTTTTCCCAAATTGAAATCCCTTTGCAGAAGATGATTGAAAGTGAAGTGAGGGACCGAGTGCCTTGGGACTGAATGCTTGCAAGCCTTCCTGGAGCCCAGACACATTTGTCTAGGACCCCCGCTCTGGAAAGCCAAACTATGAGAAAGATTTTTATTTTGCCATGAACGATAAGAACGATAAGGATGTGCACCTTCAGTCCTCACGCAGCGGTACGGGTGGGCAGCATCATATATTTTTCTGCTACACTGAATGCAGTGGCAGCCGTGCGTCCCGGGGGCATGAAGAAAGTTGCAGCTCCTAGCTACTTCCTTGGCAACTGTGCAGAGTGAGACAATTGTGATGGGAAAAACACTTAGTGTTGGTTCCTCCTTCGAGACATTGCTTGAACTCGTACTCAGCATCTTACAAACAGTTGATTGACTAAATATGAACAGATTATACGGGCAGAACACATTTCAGTCAAACAATGTAACACCTTGAACCCTTCAACACTTTTGCTACTGCCAAGGGAGGAAGCTGTTGAAAAAATTGATGAAAGTGACACTGATTGTATTGATGTGACAGAATTGTGTTCCACACCAGGACCGGATATTCAAGATGTAAGAATTGGCCCATGTGTTTTTATTTGTGGATGGTTCTTGCCTGAGATACCATTATGGAACTTGGAGCAGCCTATCCAGTCTGTACAATAATGTATATTGTAGAAGCATAATACTTGTATAATGTACCATCAGCACAAGTAGCAGAATTAACTGCAAATACAAGAGCACGCTGCATAGCCAATGGATTGAGTGTTACAATCAATAGAGATAGCCAATACGGTTTTGGAGTGGTCCATGATTTTGGACAACTATGGTCACAAAGAGGCTTCTTGACATCTGCTGACACCCTATAAGTAATGGGCCACTGATGGAAGCCGGAGTCCCAGTCACGCGCCACAGTCACAAATGCGCGACCCGGGACTCCTCCCTCAACGCTAGGCCAAGTAAGGACACCGTTTGAGATAGCCCTGCTCACCCCCTTAGTAGCTTGGCACGAGCAGCCAGGCCTATCTCCAAGGCACGAGTGTACAGTATATGCAACCACACCCACAGCAACCCACTGGTGACACCACAAATGGACTCCACACGAGTTTGATAAAAACGAGTATAAACTTTATATAAAAAGATATATGATCAGACCACACAATACAAAAGCCAACATATAATAAAGGGTAATATTCGTTCCGGCTGGCTGGTAGGTTCAAATCCCAACCACCGCTTTCAAAATGCTATGCTGGTCGTAATGCTAGAATCACACACGTTGCAATGGACAAACAATAGTGCGCTGCTTAACGATACAATCCTGTGCTGGGCAAAGGAGAAATAATACAATGCGTAACGATACACCCAGGTACCTGCAATGGGAGAAATAATGCAATGCGTACCGCTACAATCATGTACTGCGCAATGAAGGAATAATGCAATGCGTCACACCCCAATCACGTACTTTGCAATGAAGAAATAATGCAATGCGCACCGCTACAATCATGTACTTTGCAATCAAGGAATAATGCAATGCGTAGCTACAATCATGTACTTTGCAATGAAGAAATAAAGCAATGCGGGCCGCTACAATCTTGTACTTTGCAGGGGAGAAATAATGCAATGCGTAGCGCTACAATCGTGTACTTCGTTAAGCAGAAATGTCAGGCGTCATAAGACAGCCCAGCAGTTCGTTTGCAGCAATATTGGCAATGTGTATTACGACAGTCAGGCTCTTCGATAACAGTTGCCCCCCACACGTATCAACGATGACAAAGTCCAGCTTCTCACTCTGGCCCCAGTACTGCCACTCCTTTGGCCAGTACGGGCCCCAATCTGAGCCGAAGCAAAGGCTCACGTCGCCAGAAGGACTGAGAGGGCCGAGAGAGTGTCCCTCCGAGCCCGCACCCCGCCCAGGCAGTGATCCACGTTACCTGGGGGCGCGACCCCACTCTCCTCTCCTCCTTCAGCGAACTGGGCCTTCCGTGTAGAACTTTCTCAATGGGCCTCAGCGGCTCGGCCTGGCAGTTCAACTCCTCCGGGGCTGCCGGTCCGGGCCGCGACTGTTAGGAAGGTCTCAGGCGGCCACGGGGCACACGTACCCCACGCCCCTGAGATTACGTTACTGCGGGTGCACGTTCACCACAGCACCCTCCGGGTCTCCTCTGGCACGAAGCCACACACACAACGCTGATGGGACTTCACGTCGACTCCGAGTGCACGTTCACCAGGCACTCCTTCCTGCGGTCTCAGTTGGCACCAAGACACGCACACCGCGTTGCAGAGACTCACTTTCTTCCAGTGCACAAGATGATCAGCCGATCACCTCCACAGTCCCAGGTTGCACCAAAGCACGCACACTGCTTCACTGAGACTTACTCCAACTCCGGTGCCCCGATATCCAGGCGCTCTTCACCAACGCCTTTGGCCGCACCCCGACACGCTCACTGTGTCTGAGCCTCACTTCTCCTCCGGTGCACTCGATGACCAGGCGCTCTTCACCAGTGCCTCCGGTGCACCCGACACTCACCCTGCGATTCCGAGACTCACTCCACTTCCGATGCACACGTTGACCAGGCGCTCCTCGCCAACGCCTCCTGTGCACCACGACACGCACCATGCGCGTCCGAGACTCGCTTCTCCTCCGTGTGTCCAAGATCACAGGGCACACCTTCCGAGGGTCTCAAGCTGCCACAACACGCGCCCACCGCGTCGCTTGAAACTTCTCCGGAAACTTTTATGTTCCCGTGTTTCCAAACAGGGAGCCAGCTCACCTCGGGCCCTTGGGGTAACAAGACACAGCACAAAGCACAGTCTTCTTCAAGCAGGGGGACCCAGCGCACACAACACAGTCCCAACAGCCTCTTCCTTGGTTAAAACAGCAAACTGCAGACCAGCCCCAGATCACGAAGCAAGGGTTGGTCCTTCCCAGCAGTCTCTTCAGTTGTTCCTTCCTTAGCAGAGGTTCCACTTGACCACGAAATGGGTCCAAGCCTTTTCAGTCTCAATCCATTCCTATTCCAACGTTCAGGGGTCTCAGCTCTCATAGTTATACCCCTAAATGTCTTTGAAGTTCGTTGTGCTCAGGGGTCCCTGACCCCTGCCTAAATCAGTTCTGGGTGTCTCCCTCCCAGTGTCACCTTTCTCCCTTTGATACTGGGGGTCTGGATCCTTAATCACTCAGCAAGAGATGGGTCAATTGTTTTATAGCCGCAACCCAGGCCTCTTCACCTCCCGGGGTTTCTCCTTGCATACTCTCCAGATGCAGGTCAGCCTGGTGCCATCTCAACCCCTCCCTGGGTCAAGACCTCCCCCGGCTCCTCTCCCCTCTCAGATCCAGACAGTCAATCCACATTCAGCAGAGACACACAGAAATGCTTAAAGCACAAAACTCAGCCACTTTCTAAAAGAGTGGTTGCTGAACACACAGTGACAAAACCACTTTCATAGAAAGATGCGTTATGACGCTGTGAGTTCATACATACTAAACTTCACCTCTCCATTTTAAACTTATGGGAAACTAGGCTAACAAACACAATACCCAGCCTCCCCCATTCTGTCCTATGGGCAGGATGGCCTTTCACCAGTGAAAAACGAAATGGAGGGTCTTTCACTGTCAGGACATAACACACACCTCAGTATATGTCCTGCCTTTTACTTACACGGCACCCTGCCCAGGGGTTACCTGGGACCTACCACAGGGGTGCCCACTGTGTACGCAAAAGGGAAAGTAAGGCCTGACAAGTGGTTGCACTTGTCAGGACAACATGCTAACTTAGCAAACTGCGCACAGGCCCTACACTGCAGGCCTGAGTTCCCTTCTCCGCGCACCTTTGCATTACAAGCCCTGGCACACACAGTGCACATCACTAGGGACTTTACTAGTAAGGCAGCATACCAATCATGGCCAACCAATTACCATTACACTTTACACAGTGAACACTTGTACTTTGACACTGATCAGCAGTGGAAAAGTACCCAAAGCATCTAAATTGGCAACTCTATGTCAGGAAAACGGTCTAGGGGGAAAGCAAAAAGTTTAGGGAACTTTAGCCAAAAAGGCCAAGTCCTACAGCCACAAATTGTGGATTTGTTAGAAACTCTGCAGATCACAGAGAGCTGCTGTTGTGAAATGTTCCTCACACACCAGTAGAGAAAACATAGTGTTCAGCAGGATAATCTCTGTAGACAAAGTTGCAAAGTACTGTGCTCTTGCATTTAATATATTCGGGAGTAATGAAACATCAGGATGTGAAATGGAAAATTTCAATATCTTCTTAACTATGCCAACTTAATCAATCGAGGAACTGAGAGAAATGCAGACCGAGGTACCAGAGGATGAGAAGAAAGGATGTGAAAAGAAGGATGTTTAAAAGATATAAATGAAGTCTGGATATCTAGAGACAATAGATTTGTGCTGCCGAATTCCATGTTGCTGCAGATAGCAAGGTACCTTCATGGGCCTACACATGTGGGACATGATGGTATGTAGTCAACATTTAAAAGATTTTGGATCAATCCCCATTTTGGAGCCATCACAGAAAATTTGTGCCAAAGATGTGTGGTATACCAACAGTTAAATGTTGGCAGAAAAACAACAGTGACCATGAGTCACATAGGAAAAGCATTGGGCTCCTTCACAAGAGTACAAATAGATTTAGCTGAAATGCCCATATGCAATGGTTTGAGGAACATATTGTTGATTGTCTATTTAGTAGGTGGATTGTGGCTTACCCAACTAGGAGATGTGATGCTCTCACTGTAGCCAAGCTTTTATTAAGGGAATTAATCCCTAGATTTGGTTTGTCAACTTCTTTAGAATCACATAGGGGAGACCCATTTTAAGAATGAGGTCCTGAGAGACCTTTGCATCGCACTGAAAATGGAGCAGAAATTCCATTGTGGATATCACCAAAAAGCATCAGTAATTATGGAGAGGGCGAATGGTACCCTGAAAGTAAAGCTAGAAAAGGTGTGCGCATCGATGTCATTGAGATGGCTGGATGCCCTTCCTTTGGTTTTGTTAAATATGAGGAGTACACCCAACAAGACTACTGGTTTGCCTCCCGTTGACGTTTTAATGGACCGAGCTATGAGAATTCCTGGTATTCCTTCAGCTGCACTTGTGAATATTACTGATGATTTACTTCTGGATTGCTGCAAGTGTTTGGCTTATCTGGCATGCTCCATCTCGCACCAGGTGAATTTGACAACACGTTAAGCAAGTGAAGAATCCTGCCATGACCTAGAGTCTGGTAACTGGGTAGTGGTGAAGAAACATGTGAGGAAATTTAGTTTGGAACCACTTTTGAAAGGCCCCTATCAAGTAACCCTGGTGACTAATACTGGTGGAGGACTGCCACATTGAATCCATGCATCACACAAAAAGAGTGAAGGCTGCAGATTAAGACGTGGCGACACAAACCACTCATTCACAAAATCAAGCTATAATTAGCTACGTGGATCTAGAGGGAGAGAACAAGGAGAAAGAGTTCAGAAGACAAAAGAACAGCAAAAACAACAAGAAAAATCAAACCTCAAAACCCTGAACTTAAAAAAAAAAAAAAAAAAACAAGAGCAATTCAAGATGTTCCACTTGCATGTTGTGCAAATTAATTAACAAAACAAGATAAAAAGGAGACATATGGAAGAAACCTGTATGAAGAAGGAAGCTCAATACAAGCTCATTGGTTTGAAGGTGTAAGAGAAAGAAAATTATTTTTCAAACAGTAACAGATATGAATGAGGGAAGATTCTGAAAAGCCTGAAATCAGAAGATTACCAAGTGTAAGAGTGTCAAACAAGAAGTGTGCAGCACCTGAATGAGCATATTTGAGAAAGACTGAACTAGAAGAAAGAAACATTGATGTGAGAGATTATCGATTTTTGTTGGAAGAACCTCCATGAATTGAGAATGATGGTGATCTATAGTGAATAATTTCCTGATGGCGTAATGAAACAGGATTTTGTAATCTCTAAGAAGATTTTGGACTTTTTGATTATTTAACAGTGTGCTTCCATAAATCTTAGATTAAAATTTAGTTTAAGGTTTCTCCTTATGCCTGCTTATAATAGTAAAATGCCTGCTTTCAAGAAGATTGATTTTTGTACCTTAAGTATCCTGCTGAAGATCGTTTTGTGTCTGCAATTAACTTTATGAACTGAACTCTTGAATTATACGCCCATATCTACTTATGTCAATCAAGAAGATTGGCTACCTGTGACAAATTTTGTTTAGCTTTAAAAATATTTTTGTAGGATTCTTATTTTATTAGTTCTAATTGGCATATTATATCTGGTCGGGTATGCTTCAAATAACAGAAATGTGTCACAACATAATGCCTTTTGGAAGTTATAGGTTTGAAATGAGATTGTGAAACGAGGACGACAACCAAAACAAGCATTGGCATAGCCAATAGGTCTCGCTTTTGGGATCTTCTAAGTGTTTAGCCATGCAACACTTGATGTTGTTTAATGAAGGATATTGTGCTGGATAACTAAACACTTACAATGTCCCAAAGGCGAGACCTATTGGCTATGCATTGGGGCGCCTTTTAAGTGTTTAGGTAGAGCTATTGACTTTGCCAATGTTTCTAAGCTGTGCTGTAGAGAAGTGTGGCTGCTGTGCAGCATGCTAAGAAGTTGTAATTAAAAAGTGTAAGAAGCACCGAGTGATGCTGTGGTGTCGTTGAGTGATGCTGTGGTGTCGTTGAGTGATGCTGTGGTGTCGTTGAGTGATGCTGTGGTGTCGTTGAGTGATGCTGTGGTGTCGGTGAGTGATGCTGTGGTGTCGGTGAGTGATGCTGTGGTGGCCCCGACTGATGCTGTGGTGGCCCCGACTGATGCTGTGGTGGCCCCGACTGATGCTGTGGTGGCCCCGACTGATGCTGTGGTGGCCCCGACTGATGCTGTGGTGGCCCCGACTGATGCTGTGGTGGCCCCGACTGATGCTGTGGTGGCCCCGACTGATGCTGTGGTGGCCCCGACTGATGCTGTGGTGGCCCCGACTGATGCTGTGGTGGCCCCGACTGATGCTGTGGTGGCCCCGACTGATGCTGTGGTGGCCCCGACTGATGCTGTGGTGGCCCCGACTGATGCTGTGGTGGCCCCGACTGATGCTGTGGTGGCCCCGACTGATGCTGTGGTGGCCCCGACTGATGCTGTGGTGGCCCCGACTGATGCTGTGGTGGCCCCGACTGATGCTGTGGTGGCCCCGACTGATGCTGTGGTGGCCCCGACTGATGCTGTGGTGACCCCGACTGATGCTGTGGTGTTCCCGAGTGATGCTGTGGTGTTCCAGAGTGATGCTGTGGTGTTCCCGAGTGATGCTGTGGTGTTCCCGAGTGATGCTGTGGTGTTCCCGAGTGATGCTGTGGTATTCCCGAGTGATGCTGTGGTGTTCCCGAGTGATGCTGTGGTGTTCCCGAGTGATGCTGTGGTGTTCCCGAGTGATGCTGTGGTGGCCCTGAGTGATGCTGTGGTGGCCCTGAGTGATGCTGTGGTGACCCTGAGTGATGCTGTGGTGGTGCCAAGTGATGCTGTGGTGGTGCAGAGCGATGCTGTGCTGGTGCTGAGCGATGCTGTGCTGGTGCTGAGCGATGCTGTGTTGGTGCTGAGCGATGCTGTGCTGGTGCTGAGCGATGCTGTGCTGGCCCTGAGTGACGCTGTGGTGGCGCTGACTGACGCTGTGGTGGTGCTGACTGACGCTGTGGTGGTGCTGACTGACGCTGTGGTGGTGCTGACTGACGCTGTGGTGGTGCTGACTGACGCTGTGGTGGCGCTGAGTGACGCTGTGGTGGCGCTGAGTGATGCTGTGGTGGCGCTGAGTGATGCTGTGGTGGCGCTGAGTGATGCTGTGGTGGCGCTGAGTGATGCTGTGGTGGCGCTGAGTGATGCTGTGGTGGCGCTGAGTGATGCTGTGGTGGCGCTGAGTGATGCAGTGGTGTTGAGTGATGCAGTGTTCGCCATGCTGAACTGTGTACTGCTGCACCCGTGAGATACCGCTTAATGCCACAGCTCTATCCATTCCAAAATGTAGTACATTGACAACTTTAACACTACCAAATGTAATGACTCCATTTATTCTCCTCTCGGGGATGAAGGTGTGGGGGCGTTTGACCTTGTTAGGAACTTGTGACCCTACACGGCACAGAGAGATAGAGGGCGGAAGGAAAGGAGGAACGAGAGAAGCTTTAGAGCGGGAGACTTGGGGCAATGAAGAGAGGGAGACCATGAAAAGGGAGAGGGCTAGAGAGATTAATGGAGATGTGGTATACAATGAAACAGATATCGGGCAAAGGAGGGTCGATAGTGATAAAGATGGACTCATGGAAAGGGGGAGAAAGCTTTAAAATGGAAGGCAGAAAGAGACATGGAGATAGTAAAGCGAGAGAAGGTGAAAAGAGGAAGAGGGCCCGATATAACGAAGTACAGCGAGGGGGGGGGGGAGGGGGGTTAGGCCATTAACGAAAGAGTGAAGAAAGAAAGGAAAAGGGGGTTTGTGAAAGAATGGTTAACGCAGCAAAGGAGGCTTAGGGAGGTCGGGAGGGGTAACGCGGAGAAGGAGGGGATACAGGGAAAGGGGGAGAATGATGGAGGGGCAAAGAGAGCAATAAAGAAATAAAGGGAGTGGGGGCCAAGACATGCGCTGCTGACGATGCTCGGACTGGCAGCCTCTTTATAGCACCCAGTTCGGGTGGGGGGGAGGGGGGAGGGTGGCAGGGCTTTCATTTTTAGCATTTCTTGGAGAGTCCTGCCTCAGTGAGGTGGAGTTGATCCTAGTAGTAATGACTGGGGTGTTGGCGCGTAAGTTTAGGAGAAATGACTATTACTGGTAAGTGATGACAACATTCTTTACAGAGCACAGGAAGATACTGGTAGGAATATACCTACTTTGTACAACACACGGGTAAGTAACCTCTGCATGACCTCTGGACATTCTGGAGCTTTCTATTAGGGAGAGGCCATTTCAGTCAGTATGAAAAAGAATGGGATAGAAGGGCTGGGGCTAATGAAGCAATATACATACAAGGAGCAGCCTGCCAAAGGGGCGATGTGCACGTGGCCAGTATATGTATATAAGCTTGGGGCAGAACCAAGTAAAAAAAATATACCGGAGTAAATCTAGAGACCAGCCAGTGAGTGCGAGTACAGAGCGGGCATGCAGTGCGCAACGTCAACGAACCCGCAGTGCTTACCTTACATCGAGTCTAATGATTTTATGCATTAATAAACGTCGCCATCAGCCTTTGTTTGCCCGCCCGACTGCCCCTCCATAAACTCCTGGGAGGAAGCCCCCTCCCTCACCAGACGCCGTGACAGAATAATAGGAAGTCAGATCAGTTCTCTTGCTGAATAAAACGTAATAAAGTGCCGGTGATCCGTGACTCCCGCGGGCGGGGTGGGGGGGCTGAGGTTCGGTGGGTGGGGGGGAGGTGGGGGTGTTTGGGGTGGCTGCTCAGGCAGTAGAAGAAGGGTCATACGAATTGCGTCTCCTTTGATCAGCCTTTCGTTCCCCTGGCACCCCCACAGGGCGAAGCGCGTGTCAGGCGAGGATTCGCGTCGCATGGACAACAGCTGCATTAGCTCGTGGCCGATGCGGTCCCTCGCGCCCTAAGCTATTACTGGTAAGTGATGACAACATTCTTTACAGAACGCAGGAAGATACTGGTAGGAATATACCTACTTTGTACAACACACGGGTACAGTAACCTGTGCATGACCTCTGGACATTCTGGAGCTGGGATAGAAGGGCTGGGGCTAATGAAGCAATATACATGCAAGGAGCAGCCTGCCAAAGGGACGATGTGCACGTGGCCAGTATATGTATATAAGCTTGGGGCAGAACCAAGTAAAAACAAAGAGGGGAGGAGGGGGGGAGTGATAGAAGACACAAATGAAGCTGACCAGGAGGGAGGGGGAAAAGGGAGGGGGTAGTGCAAGCAGAGGAGCCTGATTACAGCAATAAAAACACAGATGGCAGCTGTGCACGTGCTCGTGAACTCAAGCTGGAGGCCAGCAAAAGCCTCTGGTGGCACTTTTAAAAGCCACTTACTAAATGTCTCGAAGAGACCTAAAAAGGAAGATAGAAGAAATTGAGACTGACAATATCAAATCAAGAATATATGAAGAGTTAAAAGACTTGCAGAAACGGAAGATGAAGAAACAGAAATCAACAAATAAGTTATCCTAGAGTAGTGTTGTGTGGTTTGTGAAGATTTCCGAAAATCAGAGGGTTATGGTAGAGCAGATTTATTAATTAAAATTATTGTTCATTTGTGTGTGTTTAAGCAAGCATGAACCCGGCCTCACATTGAGATGACTGGGCTGCATCATGTATTGACTTGCACTTTTGCAATTGCAAAAAGAAAAGGCTGGGATATTCTTCACGTTTAAAAAACGTCTACTGGTGTTTTTTTCATTTACAGAAATACCACCAATAGGATCTATTCTGTGGTGATGTGCTGAAAAGAAATGTAATTTCGATCACAGCTTTGGAGGAAGCGAGAGGTGAGTTATAGTTAGTGTTGTCTGGTTAGCGAGCTGAAAAGTGTGTGTAACAAGGTCCGCTACTTATAATAATTTGAAGGTGGTGGACGAAGTGTAAATTAAAGTTATAACTATACCTTTACAAGTTTTAAAGTTTGTGTAGTTTAAACTTGGTTTGTATAGGGAAAATAAGTTTTCTTAACTACAACTAAGCTTTAACCTTTGTTTTTTCATTGAATTTCATTTTTTTTTTAAATTTAAAAAAAAAATAAGTTTCAAATCGCAGAGTCCAGTGTCGCAAGTGGAGAGTTGTTATGTGGAGTGCCGTATAGTACAGAGGAAGAGAGTGTCGTACAGTCTATTGTCAGACTTGAGTATTGTAGATTGGAATCAAGTAGAGTAGAGTACAGGGTAGCAGCATATCGTACAGTGAATTAAAGTGTTATATAGTGTAGTGGTATGGTATCTCGTTTAGTGGAGTCAAGTATTGTAGACTGGAACAGCGAGTTAAACAGTGGTATGGCATGTCGAACAGTAGAGTAGGGTGTCGTAGAATGTCAGAGTGGAGTAGGGTGAAGTAGTGTGTCAAAGTGGATTATCATCAAATGGAGTGTCGTAGAATACAGTGGAGGAGAGTATCATGTCATATAGTGAAGAGGCGTATCGTAGAGAGAAGTTGAGTGGCGTGTCGTCGAGTGTTATACAGTGTAGTACAATAGCGTACAGTGGATGAGCATACAGTGAAGTAGAGTGTCGGAATAGCGGAGTGGCGCAGACAGGAGTATAGTACAGTGAAGTAAAGTGGGATAAATGTAGTAGAGTGGCGTGGGGTAGAGTGTAATAACATACAGTGGAGCGGCGTATATTGGATTGGGGTCCAATCGAATAGTGTAGAATTAAGTGGCATAGAGTGGAGTGCCATACATTGGCGTAGAGTGGAGTAGCATGGGGTGCAATAGCATGGGGTGCAATAGCACGGGGTGCAATAGCAAAGGGTGGCATTGCAAAGAGTAGAGTAACGCATTGCAGAGTGGCATACAGAGGAGTGGCTCTGAAGAGGCGTAGAGTGGAGTTTTGTACAGTGTAATACAATAGAGTGGAGTGTTGTACAGCGGAGTGGCGTAGAGTTTAACCGTGTATAGTGGAGTTGCATACAGTGGACTGATGTACACTGGAGTGGCGTGGTGTACAGTGTAATAGTATACAGTGGAGTGACGAAAATTGGAGTGGGGTCCAATCTAATAGCATAGAATGTGCCATATACTGGAGTGAGACACCCTTTCATCTTTGCACCCCCTTAACGATTCACAACAAAAATGTACATCATCTCAAAATGTAGGAAATGCTATAGGTCTGGAAAGTTTTGTGATGATTCGTCAAACTGGTGAAAAGTTATTAGGGAGCCAATATCCGCGGAATTCCTATCTTTGGGAATGCTAACTATAACTACAGAGTGGTAATCAGATTTAATTTAATTTCTTTTTATCTATTGTATTTATCAAGTATTTGTTTATTGGTTTACATAAGCATGTGACCATAAAAGTGTCTACTTGCTGTTCATGTAGTAATTCTGAAACTTTACATATGCAGTCTAGTTTATTTTTTGGGCTTCCTTGCTACTTTTAGTAGGATTGTGCTACATAAGAAGCTCAAAGTGAATGAAAGCCAAATCGTTGTTATATAAATTAAGATTATTTTTCTTCTTACTGGCCAATTATCATGTCCTCCATACAGTAGTTTGTGTAGCTCACTGCTAGGTCACTTTTCCATTTTGTTGCACAGGAGTACATAGGGAAGATGTCTTTTGTTTGGCTTGTTGGGTACAGTTTTATTTTGTGAGCCAGAGAGAATGCAAAGAAAACTTATGTAGATTAATATGTATTCTATTTGTTATGTATTTGTTTATAGGTTTCCATTAGCATGCGACTACAAGTGGTTCTTTCAGTTGCGAGCAGCGGCCCCGTACTGTGTCTGCTGCTTTCATTACATTCTTTGCAGTGCGCGCGCGCGCCCACACCACTCGCACCACTCCCCGGCTTGATTTTCCATGGGTCCTTCCCTTCAGCTCAGGTCCTTATCAGAGGCCTGGCTCTTCAATACAATGGGCTGTTTGCAAGGTTTGAACAACGCCTGATAGCCCCAATCTGAGCAAGCAGGGAGGAGAGGCCGAGGGCAATCAAATGCAAGACTGTGAGAAAATGGCCGCCTGCATGGTTTACCTCAATGACAGCCTCAAACACTGAGAAATTCCTTCTTTCCTGGCCCACTGATAACGGGGCGCACAAACAAGGCCATACTTTGGGTTGTGTATAGCGCAGTCACAGCGATAAGGCTGAAAGTGGCTGTTTAGGTGTTTCTTGTAGCGCCGATCGGCTCCCCTGTGGCCGCTTCAGAGTGCTTTGAGACAGCGTAACCATGTGAAAATTCAAAGCAACGCATGTCTCGCGCAGCCAGAGAGAACAGGGTGGAAATCCTCTCATCCTGGTGCCTCTCCGACCCTCATCCCCAGAATCGAGGTGGTGGCTCCGAAATCCCTGAAAAAGCAGGTTCTAAATGCAGGTTAGCCGAAGGGGGGCGAGGGGGTGCTTTGCTCCTCTCTGTGGAATTTATGCCACCACTTAACCTCCCGGAGAATTCCGCAGCAGCAGACCTGTGCTTCTCGCCCCGGGGGCAGAGTATGAGGAAGGAAGCAGACTTTTCCCGCTTAGCTAACAGAGCCCACCTTGCTGTCCGTTTTCTTTCAGGATCTAGTTACACCTGTGTCCTTTGACCACCGAATAAACAAAATATTAAAGCACAAACGACCGGAAGAAGCTAGATTGAATTAAAATCAGAGCTGTGAGAGCCTCGTGGTGTCACACACAGTATGGCGCATTACTCATGATATAATTAGTCTCTCGCTGCTGACATCTGCTCGCAACTGTAGCCTCATTTTCGGGGTGCATTTCCAAGAGCAACCATTGTTGATCCTCTTGTATGCAAGTGGCGCTTTTAAATGTATTATGCAGTTAGATTTACACCCCTCCTTTCGTGCCCTCCATCCTTTAGTGACCACCGCCTCCTTTTCCACAGTGTCTGTCCCCCTAACAAACAAGCATTTGCATTGCAATAGGTCTTGCAATTGCGAGGTTTTGAGCTATTGCCGTTGTAAATGACAATGCCTTTTATTTATGTGTTAAAAAAACCTGCAATAATAAAAGTCATGGTCAGTTACAATACCAATAGGTCAAAGTTTATAAAAAGCGAGACCTATTGCATTGCAAATGCTTGTATGATTTGCACCGCCTTGACCAAATGCTGCAAAACTGTCAGTCCTCCGACAATGAAAGGGGTGCAACAGATCTGCAAAGTTGTGCAGATATTCGTCAAAGGGGTGCAAGGGACAAAAATCAAAAAAATCTCTATCTCTGGTGACCCTAACTATAACTACAGAAGGGCTACCGCCACCATACTTGCATATATATATTGAAAAAAACAGAGGTTAAAGCAATATTACAGTTAGGTAAAATGCTCAATAACAACATAACTTTTTAATCTGTAAAAATCACAGAAATTCACCAGTCAGAGTTATCTCAAGTAACTATAACGCGTGCCCTAAGGTAACTATAACTCTCCTGTAGGAAGCTGGCTCTGTATATACTATACCAAAGTGAGGTATAGTGTGCACAGAGTCCAGTGGAACCCAAAAGGTAGGCAGAGGTAAAGTAAATAGCACCTCACTCTCTATTTGTGGTAGTGTGGTCGAGCAGTAAGGTTTTATCAGAGGACAGTGTTAAGCATTTGTTGTACCCACTCAGTCAGCAAATGAATTCACACACTCAAAGACTGAACTTCAGACCAAGTGTTTTTGTATAAAAATATTCTTTTAGTTATTTTATTTTCTAGAACCAAGCAAGTCTGGCACAGGTAAGCAATAAATACTTTACAGTAGTAATGCAGCTTGTAAACAGTTTGGATTGCAATTGTAAATGTACTTTGATTTGATTACGGAAATGTTACTGCAATGCTTTTCAGAATACAGTACATATACTATGTATAGGATTTTTAGTAAAATATTATGTAAGTTACTTTTCAGAGTACTTTTCTTACACAGTGCAGTATACCTGGATACTGCACTGGGACATTTCCGGTAAACAGGTAAGTAAAAGCGTTTTGGTTATTTAGTTACAGTTTTAAAGGATTTCTTAGATTTTTCAACTCCACACTTAGAAACTTTTCATAGAAAAACAGCCAATGTTATCCTATGGAGGAAAATAGTGTTATCGGTTTACAGGTAAGTACTTTGTTGTGGGAGTTGGTGTTCTGGGGTTAGACTCAGGGGTCCCCCTGGGTCAAGGATGCACTCGTTACACCCTCAGCGGCACTAGGGAGGCCGGGTGCAGAGTGCTGAGGCCCAATGTTATCCAATGGGGAATAGGGGGCCTCCGGTTGGTGGCTGCTGACGAGCAGGTCACTGGGTTGTGGGAGCAAAGCTCCTGGACTTAAGCTCAGGGTAAATGGGGTTTTAGGCCAGCACAAAAGATGCACCCTCAGCGGCACTGGGGCGGCCGGGTGCAGAGTGCTGTTTTGGCGTTGGAAGCCCTGTAGCTTTCAATGGTGAGTCTCCGGTTTGCAAAAGCACTGCAGGCTCGGGGACGAAGGTCTTCTGGATGCAACCACCATTTGGAGAGGTAAGTTGGGATCTTGGGGTTGGTTAGGCACCGTCGGTTGGGCCACCCAAGGCCGTGGGGGGTCGGGTGCAGGGGTGCCTTTTAGGGTCAGATCTTCTTACCAGGTCCTGGTCGCGGTTGGGGGGACCTTCCGGTTTGAGGCTGCAGGCGTTGGCTTGAGGCAGGTCAGGGGTCACCGGATCTCGAGTCAGGATCGTTGGGGAAACCTCCTCTTGGTGTTGGGCCACTCGAACTTGGGCCGTGGGCGTCGGGTGCAGAGTGGTGCAAACTCGCGGATCCTTGCGGAGCTGGAATCTGTTTGAACAAATCCGGTGTTCACAGGAGACGGAGTCCTTGGGATTGAAGGCAGGCAGGTCCTCCGGGTTTCTCGAGGTTGCTGGCTGCAGGACACACCGGGATTTCGCTGGAGCAGGTTCGAGGTGGGGACCCTCCAGTAGGGCTGGGGCCAAGTAAGTGGGCGTCCTCCTCTTGTTAGCTTCGGCACGGCTGTTCGGTCGTTCTTCTTTTCTTCTTGTAGGTTCTTGTCTAACTTCTTGGTTCAGGGCTGCCCTTAAATACTGTATTTAGGGGGCGTTTTAGGGCTCTCTAGGTCAGTAGCCAATGGGCTACTGACCATAGGGTGACTACACCCTTGGTGTGCTCACCCCAAGTGGGGGAGTGAGCACAATCCCTAAACCTGATTGGGGAGTGCCTGCCATCTGCAAGATGGCGGGCACTGAAGAGTGGGCTTCACCTCGCCTCCCCCACCTGAGGGGTGGGGTTGGCAGAGGTGGCTAATTTTTCCCGCCTGTCTTCCCGTCAAAAAGGAGGGGAGACAGGAAAGGGGCCTGCTCCTGACAGCAGGAGAGGCTGGGGGTCGCATTACAAAGGCTGCCAGGCCTTTGAAGCTCCCCTGCCACAGATGGCTCTTCCTGGCCTGGGAGAGATGTGAACACCTCCGCCCAGGAAAGGCTTTGTTTCTAGGCTCAGGGAGCGAAGGCTCCCACCCTAGGGGTCCAGAAACATGTCTTGTGGTGGCAGACTGGTGTGTACCAGTCAGGGAACCCACGACAGGCTGGTCGTTTTTCAGGGGGCATCTCTAAGAGGGTTAAAAAAGAAAGAAATTTTAGTAATGAGGCTTTACCAGCAGGAGATATGCACAAGGCTGATACTGAACTTTGCATATTTTCATATAAGTGCATTGATTTATCTTCTGCGAGTGTTTACAGCATTAAAACTTGACAGGCATTCAAGCACGAGTGCATATTTATTGGTTAAATAAATGTGGAAATATACTGATTTCAGCTTCATTTTTCCACAAAACCCAAAATAAATATGGATATATACAGATAAAATAACCAAAAGATAAATATGGATAAATACAGACAGAAATGTCCCAAAAAAAAATACCATAAAACCGGGAGCCCTAATTATAATGGTACTTTAACCTTCGTTTTTTTCAGTGAATTTCTATTTTTTTTTTTTAACGTACAGTAACATTTAAGTACCATACATAAATCCAACACCCGCCATGAATGTCAAAGGAGGTTGGGTGCAGGGCCTGAGGCCAAGCTCTATGGCCAACCCCCTCAAAAGGCAGCCAACCCCATGCTGCAGTGAGCCTTTGGGCATGCACGGCAGAGGGCTGGGCTGAGGGTTGGCAGTAGGCCAGGATCTGTGGCCAACCCCCGCTGCACACAACCTTTGGCCATGCGCGGCGGGCATTTGGCCACAGGGCCTGGCCTGCCCTGTAGCCACCCCCCTCAATGGCAGCCAATCCCCACACCGTGCAGGGCCTTCGGATGTGTGTAGCAGGGTGTGGGCCACAGGGCCTGGACACATGGCCTTTCCCCTGAGCCTTTTTAGGCCCCGGGACCCCCACACGAATGGCTGAGTAATTAATAAAGGGAGGGGGCATGCGGCCTCTCTTCCTCAACCTAATTAGGCCCTAGGACTCCATTCCTCAGGGCCAAAATATAAATTAAAGTGGAGGGGGGGCCTCACGGTGATCATTCACAAGCCTTTTTAGGCCCTGGGGATCCATCCCCCAGAGCCATTCTTTATATTTTTAAGGGAGAGGGCCGCGTGCCCCCACCCCCGAGCCTCATCAGGCCCGGTGGACCCAATCCCCTAGGGCCATATTTATGTTAAAGGACAGTGGGTCCACCTGCCCCCCCCCTCCCATAGCCTCATTAGGCCCTGGGGGGCCCATCCCCCAGGTCCGGTATTTTTTAATTAAGGGGGAGGGGCGTGCAGCCATCTCCCTAAGCCTGGTTAGGCCCTTGGGATCCCATCCTACAGAGCCACTATTAAAAATAAAGGGGAGGGGAGCCGCGCGGTCCCCCCTCAGCGAGCTTTTTCTGGCACTAGGGACCCCACCCCCGTGGCCCCGTGGTACACCCAGGGCACCCACTGGTCCCAGGGACGGGGTCCCTGGGGCGTCTCAGAGGCTCAGGGAGGAGGGTCACATGCCCCCTCTACCCAAAAAAAACAAAAACATTTTACACGCCACTCTTCTAGCCCCCCCAGTCCCACCCTGGGTTGGGGGTTTAATACAAAAGCACTAAGTCCGCTCTTTTATTTGCGGCGGATTCTGTGAATTTGTGGCAAAATGTAATAAAAAATAAAAAAATTGAGCCCCAGACGGGCTCCTCTGGGACCATACCACCAGGCCTAGGGGTTCAGGGTATCTCTACCCTGCCCCCTTAAGTCCTAAGATGGCTGCCACAAGTTCCTGGTTGAGGTAGGGGCAGCCAATCAGATCTCAGCAGGAGATGTGTGGGATCTGCAGATGCTCAGTGTCCCCACATAGACAACATTTTTTAGCATGAATTGCTCAAAAACTACTGAACGGATTTACACCAAACTACAAAAAGCACTCTTTCCAGACCAAGATCTAGCTTTCTTCCAAATTCGGTGTAAATCTGTTCAGCAGTTTGGGTGGTAGCTGTGTCTAAAGTTCCTATGGAAAAATGAATTGGGGGGGGAGAGGGGGGGGGGGGGGAAGCGTTTTGGGACCCCTTTTTTCTCAGCCCCTGCTTAACAATTACCCAAAAATGTCCATGTGCAAACTAGTCAAAAAGTAGCGAGAACTATCCAATATAACAAATATATATATATATACATATACACACCCCCCCCCCCCCATGTGTGTAAATGCTAACTACCCTGTAAGCATCTTTACGCTGTGTGTATTGCTGTAGATTCACATCCTCACCCATTTAGTGTTGGGCTCAGATGTTTGAAAGTTTTTTGGAAGGAAGTCTTTTGAGTCATAGGATGCATTGCGACTCCTCCCTTAGTGGCTAATGTGCCTGGGCCATGTGAGATTGTTTTTCACACAGTGGGTGAGAGCAAGTATGGAGGGGAAAGGAGTTGGCTATGCGCCAGTGAAAAACCGCTCCTATGGCCACCCTCTTGCTGGCTACACCCAGCATCTTTCTTTATTAGGCAGCATGGCATTGCCTGTAGCTTGAGTAGAAGCCCACTTGCAGGCTGTAAGCATGACCAGGGAGTCGGGTGGGACATGGCCCCTGATGTAAACAGGGTCAGAGGGGGAGGGCTTATACTTTTCCAACCTGGGTGTTACTACCCTGGGTTTCTCAGGTCCCCTGAATGTCCCCGGGGAAGACTGGAACATGCCCTTCAGCGTGGGCAGAAACTGCACCATCCGGTCAGACTTTGACAATGTCTTTACAAGAAAATAGTCTTGCTCATGGAGGACGTGCCTATCCATCTTGTGAAAAGTGACGGTCTGCTGGATGACCTCCTGCTAGGCTATTTTGTCACCGGGGGGAGAACCTCTAATAGGGCAATAGTCAAAGTCTGGGTTGCCCGGAGGGTCGACGTAATAGTCCTCCCATGTGTTATGGGTGGGCCCTAGCTTGAAGGGCATCTTTATTATGTCTGCAGGACCACAGGGGCTGCCTGGGTCGTAAAAGGAGTGTGTAGATCCCTTTGGTGACTCTCGTGGAGGCAGTGAAGGTGGTGTACTTGGTGGTGGAGGTAGTGTAGAAGGGAGTTGAGCTGGTAACAGTCTCTTTGGATTTTGAGCATGGGACCCTAAAGGGCCTCTGATGCAGGTTCCTCCTCAGATGCCAGTCTTCTATTTTGAGGCAGTCTTTCCATGGGATTCGGCAGGGGTCAGTTTGACAAAATATTCTCAGGAAGGAGATGGATAAAGGCAAGTTTCTGCCTCGTGCAAAGTTCCTCCCTCAGATTTTGGGAAATTGACTGCTCCAAATCTTTGGGGCAGGTCATCAAGGGTGTTCTTGGCATCGATGAGGGCTTGGATGCCGGTGTTGAAGGGGCTTTTAGCTTTGAATAGAGACTAGGCTTGTCAGTGGCTGTGGAGCTAGACGCCCATGGATGTCCCTTTCTTCGGATCCGAAGCCTTCGTTCTGCACCCAACAGAGCCCAAAGACGGCAGAGGCCCTGGAGGCTGTGGTGTTTTGTACACAGTGCTCGACGTCAGACTCCCTCAAGAGCGGTGCTCTGCCTCGGCTTGAGGCCTCTTCGGGGGTTAGAGGAGGTGTCAGACCCCAACTGTATTTATGTCTCTGGAGGAGGTTTTCATTCAAGGGTCGCTGGTCTTGGACTGGTGGAGCCTCTTCTCCCTCCGGCTCACAGCTGCTAGACGAGATAACCTCTGGGCTGGGTATTGGGATGCCTTAAGAACCGGCATTCTCACCTTCCTCAGCACCAAGATGTTGGACATGTCAGTGGCGGACCGCTGGTGAATTTGTTCTCTCCCTTCAGTTCTGTAGAGTTTTCTTCCGCTGAAAGGAAGCAAGCTTCACACGAGGCACTGTTGTGGTCAGAGGACAGGCTGAAGTTAAATACTTTGTAATGATCCATCCAGGGGCACTTGGAAGGACGGCAGTTCCATTACCCTGTTACCATTCTCCAGTGTGGGATTCGTCGATGCAAAGGGGCATGCGGCCCCGGGAAGGACACGAAGGCCCTGGCATTCGGGAGCTCAATAAATGGGTGTCAGTTTCTGGATAATATAGTTGAGAGAAGAAAGCGGACGATGAAGGTTTTTCCCAACTCTGGATGTCAAAAATTCATGCGCAGGCCGGAAAAAACATGGAAAACATGTCAATTCTCAGAGCCCCGTCGGTACACTGCCAAACCAGATGACAGAGAAAAACAATCTAACATGGTTTTGGTTCCCGTTGACTTATTGCCAATCAAGGGAGGAGTCAGTGTATATATACCATGACTAAAAAGACTTTGAGCGAAGAAAACCAACTTGCAAGAATACAAGCCCAACACTAGATGGCAGGATAATGCAGAGAATGTGTATTTACAGCAACACATACAAGAAACACATCATATTGAAGGATAGCAGGGTCTTGGTTGCTTGGAGCCTGGGGTATAATGCCCTCTTTCACCCTCCTTGTGACGACCCTGCATGTTACAGTTGATTTACAATGCCAAGTTTGACAATTTTCAAATGACAAACTCTTTAAACTCTGTATACTTTATGGAGAAGGGTGATGCAGATAACTGCCGAGCTGCCCCCAGCCTGTGGATGACCTTTTCAAGCCTGTGAGATTTCCACTAATTTAGCGGCTTTGATTACAAGTGGACAAAAGATTAAGTGGCATATTTATGAGAGCTTTGCGTCATGATTGCACCACGGAATGTGGTACATGTGTGACGCAAACCTCCAAGGTATATTTTTGAAGCCACGCAAAGCCACTTTGCGTGGCTTTGAATGGCTTCAAAACTACGGAGTGATGCAACGCAGGGCAAATTGCAAGGTATGCGTTCCATGGGCGTTGCGGTGGGTGTTCCCACGCAACTCCCATGGTTTTTGATGCATTCCCTGATTTACCAAACCTGGGAATGTGCCAGAAAGATACGCTTCCCCAGGAGAGGTGTAATGAGAAGAATTATCTTTATTTCTCCTCTTTCTATGTGTGCTGCAGCCTCTCAGGATTGTTTTTGTGCAGGAAGGTGCCCAATCCTGCGTACAATACAGGCACCCTTGCACCATGGTGCAAGGGTGCCTGCACCGGCGATAGGCTGCCAAAAAAGCGCAAGCGCTAGAGAAAAGGACAGGAATGCACTTTATTGGATAAAAATGGTGCATCCCTGCCCTTTCCCTGTGACGCAGGGCAGCACAGCAAGGTGACTTGCTGCGCTGCCCTAAGCCAAATAACTCTTAAATATGCCCCCAAGTACTTAAGTCAAAAAGAGCCCTAAAGAATTGGAGATGGGCCTCTACTTCTCCAAACCAATATGGGGGTATGGGTTAAAGAAGGCAGTTAATTCTTTTAGCACAGTCTCTCTGAAGCTTTTACATTCTGTCTAAGTTGGCTTTGAGTTCAATCCAGGAATTACCATACAAGAATAAGAAGAAAGCCAGCTGCTCAATCTTACGCCAAGACAGAGCTTCCACTAAGCCTATATAGGTACTGCCAAACCATGTTTCTGTTTAAATGTCAGAAACATCACCGTAGTGTGCCATTTGTTAAAATTAGGGCTCCCAGTTTTATGTTGTTTTTTTTTAACATTGCCGTTTAGCCACATTTAATTTTTGTCATCTTATTGGTATTTAGCCATATTTATTTTGTATTTGGAGAATAAATGAAGTCGTAAAATTGTATATTTCCGCATTTATTTAACTGGTAAACATGCATTCGTACTTTGATGCCTGTCGTGTTTTATCAAATTAGGCAGTCAAATATAACAAAACACTACATCAACAGGTAAATATTAGTATTATACTACAAATATAAAAAAAATATATATGCCTGTATTTAAGGAAAATTCGTCCTGTTTTTTTAAATTTCCCATGCTATCTATCTGCTCACTGCTGGCCTTGAAGGAAAGACAGCATGGAGAGTCACTCAAAAGAAGCCCCATTTTGTGTATATTTCTACTTTTTTAAAAATACATAGAGGAAACACATTGTAGCCGGTTTGTGTTGATCTGTAAAAGAAAACTAGGAGTCTTAGTTATAATGAACAAACCCTTTATTGGTTCATTTGAATAAGCATCTCTCACCCCATGTATTGCGCTCAATAAGAATGAAACACAGTCATCCTGAGCATTGTTGGTTCTCCACTTTTGCATAGAGTGCACTTAAGACCGCCACAGGTGTGTAAAGGGATGCTGCCAGATTCCTAATGGAACATGGTTCCAAAGAAAGGGCTCTGGGCTCTCCTTTGCTTAAACTTGATCTCTTAAAGTATAAATGCCATGTCACTGCCAAGGTAAGATTTCCTGATGAACTAACGGTGGTTACAAATCTCTGATGATGCCTTGGCATGCGGTGGACACCACTGAAGTCTGGCTCCAGCTGCGAGTCCTCCACACTAGACCAACTGCCTCCTTCCAGTTTCTCTCTTTAGTAGATCAATTACCACAGAAGGTGCCAACAAAATCACCCACAACTGCTAAGAATGTGTAATGCATCATGGCTCCAACCCACTTAGCTTTTTAAGCATTTGCTACTTCGAAGGTACATCCTTTCAAGTTCAGCTGGGACACATACATCCTAGCAAACATCTACCTGTTAACCATCCAGAACCTTCCACATATACATAGAATGGTACCAAAACCACATAAATGGGCAAAGATGAATTGAACCATAACCACTAGAAGCGAGTAATGGACAACAATACACTTAATAAGAACACAAACAAAAAAACAGCACAAGCATCCATGCGCATAGTGACCCACTGATCCATAACAGGCTCTCACTGGCAACTATTCAAAATAATCCATATCTACTCCAACCCTTATGGATACTTATATGTAAACAGTAAGAGACCACTAAATACAGATATCAGTAGATCACTTCAACTCAATCAAGAGAATCCCAGAAACAGAAAGGTCCCCCAGATATCAAAAATACATGAGGACCATACAAACAGTGGGAATGTGCTATATAAAATCATTGAGCATAACATAAGAGTTCCCCAAGTGCTCCACCCACCCCTGGAAGCATAGCTCCATCCATGTCGTGTAGCTTAGAGGACAAACTTATTGCTCAGACTGACATACCCTCTTCCATGGCAGCCTGAGTTCAACATTTGGTGAAGCTAGAGCACCAGGTCTAGACTTAATTATTGTGAGACTCTTAGGGGCCGATTCCGATTCGGGCCGGAAATCTCTCCGACCGAGCCGGACTCGGAGAGATTTCCGACCGAATCGGACCCTAGCAGCCCGACCGAACGAGTACGATGCGCACGTATGCCATCGGACTCGAGTCGGTCGGACTCCCATTGAAGTCAATGGGAGCCAGTCGTACAACGCGTACGCGGGCTCCCATTGACTCAATGGGTGCAAGGCGGACAAGGGCGCCCCCTACAGCGGGTACGCGTCGAAGCGGGTCGCGCCGTCCACGCACAGGTAGGGGGGACCCATGGGTCCCCCCCCTGTGTGCGACTCGCGCGGCTACGCATACAGGGGGGTCCGACACGGACCCCCAAAGTACGGCTCCGACTGCTCTTTCGAGCCGGAGTGCGCGGCTCGGTCGGACTGCTCGCGGCGCGCATCGTACTTCCCCGGCCGGGGAACGTCTCCATTGCGCGGTGCGAGTCGAGTCCGAGCGAGTCGGTCGGTGCGGTTCGACCCGGGAACGAGTCGGTCGGAGTGGTCGGGACGCCCGGACGAGTCGGTCGGCAAATTCGCATCGTACTCGCTCGCCCAACACGCGTACGAATCGGTCGGGAAATAGGGCTCCGAATCGGATCCGGTTAAGTCGAATCCGATTCGGAGCCCTACCGGCCGAGATCGGAATCAGCCCCTTAGACCAAGGTCATAGAATCACACTGCCTCATTCTGTTCTTTGGCAGCATCCATTCATTACAATTAGAGGAGCAAGATGCCTACAAGCTGCTACAAATGTAAAAATGTCTTTATGTACTTCTGTAGTATCAAGTGTTTTTTCAAAAATCTTTACAAATGACGATTTTTGATGCACCCTGACTGAGGACCAATAACTCCTTTCTGGACTACAATTACTTCAGAGTGATTTACTGATAAAGAGTTAATTTTCTAATGATAAACTCAGATTGGTTCTTTTTGCGTTGCTCAAAAGTATGCCAGATTACACCATTGGCTTTTTCCTCATGATGACTTTAGACCTACGGCACATACCGAGGGTGACTCAGCTTCAACACTGGTGCAGCTTGGAAGCCTTTCTGAGCTGCATCATTTTGTTGGCTGCTGGAGACCCCAGTAGGGAGGAATTCTGTTGGACCTACACAGCAAGTCCTGTGATCGGCACATGATGCCGAGAAAAGGATGGCCCACGAGTTCTGCTCGACAGGGCATCTTGTGGTAAATAAAGAACTTCTGCATCCCATTTGACTGACTCAACATATGGGTGGGTGGTAAGCAATTTTGACAGAAGGCAGTCCAGGTGATGGCAGTGGTACAAGGAGGCTCCTTGTATGCTCTCCTGACTTCCTACTCCGAGACGGTGGAGAGAAACACTGTTGTGTCTAGGAGAGCTGTAGTACCCCAAACTACAAGGCACCCTGTAACGTATCTTCCAAGACCCTGGGTTGACATTATGGTATATTGAGTTCAGTAGGATCAAATGTATTTACATTGACGCTGGTTCTCGGTTCAAGATCATACCCTAATCCGTCTCTTTCACTTGGAAACCAGGATCATCATGTCCGTGAGTTTCCTATACTGTTTTTAATTTGACATAGATCTGGATCTCAAGTAAAACTAAAAGTTTTTTGTTTTTTTTAATAAATATATAGTCCATTTTAATTCACATCTGTCCAATCTTCTCACCTACCGTCTGGGACAAATCAGCCTTCCCAGCTCAAGGCGATTCTTACAAAAGATCTCCTCTCGTGGGGACCCGTTGGGCTTTGCAGCGCCAGCCCAACGAGGAGCAGGCCCAATGATGAAGCATACCACCTTTTGGTGGGCGAGGGCACTTGCTTCTAAAAGCAGATGCTTCCAGTGATCTCTACAGGTCTCTTGTAGGTTCCCTGAGTAGGTGTAACGGAACAGTATACTCCAGTTTAAATTGTATTCAAAATTCTCCTCGTCCTCCCACGTTAATGATGTTGGTTAGCAACCACAGTACATGGCCATGGCAGAGGAATCTGCTTAACTGGGAAGCCCAGGAAGAAGAGGACAAAACAGGAAGACGCACTTCCTCCTCAATAATAGGAATATTCAACTTAAAATAACATTTGTACTTTGACAGACTGGCTTCCTGCCAGTGCCAAACAGCAGGATCAATACATGCCTGCTCAAGCCAGCACTTTATAATTATCTGGAAACTGAGAGCAACACTCTGCTTGAAGCCAGTACTTTAGGAGTCAACATGGAAAGAGATGTAAATAGGCAAAACTGTGCAGATTTGCTGGTTTCTCAGGAACCTTTGTGGAACCCCTCACTCATTGTTGCACACTTTGAAAGGTGGTGTAGGCGATTCAGCTAATGAACTAAACAAGGATAAACCTAACACACTACCCAAAATTCTTAAAGCTTATTAGAAAGCAATCTGTGCACCACTCTGCCAGTCACCATGCAGTAGCAGATATCTTGGAATAGAAATCCACGGTCACTTTAATGTAGCAAAATGATTCACTGACACGAAGAAGAGTAAAATACTTTCTCTTGAAGATGCTGATCCAGCTGCAATTTGTGTTCAGTCTACGAAATTCATCTGGGATGAAGCAATTTTCTCTCAGGTGGGAGGTGTGTGCATATTCATTTCAGAGATGAAAGCACCCAAGGTTAGTTTAAGCACACTGGCAATGCCATAACATGTGCAATGGGCCACTGGTGTCAGACCCGAAGTGAAACCATTTGATAGACCCGTTATAGAAGATGATCTCTGGGATAGAATAAAAGAGGAAATTCAATGTATTAAACTTGAACAAAAGATGTAGTGCTACTGGACACAGGAAACTGCATCCTGGAACTGCACTCCAGTGACTGATCAGGAACCTGGCAGTACTCACATTAGTCTCAAGGCTTTCGCCATTTTCATTTGAAGCTAGAAAATAAAGGTGAAGGCGACTGCTGAAGGTGGCTGGCGATAATGGTATTACCGATTAAGCAGAACATACAGATTATCTGATCCTCTTTTCAAGAGGTGATGTAGTTCAGTGGCTAAAATGCTAACTTTCAAAAAAGGGGAGCAGAGATCAGAGGATCTGTGAGATTTTGGCTCAATTAAATTTTTTGGTCTCAAAATATAACTATGTATAATGTAGATGTGTGTAAGTTAAATTTGAAAAGAAAAGGCACAGTGTGCTGTTTCATTTACATGTTCCTAGTCTCCATTATGTCTTGTTTTCTGTCATTTAGTCTCAACTGGACCTGCACCCAATTTATCATGAACAGCAACTCCTGCTACAATAAAAAAAGTTCTCAATAGAGTCAGATCCATGATTTATCAAATGTTTTAAAAACAAATATAGAAAATATAGTCACTTTGTGAAACTTCACTTCTCCAACTTGACCATACACAGATATAATAAATATGCAGTAAATGCACTATATATAGGAACCAAAAGGCATGCTAGAGCTGTAAGTAGTAAAGAGATTAACTCACAAGTTAAATGAGAAATAGGTGAAAGGATGCTCTCACTCAAAGGCGACATCTGATGTGCTTGATTTACTTGGGATAATGGCCAGTTTGTACACTACACCAATGAGAACCAATGAGACGGCTGATGATAGTGGATGCCAAAGTGAGTTTTGCTAAATTTACAGGGTTAATCCATAAATAGAAATGCATGCAAGCATAATGAACAAGAATGATAAAAGTGGGGCTGTCTTACAATGTACAGTTGACATAATTTAAGGATGCCTGCATGCTGACAGTATGTGGAATGAATACAAGTTTAAGCCAAAATGTCTGCTGTTTGCCTTGTTGGCAATCAATTGAAGATTTACATAGTCATGGACAGCCTCAAGACTTCTGTTGAAATGGGGTTTCAAGACTTGACTTATTACAACAAAGCACAGGAATCTATACATGTGGGAAAAATTAAGCATGTAGTTATTTAATAAAATGCTAATTTAATGTGAAATACCCAATAAACAGAGACAGAAGCATCCAAGGAATGTGCATGAAGATTTAGTATAATTTGAATGTAAAGTAAGGACTACACACGGTCTATTAATGGAACCAAATGGAAGATGTAGATTGGTGTTACAGAGTTAGTGTTCCCAATAAATAAAGTGTGAACATAAAAAACTAACGCTTTCATGCAAACGTCCAAATACGTTAAAACAAATAATAACACTTCCCTGTCAATACAGCAAAGGAAAGTATGTTAGCTAGTTAAGTTCACTTATCTTTTCTTCCTTCTCAAAGCCAATTTTCTACCCCCCCTAAGAAACGTATTTGGTGACTTGTTTGCTACTAACCACTACCTAATTGCATGGCTATTCATTAGCATGGGTTCATACACTTCAAAATACACCATTTAATCACATCCACTCAGCTCATGTTAAAGTAGTGACTTGCATGTATACCTTCACAGAGACAGTACAACACCCCAAAAATTTAAGATTCTGTTTCATAAATGGTAGATTATTGACCTTATATTTCCCACGCTCAGTTACCTGGTTGGGTAGTCAGTAGCGCTAAGATTAATGTAGAAGTCCCAGGGCCATTCTGGCATCTCCAGCAGGTCCCCCATACTGCGCAGGTACATGGTGAGAAGACTTGCGCCACCCCAGATGGTGATCATGCGCCAGGGTGTGATACGCATGTTGGGGTAGTGCTGCACAAGCTCTGCCACCTCCCGGTGCAAGTAATTGGAACGCTGGAAAAGGAGAGACAAAGTCAGATAGCACACACCTAAGAAAAGGATCATGATATCAGGTGACCAGCATGTAGAGTGGGTAGGAGTAATGAGAAACAAGGGATTAACATTAAACTAACAGTTGACTAAGGCTACAAGCCATATTAATAGCAAGAACCGACGATTATACAACTGCCTTTATCAGTATGAACCAGTATTCTAAAGGCATGCACCCTTTTTCTCCTCACCAGAAGAGTTTACAGGCTGTTGATCAAATGCCCCTACCTTATCCACATGGATATAGAAGAAGTGATCTTGGTGATAAATGGCCTTGATCAAACGCTTCAGTTGCCTGATGGCCCTGCCGTGCACAACCAACATGTAGGCAATACGCAAAGGCCTCTCACTCGGTGCACGCTTCACCTCCGCCTCATCCCACTGCACGGCCGGGCTTCCCTTCCCTGTGCCAGCAAGACACACAGGCAGTGAGACAAACAAGTAGTAAAGGAGACAAAGAATGAGGCAACGAGAGAGAGGATCACAATAAGGGATACAACCAGGTAGAGGACGTGAATATCTGTGAGAGAAAGAGCGGGATAATCTGTCACAGAGGCAAGAGTAAAAACACAGAAAGTGACACCCATCAACATGTCACGAACAAAATCGACAGGTGTACCTCCAAGGGAACAGACATTAATAAGCAGACTCCTGGTGGGTAGACGAGGGGAATCAGTAACAGATAGGAGCGGATGGTGTGACTCCAGAGGTCTTTATTAAGTCATTTTCGCAAGCACAGTTCCCAGTTTTTATTTTTCTTCTGATAGGCCCTAAATGGTCACCCATCCAGTGCCCGCACCTCCCACCTGATGTTGAGATTTTAATGTACAACTGCCTATTAGAATTTGAAACTTATGGACGTCTCTCGCCACCCAGATGTCTCTATCTCGATGGACACTCAACGCACAGCTATTGTACTAAAGATGCGTTCCTCCAGGTAATGAACATACAACCATTCCCTAAAAACATCTATACAGCTGCCTCCAACCCAGTACTGGATAACATTAGCACAACAATGTATCTCTAAAGATGCTTAAAGTTGGGACGCATGGTCCCCATAACCTGACAAGTGAGACAGCTTCCCCATCAAGGAATTAAATATTTAAGTAAAGGCTAGCTGACCATTACAGCTTGTTGAGTATTTGCTACCTACCCCTTCCCCCTGTGTTAATTTCTTTCCCAGACATATGTATGTTGACTATTTCATGCACAGCTACTTCTGTAAGCTCAAAAGGGAATTTACACAGCACAGGTTCCCTTTCTCAGGAAAAAGGATGGATATTAATAATCATGCTTCACTAAATGAGCCATTCCACTTCGCCAACTAAAGGCACATCATCATGGTGCAGAGAGACCCTTCAAAACACTCACCTGATGTTTGACAGTACCGTGGAACAGAACGCGGCATCAGCTTTCCAGCCTGGTGCAAACACATGACATTGGCTATCTCCTGTCGGCACTGCCGGGTATTTGCCCTGGAAAGAGCCGAAAGAGCCTCTTTGCCAGTGATCTCACACTTTGGAAGGAACTGGTTGTCGGTGGGTGGAGGAGCTCCCTCCACACTGCCTGTGTCCCCATGTTGCAGGATAGACAGCTGTGGATCTCCTCGAGGGTCAGTTAGGTTCTTGATGTTGGACGTGTTAGGCAAGACTGGAATCTTACGGGCTGATTTGCGCGAGGCTGTCGCGGTCCGCACCACTCTGGCTCCAGCAACACCTGGGTTCTCAATTCGACCTTTCCACCGCCCATGTTTCCGACTGGCATTGCTGCGTCGAGCTGCAGAGGTATCTGAATCTTTGGCACCATTGTGTTCTGCAAGATGGCTTTTCCGTGGCCTTCCCTTCTGTAAGTCAAGAAAAAGGACAGCTACAGGCAATGCATACATTCAAAACAATCAAAATTAAACTGGACACTTAGGCTATACAAAAATTAAGTTTGCAAAATTAAACATACGTCTTGAAAATAAATCTTACATAGATACTCCATACCGACACAAAAACATATGAAAGGCCGCACAATTCTGAACTTTTATCACAGTAATATTTCTTGTGTTCTTTAAATTGCATAGTCAGTGCAGAATTATCCCTAAAAACCAAAGACTTTTACACAGGTCATTAGAGCTTGCAGAATGCAAGAAATGGACCATCTTGTCACAAGATCATGCCTTTCTTAAAAGCAAGACCTCATTTAAGGACATGCCTCACTATTTGACAATCCAACTAATGACGAAGGAAGGCTGCTAAGCACCTCCCACCCATTGCATGTGCTTTGCCCACATGTGGGCTGCAGTGTGGACTTACACCTGACAAGTGAGAGATTCTACAAATATGTATTCTACTTGTGAGAGGTGTCTTCTTTTGATACATAAGCTAATGGACAGATTGTTGTTGGAAGTGGTCCACTACCAAAAAACACCTAGTTAGTGTCTTCCGTGATAGTTTATCTCCAAATCAGAGTACTGTGCAAACATTTTGGAAGTGTCCAATGTAGGAACTTAGTAGTGGGTGGAGAGCCCTGAAACAATGCCTGCTGTTGATGTACTATACTATTTCTTGAAGCTCCAGCCACATTGGAATGAGAACACTACCGGAAATGGCTCATTGTCTGCCAAGGAGAGAACAGAGGCCTTGTATCCTCTTGTTCCTAGCAAAAGTGTTGTAAATTGTACTCAAAGGGTGAGAGAAGCTAAACTTCTGCAGTTCATAGGAAAATCCTGGACAAAGAGTGCACCTATGAAGAACTAATCAGCTAGGAATCAAATGAGGTACCAATACTGAAGACTGCCTCCCCCTTGAAACTGTGGTCTGGATACCACAGAAGATCTCCTGAACGTTAGGGAGGCGAGGAGCAAAAATCCAGGAAGAACTTGTGCAGGTTCTGGCAAAGGGGGGAATAGATTTTTGGTGGACCCCTTAAGTATAGAAAAGTCTGCCCATCGCTCCCACCTTTGACTCCATGGCCCAATCAGAGCTCCTGAACGTTTGGGGAGCATTTGGTGCACCAGTTTGTAAGGTAACAGGCTGTGCATCTGCTCTCCAAGCCTGTGTAAGGCTGGGCCTTTTGGTGGTACTCAAGTGTCCAACTATGGTAGGGTTCATAGATTAACATCGATGTTCACTACTACATTGGTTTCCATGCATCTTTATGCTGTGTCTTTAGGAATTCCCAACGTCTGATGCCCTTTGCCAATAATGGTCATTTTAACCACTTTTTGAGGAACTGCACCAAAGCGGGATCAAGGGCGACACACTGATGGATTGCATTATTCTTCACTGGTCTAATGCAGATAATCGACATTCCTCCCTTCACCTCAGAACCCAAGATCACCATATGTGGCGCCCCTCAAGGTTCATCCCTCAGCCCCACCCTTGTCAACACCTACATGACACCTAACACGTGTATTTGTAAAGCCTCTAGCCGACATGGTCAGAACCCATGATCTTAAAATCATATTCTATGCCGCCTGATATCCAGCTCATCCTCTCGCTCTCAGCAGACCCCACCACCACTAAGTCCAACTTCCACAACTGCATGAAGAATATCGCAGGCTGAATGGAGGCCAACTGTCTGAAGATCAACAGTGACAAGACTGAAGTGCTGGTCTTTGGCAATCACGCCTCCCCCTGGGACGACACCTGGTGGCCCGCAGAACTTGGACCCACTCCCACACGGAAAGACCATGCCCGCAACCTCAGCATCATCTTAGACAGCAAACTCAACATGAAACGACAGATCAATGCAGTCTCCTCCACCTGCTTCCACATTCTCCGAAGAATCATCAAATGGCTCCCCATCAGCACAAGTTACACAAGCCTTAATCACCAACTGGCTGGACTACAGCAATGCACTGTACACAGGAACTACCACCGAACTAATGAGAAGGCCCCAGACGATACACAGCTCAGCGGCCAGACTGATCCTCAACCTGCCCAAACGGACCAACATCACCCCACACCTCAGGATCCTCCACTGGCTCCCCATCCAGAAAAGATGCCAATTCAAGATACTGACACACGTGTACAAAAAGCCCTTCACGACCAAGGACCAGCATACATGAACCACCACCTGAGCTACCACTAACCCTCCAGAAACCTTTGCTCCGCCTCCCTCACCCTCGAACAGACACTGCGCATCTGCCGTAGCCATAGCGGCAGCCGCTCCTTCTTGTACCTCGCCGCCAAGTCCTGGAATGCCCTCTAACTCCAAACATCACCCTGCCTGACTGAGTTCAGGAAGAGACTCAAGACCTGGCTTTTCGACTAAGCCAAGCAACCCAGCGATTGGATACCCTCACAGGTGATAAGCTACGCTCTATAAGTACTGATTGATTGAATTGGTCTCGAACGTTTACTCTAATTTCTTATCTGAAGTAAGCCTGTTGCTTTGAGCCACAGAGACAAGGGCTTAGCCCAGAACCCTTCACTAAAACCTGCCTTTACTTAGCAAGGGATATCGCTAACCAGTTTTGTGGCAATACATAGACTGCTTTCTCCTAAATTAGTAATCCAGATGTTCATGATTAACACTGCCATCTGTCAGATGAACAAGTCCTTCTTTCCTGCATGACTGCTTACCAGTCCTTCTTTTGCTTTCCCTGCTCCAAACACACTAACCACTTCCTGCACTAAGAATTTTCTTTCATGGATGGAAATCATTTACTGTTCTTCCCAAATTAATACTCTAGATACTCAGAATAACTGCACCTCCCCCACACATAACCGTTTACCAGCCACTCTTATCAATTCTTTCCATCCTCTCCTCCCAGCACACCACTACATAGTGCACTAATGAACTTTCTTACATGAAGGAAAAGCACCTGTACACCTCTCACAACTACTCATAAGCCACCACTTTTCACTGCAAGCTCACTGTAGTCACTACTCAGTGTGCTTGTTTTAATCTAGTGTTTCCCAAGTGCTGCTTTCTGCTACTCTGTAGTCAAGGTGTTCATGATTTGATCCCCGTGCCCTTTCTAATGTTGGACTACGCTTCTTGGCATTGCGCTACATGCCTGTAGATACCTCCTGCCTCGTTACAATATTCAGAACATTCAGATCCATGTCAGGCTTTGTGACAGAAGACTATGGTTCCTATTCTGGCTAAAAGACAACAATTGCCATAAGCCCTGATCATGAGTATAAACCATCAATGATTTTCCACTTTCTCAATAAATGTTCAAAATCTGACCCGCATTCCGGATCCATGCCTAGCTTTTTTGGCAGCCTGTATGCTTTTACTGTCAAATTCTGCACTTCCTACAACCCCCTGGTTACTGCTTTGTTCCCATACTTGCAGGCCAAGGGTGGGTGGTCAAATCAGCAAATCTTCAGCAGGCAGGTGTTAGGTTGATCACACCTATGACATGTGTTCATTACCAAGTTCTCCTATACCCTCAGTTTACTTCAGCTCAGCATAGGCCATTGATGCCGTGCTACTGTTTGGCTTACCCTCAGTTTCAAAACTAACCTGATTCTAGAGCAACAACAATCTTGAGAAACAGCACTATTTAGCAACATTGTTTCATCAACCTGTACTATTTAGCGGTGTATCCTTGTTTGGTGAACTAGTACTGCTCCTCAGTGCATCCTTGTTTTCCTGTGTGATCACTGGGATTCATAACGCGTTTCTCTTCCAGTGCGAGTATTGCCTTTTGGTACCTTTTATAACATCGTTAAAGTTATTAGCTTCAAAGATTGCCCTTACATATATGCCCTACAAGTGAATGTTTTACAAACAGTATATATTTTTTCAAACATTTGCTTTATTAAAAAAGAAAAAGAAAGAAAAGCAAGCGATACAGGCTGCTCCGCGATTCCTCTCCAGGAAGAGCGATTAGTTTACCCACTCTCTCCTGAGGGAGGGATCTAGCTTGCCAGGTCTCACTGATCGACTTCGATATTGCATGGGCAGCTCATCTATCAGCGCTAAGTGTTCTCTTCATAGTCCCTACAGAAACAGTATTTTTACCAAATATTGTAGGTGAGGAACTTACTGAGCTTCCCTCCTACTATGTGGATATCCAGAGTGCTTTACCCTGGAACTCGTTCAGTATTAACGTTATCTGAATGTCTTGCAGGCCATGAATGCTAAATTTACTTGAGTGCATGTTCTAAATTAGCTTTGGCTTTGAGACCTTTTGCAGGGCTTCCCCATTTGATCCCTCCTCTCCACGGTCTCCCTGTATGATCGGGGGCAGCTCTGCTAGCAACAATAGTTTCTTTGGTCGACCTTGTTACAAGCAAATGACAGATCCATGACAACTTGGCATTGCTACATGTTGTGGCAACAGAAAGCTGTATACACAAGTAGGAATCCTTAAGCAGCTTAGCGGTTTGTAGCTGCTTTTTACTTTATTTTATTTGGGTGCCATACCTAAATGTTTTTATTTAAAACTTACACAACAGATCGCGCCTTCAACTTCAAAAATGTGCTACACCAATTTTAGGTCTAGCTTTACAGGACAGCTGTTGCCAGACCTTTCAGATCAATTTAAAAAGAGCTTTATGAAGCACGACTCAGATGAACACAGAAAGGGTTTTATATTCTGAGCTCCTTACAAAAGACCACAAGTAGGGTCTTTATATTGTGAACCCACTGACAAATGCAGCAGCAAAGGATTTTACATTGTGAACTCCGAACTCTCTGACAAATACAACGGGAAGGGGCTTGTATCAAACTCTTTTACAAATACCATAGTAAAACGCTGTACATTTTTAACTATTCGACAAATATACTCATTTGGTCAAGTCTCTGTTAAATGTATTAAGAAGGTGTTTAGAAATTATATTCGTTTTTAGTTCCAGCTACAACTGGAGAGTTAAGAGTTAAAGTTTGTTAATATATACTTTGGGACTACCTAAATAGTTTGATGGGTCTCTAGCAAGAGACAACATTGTCATGTTTAGGTTCATGTTAAAGCTAACATGTTTTACTGTTGTGTGTTAAAGTACTTTTTCTAGATATTAATTTATTGTGCTATAGCGTTCCAGTTTTCTAGCTCACATCACCTCCCTGAGTCAACCTTGGACGGACTGCTCTGTCTAGTTCCCCCCCCCAAGACAAGTTCCAGAAAAAGGACTTGGTCCTCAGTTTGCGGGCTTCGGATACAGAGTCCCCTTGACACAAGTGGCGAAATACACCCCCCCCCCCCCAATTGACACAATTGTGGCTAGTAACTTCCAGCCGCCCGGGGCCCTTCTGAACTGGATTACTAACAATATAACAGGAAGGGGTTTTACATTTTGGATACTGACAAATAAAATTGGAAGGGGGGGGTTATATTGTAAACTCCTTTACAAAAACGATGGGAATGGGCTTGTGACAGAGGACACAAGACAGCGAAAGGAGGATCCCCCAGGGGCACGGAGCATGCACGCACTAGTGTTTTGCTGGTGCGTGACCTGGACGTACTCCTGCTTCCTGACGCTGATTGGCCAAAAGCAGCATGGAGGTCAGGCCTGGATCACGGAAGAAGAAGGGTGAGGACGTTGAGAGAATCGAGGCAGGAGATGTCATAGGACGCGGGAGTACAGACAGAGGCCGTAATCCTGATGGGGTCGAGAGCAGAAGTCGGAGTCCCGGCGATGAAGCGACAGAGACTGGAGAACAAGGAAGCAGAGTACCAAGTGTCTACCGGGTCCATTAACCAGCACCAAGAGACCCTGAAGGAAGGCGTCCTGGACGAGGCTGCCATGACTCTGGTCTGCAGTCATGGCCTCAGGCAAGTGCACTCCGTAAGCGTGTGTCTAGTGAGAATGGGACTCACGCTGTGGGTCATTGGGGCTTTATGGGAAAGAGTACTTGCTTGCTGGCTATACTGGGCTTCGAGTTGAAGAGTAAACTGGGTTATAAAGCGACATGTCTATATCACTCTCTTCTAGGTGACGGATCAGAAATAGGGGGTTTCTTGGAATGCAGAAAAGGATTGTCTTATGGCTGCTTTGACTAAGGGGCCGATTCCGATCTCGGTCGGAGGCGCACCCAATACCATTCGGTCGGGAAAAAAGCCATGCGAAAGCCTGTTTCCCGACCGATCCGTACAGTACACCGAACGAGCAAGTACGATGCGCACAACAGCAAAAAATCCGGCCGAGCCGTACTCACCCAAACCAGGTCCTGTTCTCCGACCGAGGCGAATCCGGAAACGCCGAATCGAGTCGCACGGAAGGAAAAATGCAGCCCCGTCCGGCCGGACAAGTACGATGCGCTTTCCGTACGCGCCGAACCCGTCGCTACGCACGGCACGTCAAAGCATCCGGGAGAGGCGCACATAAGCTCCGATTCGCGCCACAACACGATCCACGGCTACGAGGCGAACACGCCAGCGGCGAGGACGAGGCGAAGCGGCGAGGGCGACGCGAAGCAACGAGAAGGACGAACGACACGAACCAACCATGAATCCCTTCGTCCCGATCATACCAATATTCTACATTTACTACCGGAACAGGCACGGACGCGTACGGCGCAGAAGGTAAGCCAGACACCAACCACAAAACACATACAACACGTACGCGACACATCACACACACACACGGGGATGCTGAATATACTTACACCAGCAACAGCAGCACCATAGGGGCGGGATGCCCATCACCAATACCACATATGCACACAGGGGCCTGAATGCGCACCCCTACCCAGGGGTGGCATGATGCCTACCACCACTACCACCCTCACCCAGGGGTGGCATGATGCCCACCACCACAACCACCCCTCACCCAGGGGGCAGGATGCCTACCACTACTACCACCCTCACCCAGGGGGCAGGATGCCTACCACTACTACCACCCTCACCCAGGGGGGCAGGATGCCTACCACTACTACCACCCTCAGCCAGGGGGGCAGGATGCCTACCACTACTACCACCCTTAGCCAGGGGGCAGGATGCCCACCACTACTACCACCCTCACCCAGGGGGGCAGGATGCCTACCACTACTACCACCCTCACCCAGGGGGGCAGGATGCCTACCACTACTACCACCCTCACCCAGGGGGGCAGGATGCCTACCACTACTACCACCCTTAGCCAGGGGGGCAGGATGCCCACCACTACTACCACCCTCACCCAGGGGGGCAGGATGCCTACCACTACTACCACCCTCACCCAGGGGGGCAGGATGCCTACCACTACTACCACCCTTACACAGGGGGGCAGGATGCCTACCACTACTACCACCCTCACCCAGGGGGGCAGGATGCCTACCACTACTACCACCCTTAGCCAGGGGGGCAGGATGCCCACCACTACTACCACCCTCACCCAGGGGGCTGGATGCCTACCACCACCCTTAGCCAGGGGGGCAGGATGCCTACCACTACTACCACCCTCACCCAGGGGGCAGGATGCCTACCACTACTACCACCCTCACCCAGGGGGCAGGATGCCTACCACTACTACCACCCTTAGCCAGGGGGCAGGATGCCCACCACTACTACCACCCTCACCCAGGGGGGCAGGATGCCTACCACTACTACCACCCTCACCCAGGGGGCAGGATGCCTACCACTACTACCACCCTCACCCAGGGGGGCAGGATGCCTACCACTACTACCACCCTTAGCCAGGGGGCAGGATGCCCACCACTACTACCACCCTCACCCAGGGGGGCAGGATGCCTACCACTACTACCACCCTTAGCCAGGGGGCAGGATGCCCACCACTACTACCACCCTCACCCAGGGGGGCAGGATGCCTACCACTACTACCACCCTCACCCAGGGGGGCAGGATGCCTACCACTACTACCACCCTTAGCCAGGGGGGCAGGATGCCCACCACTACTACCACCCTCACCCAGGGGGGCAGGATGCCTACCACTACTACCACCCTCACCCAGGGGGGCAGGATGCCTACCACTACTACCACCCTTAGCCAGGGGGGCAGGATGCCCACCACTACTACCACCCTCACCCAGGGGGGCAGGATGCCTACCACTACTACCACCCTCACCCAGGGGGCAGGATGCCTACCACCCTTACCCAGGGGGCAGGATGCCTACCACTACTACCACCCTTAGCCAGGGGGCAGGATGCCCACCACTACTACCACCCTCACCCAGGGGGGCAGGATGCCTACCACTACTACCACCCTCACCCAGGGGGGCAGGATGCCTACCACTACTACCACCCTTACACAGGGGGGCTGGATGCCTACCACTACTACCACCCTCACCCAGGGGGCAGGATGCCTACCACTACTACCACCCTTAGAGAGGGGGGCAGGATGCCCCACTACTACCACCCTCACCCAGGGGGGCTGGATGCCTACCACCACCCTTAGCCAGGGGGCAGGATGCCTACCACTACTACCACCCTCACCCAGGGGGCAGGATCCTACCACTACTACCACCCTTAGCCAGGGGGCAGGATGCTTACCACTACTACCACCCTCACCCAGGGGGGCTGGATGCCTACCACCACCCTTAGCCAGGGGGCAGGATGCCTACCACTACTACCACCCTCACCCAGGGGGGCAGGATGCCCACCACTACTACCACCCTTAGCCAGGGGGGCAGGATGCCTACCACTACTACCACCCTTAGCCAGGGGGGCAGGATGCCCACCACTACTACCACCCTCACCCAGGGGGGCTGGATGCCTACCACCACCCTTAGCCAGGGGGCAGGATGCCTACCACTACTACCACCCTCACCCAGGGGGGCAGGATGCCCACCACTACTACCACCCTTAGCCAGGGGGGCAGGATGCCTACCACTACTACCACCCTCACCCAGGGGGGCAGGATGCCTACCACTACTACCACCCTTAGCCAGGGGGCAGGATGCCCACCACTGCTACCACCCTCACCCAGGGGGGCAGGATGCCTACCACCACCCTTAGCCAGGGGGCAGGATGCCTACCACTACTACCACCATCACCCAGGGGGGCAGGATGCCTACCACTACTACCACCCTTACCCAGGGGGCAGGATGCCTACCACTACTACCACCCTTAGCCAGGGGGCAGGATGCCTACCACTACTACCACCCTTAGCCAGGGGGGCAGGATGCCTACCACTACTACCACCCTTAGCCAGGGGGCAGGATGCTTACCACTACTACCACCCTCACCCAGGGGGGCTGGATGCCTACCACCACCCTTACCCAGGGGGCAGGATGCCTACCACTACTACCACCCTCACCCAGGGGGCAGGATGCCTACCACTACTACCACCCTTACCCAGGGGGGCAGGATGCCTACCACTACTACCACCCTTAGCCAGGGGGCAGGATGCTTACCACTACTACCACCCTCACCCAGGGGGGCTGGATGCCTACCACCACCCTTAGCCAGGGGGCAGGATGCCTACCACTACTACCACCCTCACCCAGGGGGGCTGGATGCCTACCACCACCCTTAGCCAGGGGGCAGGATGCCTACCACCACCCTTAGCCAGGGGGGCAGGATGCCTACCACTACTACCACCCTTAGCCAGGGGGCAGGATGCCTACCACTACTACCACCCCCACTCATAGGATGGACAATGCATGACACAACCAGCACACCACAACCTAGGGAATGCAAGAAGAAGACATCCCCCAACACCATGACAAGCGTGTGTAGACTGTGTCAAATGCCTACAACACCGAACATGACTTTGAACATACAATGTGACCCCCTAGCACATGTGCCACACATATATGTGTGTGGCACCCACAATGCAAGCAGGCCATGACCATTGTGGCAATGGGGTCCAAACCCCCATCATCACAGTGACCAAAATGTAAGTGTGGGGTCCATAGCTGAAGCACATTTTGAACATTGTGGCAATGGGGTCCAAACCCCCATCATCACAGTGACCAAAATGTAAGTGTGGGGTCCATAGCTGAAGCACATTTTGAACATTGTGGCAATGGGGTCCAAACCCCCATCATCACAGTGACCAAAAGGCAAGTGTTGACAAAGTAAGAGGTGCAACTGCCAAACTGCATGGATGATTCCTGGTCACAGAACAACAAACACATCAGTGGCAAAGTAGTGTATGTGTCCCATTGCAACATAAATCGGGGAGCCAAATCCTGCAGTGCAAATAAGACATAACTTTGGGCATGTGCAGACAAACAACACCCATGGGGGCTGACACCGTCAACAATCATCAATGACACAATGACAGAAGTGACCATCCGAATGCAGACCCACATATTTGCACCAATGGGCACACACATGCAGATACCCTGTGGAGACTGCAGATGTGAGGCGAACAGATACCATACCATGGCAGCAATGGGACACACAATCAACAATTAGCAACAAATGAGGGCTCCCGTCCCATCAGCCTGGTCATGGAAGTGCCAACGGAATCATCAGCACAGATCCAACACACTTGTATAGCAATGTTGCACTGACAACACAGATGAGTCCTTCCCCATTGATGCCCAAACATGCATGTTCACTGGAGATGGCCACACGGTCAGGGAAGTAGACGAATTGAACAATGGCAGGCACAACAGATGTGCAGGGGTGGAAGCCACAGATGTGAAGTTGCCAATCTAAGTAGGAAATCTCATTGCCAAATACTGAACACATGACACCCTCAGATGCTGCTATGGATGACATGGATACACCACAGGATAGGACACATAACCCCTGGACCACATGGGTTCCTGCACAGTAACACTTCATTATCATGAGACCAAATATCACCATCACTGCAGCAAGGGCATTCTTAGCATCATCAACATCATGTACATCAGAAGCAAAAGCACTAGAGAACAGAAAGTTGCTTTATTCAGCATATGTGGCATTAAAAGTAGAAGTCCGGTAGAACATAAACAAAGGCCAATGGCCAGTCCATCAACAAAGTCACAAGTGGGTGACAGTGGTAGATGCCACCCTACACATGCCTGCACAAAACCAGGGACAATCCACTAGGAGGGGCAACCGGGGGGGTAGGCCAGGCACCGCAGGGACAGGATCAGGGCTCACCAGGAGGAAGCAGGGAAGGGGTGGTGGGTGCTGGAGAGCCACTGACAACTCCAGTGGAGGTGTCTGACATGGTGTGTGCCGGCACAACTGGGGGCATGGCTCAGATGTTGTGGGTGCCGGCACGACTGCAGTGGACCCTGCAGATGGAGTGGACAGGTCCGCCACTGCAGTGCCCAAGTCAGACAGGGTGGTAGTGGACTCCACTGCAGTGCCTACCACCAGGGGAGGAGAATGGGGAACAGGCAAGGTGGGCTGGACAGAGGGGGAGGACACCCTCACCACATCAGTGGCACAGACAAGCGCAGCGGGGGTGTGGTGCCGGGAAAGCAAGTGGCAGGGGGAGAAGGCCGGAGCCTCTTGGGGATGGTATATCTGTGGGTGGGGGAACCTGGGGCAGGGTGTGGCAGGGGCACCTGTGGAGTGGGGGCCTGAGGGATGGAGGAAGGTGACCTGGTGCTTGAGCTGCAGGGCGGCGGCGGGGTCTTGCTCTTACCACTCCGGGGGACTTGCGGGTGGGGGCCTCAGTCTGTCTGCGCCTGGGGGAGGGTGTCCGGGGGCGAGGGGCACTCTGCTCCGTGTGGGGGCTTCCTCTTCCCCTGGATGCTGGGGCAGCTGGATCGGAGGGGAAGAGGCCGAGGTCACTGAGGAAGAGGCGCTGGGTCTTTGGGGTTGCAGGTGAGGCAAGGGAGGGTGCTTTGGAGGGAGAGGCAACTGAGGACTGCGCAGTGCCAGTGGATGCGTGTGTGTGTACCAGGGCCCCATCCCCTGTGAGTCTGGTTTCAGTCCCCTGACTGTGCGTGCGTGTGCGTTTAGTTTGTGGCGTGTGTGTCTGTGTGCTGGATGTGTGTGTGCTGGTGTGTGCCTGTGCCGGTGTGTGTGTGCTTGGGACGGGCAAGGTGCTGGGGAGTGTGGATGGAGCAGAGGCAGGAGGGGTGAGGGACTGTCTGAGGAGGGACACTGCTGCCGTCAGGGAGGAGTCCATGGACCTGTTGCCCCTCTGTAGGTCAGACATGCCCGATGAGATGCCCTCCATGAACGACACCAGCTGAGTCAACAGTGCGGTGTGCGCATGGAGGACACTCAGCATGGCTGTCTGCCCTACATGGAGCTGGCGAAGGAGGTACACAGACTCCTCACTCAGGGCAGCAGGGGACACAGGGGCAGGGGGTGCGGTGCCTGGGCCAAAGGAGACACGCTCCCGAACATGGGAGCCTCCACGGACCTGGGGAATGGGAGCCGATGGGAGGGCGGTGGTGGTGCTGGTGGTGGCGGGGACAGCAACACTAGCTGGGGTGTGGTGGCTGCTGACACCCGCCTCCACAAGGGAGTCATCCTCCGAGTTGCTCTGGTCCTCAGCTGAGGTGGATGGTGCTGAGGATTCCTCGGTGTGGCTCCCCTCGCCCTCCGTGCCACTGGGTCCCTCCGACCACTCCTCGGCTGCTGACCCAGTCTGGCTCTCTGGCTCCTCCTGGTCCGTGGAGCTGTCCCCTTCCGTAGCCGTGGATGTATCTGCAAACAATGGGGAAACAGACAGACATCAGTCACCTGCACCAAACGCACACACCACTGTGAGCACAGCACATCACAGAGCAAGCCCTGGCATCATTAGTTGTACATTGCTAAAAGTGCCCTAACTGAACAGGAGAAGCCAATTGTCAGTCTGATGCCAAGCATGGCACTCACATCCCACATGGCCTTGCACCCATCTGTCTGGTGTCTGTTGGATTGCAACACCCCAGTGTGGACACATGCACCAAGTACACAGTAGTTGGACAGTGCAGAGGACACGGTGTGGACACATCACAGCTCTTGCCACTGAGTCAGTACAGGTTTCCGGATGAAAGGGATGCCCAGAGTCAAATAGGAAATGCATGTGATGCATACCAGCGACAGACACCATGATGCACCCATGTCCTGATAGCCAGCGCCACTATGGTGTGCATGTAGCACATGTCACTCCCCTGCAGGACCACAAATAAGTTGACACATGCCATGGCAGAGGCATGACTGTTAAGTCATACATCACTGTCTCAGTGATGTATGACTTGGCAGCCAGACAACAACACTATGCACTGTGTCACAATAGTAGGTCATGGGGAATGCAAGTCCTGGAGCTGCACAAGTGCACATGTACATCCCCCACACAACACATCATCTCAACCCTCATCTGTCCAGGTCACACCTATTGGACATATGGGAGACCTGTGACACTACCCTCTGAACCTGAGCCCCTCACAATTTGCTGTGAATGGGGAACAGCTGCCTGAACATCACATTCGCATACCCCAGTCTGCACGGGCAGCTGATCAAACACCTATGTGACACACAAGTATCGCCTCCTATGGTCACATCTCCAGGGGCATGCTGAGCCCCTACCAAGAAACACCACAGCAGTCCTGGCAACTAATCCACAGCACACTGACACAGAGGCAGACACCGGAGGGGTCAAATCACTGTGCACAATGTGTCAGCTGATACACGGGAGTGGGAGTACAGAGTGCATTGCATGGCCTGGAGTAGGCATGACTGTCCTGCTCCACATGAATGAGGGATGTGCCCTGGACAGTGGATAGCTGGCTATGTATGTGTGACACACGTAATCTGCACACTCCTGGGGCACAAACATTGTTCCCACCCGCTGCATGGGCGTGTGCCACATACCCCAGGCACATGTGGTGGCTCAGCTCAGCAAGTGGACCGCATATCAAAGCAACACGCAGATCACATGTCCAAACCCAGGCGTTGTGTGAACAATGGACCCACCCATGATGCCCACAACAGAGTCAGGGAAACAGATGCTGTCCCCCACCTTTAGTGAAGCAAACTGCAAGGACACAGTCCCAAGTGACACAATTCCCTGACTGTAAGGGCCACACCTGGGTATCAGATGAGCAGTGGGCAGTGCACAATAGAGGGACATGGCTCCTGGACAACATGACTGCTGCACTGTGGCAGTTGAACCAGGCCAGAGGAGGGCACAAAGCATGTAATACAGAGTTCACAGTGCAGTCTTTGACTCACCCCCTCCTTGCTGCTGTCTGGCCTTCAGCTGCCCATCCAGGTCTGGAAAGACCACCGCCAGGATCTGGAGCATGTGGGGGGTCAGGGTCCGTGTTCCGCCCCTCCTGCGAGGAGGCGACAGCTTCAGCTGGACCCGTGAAATCCTCCGGGTCCAGCCCCGAAGGTCCTGCCACCTCTTCTGGCAGTTGCGGATCCGGCGCTTGTAGACCCCCACGGACCTGACAGCCCGGACGATGTCCTTCCAGATTTCCTGCTTCCGATTGTCATCCTCACAGGTTAATGCCCAAGTGAAAAGGCCATTACCACACATGCAACATATCCGTGCATGACACAGTCGTATATACATGTCTCAATCACAGGGGCACATGATGTACACAGGCAGTGCAAAGCTGCCCATGGACAGTTTGCCAGACGTCACTACATGGTATCATTGCATGGGAAGTAAAACCATGTTCAAATGCACTGTCACTGCACCATACCTGTCCAGTGCAAGTCACTACACACTATGGGGGGTGACAACTACTCAGTGAGCCTGCTAGCCAGTGGCGTGCAGACTCTCAGCCTTGCTAGTCAGACAAAATGCACATTCAGAAAGGCAGTGCACAGAACACTCACCTGCTCCCCTGGTGTCCCATACAGCTTGCTGTACTGTGGAAGTAGGCTGTCCAGCAGGGCCTGGTTCTCTTCAAGGCTGAAGGCTGGGGCTCTCTCCACAGTTCGTGCCATTGCAGGGTCCAGAGGGGCAGAGACAGCAGCAGTGCAGTGGCAGATGTCGTCTTGGAGCATGTAGTGCAGGCAAGTGGGCTCTCAGGGGAACAGCCAGCAATATATATGTGCTGGAGAGGCAGATACTGTCCCTTGTGTCCAAAGTGCTAGGTCCAAGTCGTTTGCATCTTCTGAATCTGGCCAATCCATGGAATAGCAGCACCAAAACACGCCCACAGCATCCTTCAAATCTTCAACTTCATGACATACATGATTTTGCAACATTGTTGTGGGTGACCAACTGATTTTCCAGCAACCGACTCGTTCGAAATTCGAAAACGCGTCCGTTGCCAGGCAAGCCCATTGTCAATGGGTGCGCACCGATCGGTCCATTGCGGTACAACGCGCACAGGGTACAACGCGTACCCAGCACACATTGAAAGCAATGGGCCTGCCGGAGGCACCGATCGGTCCATTGCAGCTCAACGCGCACAGGGGTACAACGCGTACCCGCATACATTGAAAGCAATGGGCCGGCCGGAGGCACCGATCGGTCCATTGCTGTTCAACGCGCACAGGGGTACAACGCGTACCCGCACACATTGAAAGCAATGGGCCGGTCGGAGGCACCGATCGGTCCATTGCTGTTCAACGCGCACAGGGGTACAACGCGTACCCACACACATTAAAAGCAATGGGCCGGCCGGAGGCACCGATCGGTCCATTGCTGTTCAACGCGCACAGGGGTACAACGCGTACCCGCACACATTGAAAGCAATGGGCCGGCCGGAGGCACCGATCGGTCCATTGCTGTTCAACGCGCACAGGGGTACAACGCGTACCCGCACACATTGAAAGCAATGGGCCGGCCGGAGGCACCGATCGGTCCATTGCTGTTCAACGCGCACAGGGGTACAACGCGTACCCGCACACATTGAAAGCAATGGGCCGGCCGGAGGCACCGATCGGTCCATTGCTGTTCAACGCATCACTGTACATGTGACTGGCATATGTCAGCATGCCTGACTCAGATGGACATATGCCAGCCACAGATAGCTCCCAGGGAGTGAGGGGCACACCTACATCACGACAGCCTGTCCAAACCTTATCATAAGGCATGTAAGGCTGCATTTCCTATTGTGTGTATGTTGGTGTACATGTTGTCCTGTGGGTGTCACCTGTGGGCAGCCACCCCCAGGCTGTGCACGTGTTCATGGGGACAGGATCCTGGGTGTTACGTGTACGTGACCACTGTGATGTGCAACTGTTCATATCTGTGCATGTGCCATGGTCACATTTCACAGTGGTGTATGTGTATGTCATGTCACATACCCCGTGAGTCCCATGTGGGACGGTATGTTTGAGCCAGGGTGTCCCAGTGGCACAATAGTGATGGTCCTCCACAGTCTTTGTGCATGTAGTGTTTACAATGTCTCTGATTTCATGTGCACAATGGGAGACAGTCTCCACATCCACGTTGTGTGTGCATGGACTCTGATGTTGTGCGTGTGTGTCACAGACGTCCATGTCTGTCCTGCCGTGGCAAGTGGGGCCACTACCTGTGGGGGGTCATGGTTGTTTTGCTGTGGTGTATACATGATACTCCATGTAATGCCAGTGTCCATGTGGCATTACAGGGTCCCTGGGAATGTACCTGTCGTTGAGCTGTGGTGCCTGGGGCACATCTGTCCTCACATGTCACTATGGGGGGTTATTGTGACACGGCAGCAGGAGATGGGAACTGTGACACGGCCTCATGATATCCAATGGGCCAAGCTGGGACAAATTGATGCCACCTGTAGGACCGTGTTGACAGATGTTGGCCATGTATGTACCATACATGTCCTTCCGGTACTGCACAATTCATGTAGTTGTGCCTCATAATGATGTATGTTGGGATCTTGAGTGTGTTCAATGCCGCATATGTGGGGTGACTGACAATCTTGCTTACTTCTCCTCTGCACTGCAGGGCTCCTGCTGTCCATCGGCCATTCCCAGACCTGGCAACGATGGTGGAACGGGACAGCATCCGACGGTACCGCTTCACCAGGCAGCTGATTGAGGATTTGGCAGTGCAGTTGTCCCCACATTTGCAGCCTGGCCGGCCGTATCCTACAGCGCTGACCCCCAAGGTGAAGGTGATGGCAGCCCTACACTTCTTTGCCACTGGTACCTTCCAACATACTGTGGCGACTGCTGGTGGGATGTCACAGACCATGTTCAGCCGTGTGCTCCGCGATGTTTTGGCGGCAATGTTGCTCTTCCTGAACCGGTACATCTATTTCCCTAGACTGCGACGACTCACTGACGTGAAGAGTGACTTTTATGCCCTGGGGAGGATGCCGCATGTCATTGGCTCCATTGATGGGACACATGTGGCTTTGGTACCACCACAGGCCCAGGAGCAGGCCTACAGGAACCGCAAGCACTACCACTCGGTCAATGCACTGGTGGTGTGTCTTGCAGACATGACCATCACACACGTGTGTGCCCGTTTCCCTGGTTCAGCACACGATGCCTTTGTGATGAGGAGTAGTCGCATCCCCAGGATGATGGCACAGATGCAGAACCAGCGTGCCTGGCTTGTCGGTGTGTACTGACTTTGTGCCATTGTGTGTGATCTGATCTGTAGTATTCCGCCCACTTTTCCAAGTCAGCTAATGTGCACTTGTCTGTCCATAGGTGACTCGGGATACCCCAACATGCCGTGGTTGCTGACACCCCTCAGGAACCCTGTGACACCTGCCCAGATGCGCTACAATGAGGCACATGGTCGGACCAGGAGAGTGATTGAGCGGACCTTTGGTCTCCTGAAGAGCCGCTTCCGCTGCCTGGACAAGACCGGAGGGTCCCTCCCATATGCCCCTGCGAAAGTGTGCAAGATTATCATCGTCTGCTGCATGCTCCACAACCTGGCAGTGCGGAAGGAGTTGCCTCTCATCCAGGATGACAATGACCAACATCCGCCACCTGTGGAGGATCCTGGCCTGGACCACGATGCCAGTGACGATGATGATGATGATGATGGTGATGTCCGCACACAGCTCATCACCAACTTCTTTAGCTGAATGTGAGTATCCTGAGGTGTCATGTCAATGATGTGAGTTGGCATGATGTGTGGGTGGTGCTCTGGTGCTGTTGGAGTGTGTCCATGGGCTACTTGACTGGATGTGTGTTGCGATGTGTGGTGGCAGGTGGGCTGTACTCCCCAACAGTGTTGACATGCTAACTTGGTTCTGGGTGGGTATCTTGTAACATGTATTGTGCATGAGTTTTGCTGTTCTGTCCTGTACTCCATTGCTTTTGACTGTGTCATTTCTGTCCTTCACAGGGTACTTTCAGATTCGTTTGGTCAACTGTGTCCACCGACGACGTGATTGCACATCCAGGCTGGTAGCTGTTGTGTCCCTACAGGTGATGTGCGCCACACCCATGGACTTCCTTCCGTCTACAGTTGTTGACTGTGTGCCCGCTGCCAGGTGGGGTTACCTTGCATCTGTAGTGGTTACGGCATGTTGCAACTGTGTAATAAACCTGTGCTTCACTTTGTGATGTGCGTTGTCTGAGGTCACACATTTGACTTCCATTTGCTTACTGCACCTGTGGGCTACTTGACTACAACTGGGAATGGGTGTGGTGTCTGTGCATTGCACCGTCTTCCCTGGCAACATCAGTGTAGGCAATGAGTCAGATGGCCTAGGTGTGTATGTGTCGTGTAGCCCTGGTGGTGTGTCTCCCTCATGTGTGTCACGTTGCCTGTACTCACATGCCTGTGTTGTCCTTGCTGTTGCTGTTCGCATACACAGTGTAATTTTGCAGTTCATCATCCCCATAACAGCACCCACGTTGGAATCACGACAGAGGCAAGTATGGTGTATTAGTGTGTTTATTGTGATACATTTGTGTTAATAGTGCATAGGATGGGTTGTGCTGTACATGAATCTTGCAATCCCAAGTTCCTAGGTGAATTGAAAGTCCGGGTAGACAGGATCCCCAGTATCGGGGCCACAGTTGTCTGACACATTGGTCCAACTTGTACTCCCCATGCAATGTGTGGGAGTAGTGTTGCCGTCAACAGGGTGAACAGTCTGTGCACAAAGGCGAACATCCAGAACAGGTTCAGGCTTCCTGGGAGTTGCGCTTGGCCATCGGCCTCTCACTTTTCCCTCCTCGGACGACCCCTCTTCTTTGGGGGGGGGCCCTCAAGTGCAGGCTGCTGCGGTGCAGGGGACTCTCCGCCAGAGTCCTCCTCCCTCCCTGTGGCAGTTGCAGTTTGTTCGGCACCAGATGTTGTTGGCACACAGGGAGGTGTGGACTGGTTGCTGTTCATCTGGCGGAGGCATTGTAAAATGTCCCTGTGCACCGCCGTCATCTCATGCAGTGCATCCCACTTGGACTCCACGCGGGACATGTGTGAGTCCACACGGGACATGTGTGACTCCACGTGGGACATGTGGGAGTCCAAGCGGGCATGATGGGCAGCCTGCTGCTGTTTAATGTCTCTGAGGAGCCCCACTACCTGGCTGAGCTCTCCGGTGCTGGACTATGCGTACCAGTTGTGGGTCGTCATGCACACCAGCAACGTCTGCAAGCAGCGACCTCTGTCTCCCACCCCTCCCACCACCCCTGCTGACATGTGCAGTGTGTGCAGTGGCACGCACAGATAACCCTGGTCCACCTTGGGGGTTGGTGGTGGTGTCCATGGCCCCAGGTTGGTCCAGGGTCACTGTGCTGGTGTTGCTCCTTATTCTGTCCATGTCGGCAGGGATGGTATTCGTGGTGACAGTCGTTGTAGGGGTGGGTGCAGGGGGTGCAGCTGGTGGTCCTGCTGGTGCTGCAGCTGGTGGTCCTGCTGGTGCTGCATGTTGACTTGCACCGGATGTGCCAGGTTGTTCTTCATCGTCCGAGGAGGACAGAGGCTGTACGACGCCAGTGAGCTCGGCATCCTCTTGAGCCTGGGACTGGGACTCCTCAGCGTCTGCTGCTGTGTCCCCATCATCACCTGTTTTTGGGAGACACAAACAATGTTTGTCATGTTTCTGCAGGCATCAATGGTTGACACACATGACAGTTGTGACTGTGCCTCTGGGTGCGGGCCTGTACATTGCATTGTCCTAAGTCATCACAGTCAGGGGTTGATATTGGTGTGGCACATTGTCCTGCATTATTTGGGCATTTCTATGTATTTTCTGGGGTGTGAACATGGTCTGCATTGGTTGTGTTTGGTTGACAGCGGGCCCTCCTTCCCACCCACCCAGCCAGTCAGTTATCCCACCATGGAACGTGCTTGCGTTGCAGGGAGTGTAAGTTGTCTCTCAGGATGTCAGTCAGTGGTGTCCTGCTGTTTGTTGGTGCACAGTTGCCAGCAGGGCCTTGTGCTCCCCACAGCAGTAGCCAGTGTCAGCCATCTTGTGAGTCCTTCTCCACTCCCTGTGATGTGAGCATGGTTCAGGGTGGTGTTGATGGGACAGTTGTGGGGGTGACCAATATCAGTGACTACGACTCCCATCATGCTATTGCCTCCACCCCCCTTCCCAGCATGCCCATGCTTCCTTCCTTTTGACTCTGCTTCCCTGTGGGGTGGGCTGGCTGTGCTGACAGGATGGCTGGGAGTGTTGTCCTGGCAGTTGTTTGGCTAAGAGTCCCAAGAGTGTCCCTGTGCTTCACACAACATAACCCAGAGTGGTGGTGCTTTGTGGGATCTTGTGTTAGGATGGGGGGCATTGCATTCTACCAGGTGGGTTCTGTGGAGTTTGTGTTGGGGTGTGTGTGAGGGGAGGTGCTTGTGACTATGGTCAGTGCTGCAAGTCCCCCTTCCCACCCAGCTAGCCAGATATCCCACCATGGAACGTGCTTGCATTGCAGGGAGTGTAAGTTGTCTCTCAGGATGTCAGTCAGTGGTGTCCTGCTGTTTGTTGGTGCACAGTTGGCAGCAGGGCCTTGTGCTCCCCACAGCAGTAGCCAGTGTCAGCCATCTTGTGAGTCCTTCTCCACTCCCTGTGATGTGAGCATGGTTCAGGGTGGTGTTGATGGGCCAGTTGTGAGGCTGAGCAATGTCTGTGACTACGACTCCCATCATGCTATTGCCTCCACCCCCCTTCCCAGCATGCCCATGCTTCCTTCCTTTTGACTCTGCTTCCCTGTGGGGTGGGCTGGCTGTGCTGACAGGATGGCTGGGAGTGTTGTCCTGGCAGTTGTTTGGCTAAGAGTCCCAAGAGTGTCCCTGTGCTTCACACAACATAACCCAGGGTGGTGGTGCTTTGTGGGATCTTGTGTTAGGATGGGGGGCATTGCATTCTACCAGGTGGGTTCTGTGGAGTTTGTGTTGGGGTGTGTGTGAGGGGAGGTGCTTGTGACTATGGTCAGTGCTGCAAGTCCCCCTTCCCACCCAGCTAGCCAGATATCCCACCATGGAACGTGCTTGCATTGCAGGGAGTGGAAGTTGTCTCTCAGGATGTCAGTCAGTGGTGTCCTGCTGTTTGTTGGTGCACAGTTGCCAGCAGGGCCTTGTGCTCCCGACAGCAGTAGCCAGTGTCAGCCATCTTGTGAGTCCTTCTCCACTCCCTGTGATGTGCGCATGGTTCATGGTGGTGTTGATGGGACAGTTGTGGGGGGGCAATATGTGTGACTGCGACTCCCATGATGCTATTGGCTACACTGACTTGGCCAGCATACACAGAATTCCTTCCTTTGAGTGGTCTTCACTGTGTGTTGGTGTTGTTGTGGTGGCTACATGTGTGGATGTGTTTGTTAGTTCAATTTGTGCCACTGCCTAGCTGTGGTTGTGGTTGTGTTTGTACATGTGTTGGCACAGTTGGATGTGACTTTTTTGATGGCATGTGTTGTGTTTCTCTGACTGACATACACATTTTGGGATGATTCTGTTCTGGTTGATGTGTAATTGCTATGAGTGCATGGTTTGACTCTCCCCTTGACAGTGATGTGTGTGTGTTTTGTGGCAGTATATTGTGTACATTTGTTGTGTACTCACCAGGCTCTGGGATGTCCTCTAGTCCATATATGCTCACTGGCGGAAGGATGGCCCGCACCTTCTCCTCCCAGGGCCTGAGGTATATTGGCTTGGCAGGAGGGCCACTGCCGGTGTGTTGGCTGTTGATGTAGTCTTGCTTCAGCAGTTTCCGTACCCTCCTGCGCACGTCATACCACCTGTTCTGGATGTCGGTCTTTGTGCGCCGACATGGTGATTGGGCGTTCACCCTGTTGATGATCCTCTCCCACATCTTGGTTTTCTGCGACATGGGGGTCTGTTGGACCAATGTGCCAAACAGCTGTGGCTCTACCCTGAGGATCTCGTCTACCAGGAATTCCAATTCACAATCTAGGAACTTGTGATTCTTCTTGGGGGGCATGGTGATGGGTGGTGATGGTGAGTGATGTGTGTGTTGGTGTGCAGATGAGGGTGTGTGTGTGTGTGTGTTTTGCTGGGTGTATGTGAGGTAGGTATTTGTTGGTGTGCTGATGGTGTGTGGCTTGTGTGAGGGATGAGCTGTGGGTGTGTGGTTGCTTTCTCTTGGGTGCTGGCAGTGGAATGGCATTTGCAAAGGCTCATGGTAGTGATTTGTGTCCTTTATATAGGTGGAGTTGTGGGTGTGTCTTTGTTCTCTGTCCCCACCCCCCCCAGTATTTATTGGCTTGGTAATTGCTTGTTTGGCCTTTTTTTGTGTGATTTTTCCTTTGTGCTGTTTGTGTATGTTGGAAACGTTCTTGTGACCGAGTCGGACCCTGCATTGGTCTCGTACGGTGTTCTCCGTTTCGTTCACGCTGTGTTTGTGCAGTTTTCTATGCTGCGTACGCGTCGGTCGCGGTGTATTGTGTTGCTTCGGCTCGGTTTTGTATGCGTGTCGGTCGTACGGCTTGTCCTCCGTCCGACTCGCTCGTGGTTTTCGCGCCTTGCATCGTACTTTGCGGTTTGGAGTTAGCGTGTACGTTTCGGTCGGATTTGTTCCGGGTGCGTGTCGGTCGGTTGGATTCGCGTGTTTTTCCGGCCGGATTGCTGTTTTCCATGCGGCTCGGTCGGTCGACTTGGTTTCGGTACGTGTCGGTCGGATTTTTCGCGCCTTGCATCGTACTTGGCGTGTTGTGCGCCACGGGTACGTGTCGGTCGGTATTTTTTCCGGATCCGAGTCGGTCGGTGCTTTTTCCGGCCCGAATCGGAATCGGCCCCTAAGTGTGATGGGATTTTTCCTGTGATTCACGGGTTTTTCCTACAGTGCACAGAGGTGTCTGGTGGAGGTCAACTAGAGAGTGAAAGGATGAAACTAATAGTCGTGTATTTGTGTTTCCCTGAGGGTGTCATAAAAGAGAAGATGGACGGACTATATGGAGAAGAATCAGAGACCCTCACCCACTGAAGGAGTGATTTCAACTCTTCACCTCAGCCATTGTTTAATAATCGATGTGGAATCATCCTACAAATAATAAACTAAAGTGGCAAAGCATATTTTATTGGGTATCAACTCTCTTGTACTGACACAGGGCTTTAGATTGTGTACCCTCTGAACAATGCAATAATAACAGATTTACATTATGACCAGTCTATCAAATAGAGGAGGAAGACTTTTACATTCTGAACGCTGTGACAAATATTACAGGACGGGGTTTTACATTTTGAACATGACAAATACAGAGGACGTTTTTTAGGTCTCGCCGTGGTAAATGCTTGGTGTTTCCAGAGGAAGACTTCACATTCATATGAATGTATACTTTAGGTCTGCGTAAAATGTCTAATGAGTCAGGGAAAGAGTTAAGTTTACGTTCATGTTAGCGTCAATAGGATTACTTTATTAATTTTTAAATGTGACGATAAAGGCAGTAGAACTCCCATTTTACACTGTCAATGGCATAACAAAGACAACCTTTTTCATTGTGAAAAACCTCATGTTTTCCAATAGGCCATTATAGGACGCCTGAGAGTTTTACAATTAGAGCTTATCACATGGTACCTCACAGATAACAGAAGCAGACTACATTTACAGGCAAGTTGACCCCTGTGATATTTCTTTAGGGTATGTGATTAACACTCAGGTTAATCTGCTAGAACCCTACAGGAGGGGTTCCACTTTGTATTTTCACCTAAAACCTGTAAATATTTGTCATTTTGATTATAGTATACAGTTGTGTGTACATTACAGTACTTTCCTTTTAAAAGAAAACTCATTTGCTGGACATTGATTTATTGGAGTTTTACTGTTGTGTGTTGCTGTGTTCTGAGTTTCTAGCCCACAGCACCTCATTGAATCAGTTTATACTGCTCAGCCGATCTACCTTCACAGTCAAGAGTGAAATGGGACACTTGGTGTCCAGTTTGAGAGTCAAGGGTATGGAGGTCACAGACGTGAAAGAACCACATAGACATAACTGGGGTTAGCAACTTCCAACAACACTGGGAAATCAGGACTCAAATCTCAAGTACAACAGGAAGGGGGCCCTACATTGTGAACAGATTCTCAAATAAGAAGTAGCTTTATGTCGTGAATTATCGGACAATTGCCATACAAAGCGTGTGAACTCTGACAAAAGCAATAGCAAGAGGTTTTAATTGGTCAAATGCAATAGGAAGAAGATTTATTTGGTCAAACGCAATAGGAAGGGGATTTGCATAGTGAACACCATGATAAACACCATACAGAAGGGGAGTTTAACATTGTGAATTCTCTGACAAATGCAATAGGAAAAAGTTTAGTATACAGGTCCATTTTTAAGTTTGGTCACAGTAAACGCTCAATGTGATTACAGGGGACGTAATGTTCATATCTATGTATACTTTAGGGCGGCTTAAAAAGTTTGATGGGTATCTTAATGCAGAGACAATAAGGTCGGGTTTATGTTCATGCTACAACCAAAAGGTTTACTTTATTTTATTTTTTTTAAATGTGCTGACAAAGGTTGTAGGCCTCTTATTGTACATTGTAAATGGCTTCACAAAACCTACAGGCCTAACCTCGCTGATCATGAAAACTGTAGGTGTTACAATATGCCCATATAGGGGCATTACTGGTTTTTAGGGTAGAGCCTGCTGGTATACAAATTGTCACCTGGTTATTGCCCTCGCAACATTTCTTTGCTGTATGTACGATGTGCAGCGTACAGTTTTGCTAGGCCAGATTAGAAGGGGTTTCAATTTGCAATTCCACACGAAATATGGCAAATATTTGTAATTTTGTGGGCAGGATTTAGTTGCCTGTTCATTATGGTACCACATCACCTCGATGAGCCAGTCTTGAACTCCCCTTTCTCACTAGATTTAAGTGCTAAAAGGAGTACTTGGTCCCCAATTTGAGGGACCGAGGTAGAAAGGATCCAAGACATAAAAAGAGAACACCCCCCCCCCGACACAATTGAGCCCTGGTAACTGCCAAATTCCTGGGACATCTTGAACTGTACTTCACAAATATAATAGGAAGGGGTTTTCACACTGTAAGCTCCTTGTCAAATACAGTACGAAGAAGTTTTATAATGTGAATGTGAACTCTGACAACGTTCATAGAAAGGGGTTGTACATGGTGAACTCTCTGACAAATACAACGGGAACGAGCATTACATTGTGAACTCTGTCAAATTCAACCAAAAGAGGTTTCACATGGTGAACTCTCTGAAAAATATAATAGGAAGGAGTTTAATATTGTAAACTCAATGACAAACACCCCGTGTAGGGGCTTTACATTTTTAACTATCTGAAAATGATGATAGGGAGGGGTAATTACATTGTGAACTCCCTGGCAAATGCACTAAGAAGGTGTTTAATACTCATGTCCTTTATCTTGGTCTGGCACAAGATTTAACGTTCATGTCAATGTATACTCTTAGTCTTCATAAATGTGTTATAGGTTTCTCTAAAGAGACGCCACACTGCCTTATTTATTTTTGCGTCAAAGTCAACAGGTTTGATTTACTGATTATTAAATGTGATGACAAGGGCAGTAGACCACTCATTTTACAGTGAGATTGACTTGGCAAAGCCTGTAGACTTAACCTTTTAGATTGTGAAAACCTCATGTTTTTGATTAGGCCAACATAGGAGCTTTGCAGTTGTTTAGGATTAGCTGCTGGTGCACAAATTATCACATGGTAAATCACAGATAACAGGAGCACAGTACATTTACAAGATTATTTGGCAAAAGAAATTTTTATTGGATGTGTGATTAGCACCCTAGTTAATCCGCAAGGTTCCTAGGAGATGGATTCAAATTTTTCATTCTGAAATCATGTAAATATTTGTCATTTTGGGACCAGTATTTAGCAGTGTGTGTATAAAAATATTTTCCTATATAAAAATAAAGTATTGGCTGAACATCCATTTATTTAGGCTCAGGCAAAACTTTTATTACGCCGGTGGAATTGCCGTAATTTCTGGCATTTCATGTTATGTTTTTCTGCTACTAAGGCACTTTGCGCAATTGGGGGCCAATCTAGTGAAAATCCTATTGCAGCAACACTAGCACATGGCAAACGGTCAGAATGTGAGCAGCTCTTGTTCACAGCACTTGTGTTTTTTGTGCTATTATTTTAGGAACAATTGCTCCCCTGTGTCCAAAATTAACATAATTATGCATTTCGCACTGAAATATAGAAATACCACAAATATTGCACACCCCTAGATATTCTGTGTCGCTCAGTTCTTAGTTTTTAGCTCAGAAGAGCTCCCCGAATCAGCCTTGAACTGCTCTGCCTCAATACCCGTAACATTAGGTTTTTCATTGTGAACTCTTCGACAAATGCAACAAGAAAGTGCTTATGCTGTACACTGACAAACGCAAGCAGAAAGTGTTTTACACTGAGAACTCTGTTGAAATAACTTTGTGCACTGACTGACGAACACCACATGGAGGGGTTATATGCTGTTTAACACTATGAGTCCTTCGGACTGAGATCTCTAATTCAGGTAGTGCTAAAAAGGTGTTGTTTTGATATTGGATGGCATAAGCTAAGGTTTTAAGATGTATTGTGACGCAATTTACCGGACAGCTCCATTAAAGTAAAAACACTGAATGTGCATTATCTACGCATTCTGGTCGCTGCCGAGGACACTAGCAATTGATAAAGGTCTCGAACCAGAGTCATAGGTAAGGCAGAAGGGCAAAAAAGCTATTAGAACATTCCACCCACTGGTGAGAGAATGTTCCAAATTAAAAAGAGAAGCAGAAGGTCTGTCCCTGCCATGATTGGTTCTCAATCACTCTATTGTCTTCAGTGGAGCTCACAACATCCCAATGTTTTAGTACAAATTATTATGTAGTTTGGGGGATTCATTAACGTTTATTTAACCCCTTTAGTGGTTTAACTCATTTGTTTGGCTTTATTTATATGTTTTTTTACCACGCTATTGATAATCAGTTCCTGATATAACAAAATGGTATTGACAGAGTTATCCTTAAACTTCGAGAATATCTTCCTTACGTTGCATGCTGGACGAGTTGAATGCAGATGAAACAGAAGTATTTATTTCAATCAATAATCTGTAGACCTGGATCTCTGGTTATCACTGGTTCTTAGCTGACACCTCTCCACCGGTTACAATGAAGAAAACAATGATGTTACTATCAACACTTATCTGCCCACATGCCAACAATATAACTGGTACATTACACCCTCATGAAGAGCTTTAAAAACATTCTTTCTTGCCTAGAGTTTAAGGGAGAATGTTGGTGACCCAGAAAGCTTTATCTTCCTGTTTGGATTATAAGAATGTAATCTTGTTCGACATACCTAAATATCTTCTCTTATGCCTTCAGACTGTGCAAAATGCAGCTGCCCGGTCTGTCACTTGATTTACCTTAAGATGCTTCTATTAAATCCAAGTTAGACTTCCTCCACCCGTTACCAGTGAATAAATGGATCTAGTTTAAGACACTATTCAGGGTTTAAAGGGCCTTGGTGGCACTTGTATTGACTTTTTCAGCTCGATGTGCCCATACATGCTTTGTTCCACTTCTTGACCCAAAGCCTATGGGCCCACTGAGGGCCTACCTGGTGTTAGAGTTTACCGAGAGCAAATCGTCACTGAGAAATGTAGATAACTGACTGGGACGAGACAGGTTATCAGCCAGCACCAGTTTCATTGAGGCGTGATCTGAGAGCGTAAGTTGGGGTTATAATACCTCTGCTGGGTACGTGGCCCTTTCCTGCTGTCTATAAACAACATGGAGTCATGGACAGAGGAACAGAATGAAGACCCCCAGTGTGTACCATTTCTAAGCAGGCATATGGCCTCCAGATCCAATGCATCCCTACCTTGAGGCAGAACCCTCGCTGTCGGTTTTGTGCATCCCATACTAAGTTTAGACCATGACTCAGTGGATATAACACCAGATTCATTCCCCCTTCCCCAGACTATGGTGCCCACCTCCACCTTCTAGCACACATGGACTACTGGTCAAAGAAAACTGGAGAGTTTATGCTGGGACCGTATGTGTTGATGAGAATGATCACCCTATCTGGAATGATCCTTGCTACAACCAGGAACCTGCCTTCCGGATCCTCATATTGCTCTCCGAGCTTAAAGTCCATCAACTTGCAGACTAGACTCCATACCCCTCTAGAATACGAACTAAATACAGTAAAAAACTGTTCTTTCCCTACTTTCTAGCAAAGTGTTCCTATCATTTATGGTATAGGTGTGTCCCATGTCTGTGCGGATATGCCAAAACCTGCCTCACCTGTTGCCTTTTATTTTGGCCCTTATGTTTGTTGTAATTGCTCCCATGTCCCTATTGCTATCGCAGCTATTCACCTTTGTGAAGGTCAGTTGCCTGTGCCTGTGAGACTGAAATGTCTGTTACATAGTGCAATTTTCACCCAAACGTATCTCCCCAGATAATCAGAAAAGTTCTCCCTCCACTCCCCCCCATCCTGTAGACCTGTAAGAATAACCATGGGTGATCCAGGTGTGTTAAACATATGGGAGCACGGATCGCCACTATGACTCTACGTCTGCTATACGTTATCTCATGCTTCTGTAGTCACTTATTGAAATTTTAGAGTTACCACTGGATGGCAACTGCTGATGTACTCTGTATTCCTGCTATCCCATAGCTCCAAACTCGACCACATGTGATCTACAGCTATACATTGGCCTATGGCCACACCTAGATCTTCGTGGTTCTGTTAAAAGGCAGCATCATCATGTCATCCCATTTTTTTAAATAAAAATTTTAAAAAATGATTGTTTAATATAAACCATAATAATCGCACAGTCACTGTGAAGTCTGGATATACACTAATGGCTTAGCCCTGGTACAGTAATGAATCCCTCTTTCCAGTCAGTCTCAAGACAGTGTCCCTATCACAGCAGTTAAGCAATTGGACTATCTTAGGCCTCGATGAGGTCCCTGTTGGTAACCCCGGTAACCCCGGTAGGAAGCACTGTGCTCTTTTAAATAAGGAAAATATCTGTGAACTTGGATTGCTCGAAGTGCTCTTCCATCATCTTTTCAACATACAGCTAAGATCTTGCCATATTGGTGGATTCATGGAGACCCACAATTCTAACATAATTGTGGCGTGACCTCACCTCGAGCTCTTCATTCATGGCCATTATCACTCCATTCTAAGCAATTTCTTAGCCTGACATTTTGTCTGTTGATTCTTTCTGTCACATGGTCCGGTCTGGCTGTGACCATGTCAATTTTTCCATCTATTGACCTGAGATTCTCCTTCAAATCCATGAGTATGGCCTTCATGTCCAACCCATCACCAGGTGGAATACTGTTTCTGGGAAACAATGCACTAGAGGAATGCAGAAACTGTGGGTCACAAGTAGATTGTTGGTGGGTTGCCAAAGTCCAAGCAAAAAATAAAGATACCTTTAAATTCTGTATTTATCGCCTCACATTTACTGCGCTTTAAAGACAGAGGTCAAATGCCAGGCTATGTCTTCTGATGTCTATTTTTTTTAACATGAGATTGATGATGATGATTCTCACGATGCAGTCAGAGAAAGAAAAGTAAAGTGGATTATGTGACATTTCGGCTGGGGTACATGAAGTGAGAAAGAAAATGAAGGGCTGTAGGATGTCATTTTTTCCTTATACACAACAAAATGTAAATACCTGTGAATGAACTGTACACATTCTGCAGTTGTAATTCTGAATTATATTGGAAAAAGATTTTAACAGGATCAGAAATATCAAGAAACTTTAGTTGGTGAGGAACAAATAACAAATATTAACTGCAACTTGATTTCCACGCATTATTAGTGTGGCATATAGTTTAATCTATAAAACTGTATGTCTATGCAAATTTAGTGACCATTTCAATGAAAAATGTGCTGTCTGCAAATAACAATATGTTAACACACAGTGCTTTAGTTATATTAAAAAAAAAACACCAGGTGCGTGTCCATTAAAGCTAGGTGTTTCCCAAAATGTTATTGCACTAAAAAGTGGGTCTTGGATCTAAAATGTTTGGGATGCACTTCTCTAGTGCAAATCCCCTTGTTGAATCTGTCTGGGGGTCTTCTGTTGTTCAAATGTCAGTTTACTTACCCATGGCAGCCTTCAATTAACCTCTGGACACAGACAGCGCTCTGTGGCCACAAGCGTTCAGAAAGGCAGGCCAAGATTTTGAGTTGAGTATGCACCAATTTTTACCCAGATTGCCATCCCTTAGCAAATGTTATTTCTACACATGGGCCAAGCGTGGCTATGGTAGCCAGTTTTCCATTGACCCATGCACTGACTAGCCCACACAACCAGCTGCCACCACCTCCAGGTGAGCAGCAACACATTTCTGTTAAAGCTGGCACTGGAAAGTGGCACTCAATTTAGTAAACTAGACCCAGGTCGCCAATTTCAGATCAGGAGCTGGTTCAGCATAGGGGCCACACACCTCTGGGAGGCCGCCCACCTCCACCTGAGATTAGGCTTTTCGCCCCTCCTCCGTCTATGGCACAGCTCCTCTGGGCAATTTACAAAATGGCAGCCGGCTGTTCACCACATGGTGCACACTTCCTTTTGTCCACTGTTGAGATCACGGCCATTACCCTGCACTCCAAGTGGGTAATGCAGGTATGCCCAGTTTGACTTGTGCGCTTCAGGCTCACTGACAGCCTGTCACTTTCGGTCTTCTGAGGCCGCACACCACGGAAGGCCAAAAAGTAAGTTTTCACCGCCACTTATGATTGCCAGCGAATCTCATCCCGGCCCTGCTGGCGACTTGCCGTTCTACGGCCCCAACGTCATATTTTTAAGCTGCACACTGCGGTTATGTGCACGTAGGTCATCGACTGGCCATGTCGGCGCAGAGATCTGCCATAAAGCAGCCATTTTTTCTGGTGGCCTAGTCACACACCACAGTTTAAATTTATTAATACAACAATATGGGTGCCATGTTTAGGAAGTGGCATTTCTTTGGTTTTTTTGTTTGTGTGGTGAACGCTTACAATAAGTGTACGCTTACAATAATAAAAGTTCAAATGTAGCTATGGCACTAGCTTGCCAAGGCCAGTCCTACTGACTTTGCCAGCGCTAGTTTTCTGCAGTGCCCATTTTTCAAATGGGCTTTCAGTGCTGGCTCCGCAGAGCTTCCAAACCACTCTCCGAGCGTAAAACAGACCTGCATGCATTCCAATCAAGGCAGAAAGACACACTAAAAGAACCAAAAGACAAACGGTGAAACTGAAATATTTCTGTGGGCTGATTCAAGATAGGATTGACAATGGCTCAAGCCAGTATCTGAAGATTCTGGAGCAATAGAGACACTGGCTGAAGGAGGCTACCAAAAGGTCCTTAAATAGGTAAAGAATACTACAGGTTTGCAATAAATGGTGAGTGTGCCATACATGTGAAACCTAAAAATATAAGTAGTGATAGTGGCTACAGTCTTTGGCATTTGTCATCACAACATCAATTCTGACCATTAACAAAGTGCCCAATTTTAATAACACAGCTATCTGCCATGTCTGACTAAAAATTGTACCACAATCTTTAATCAAAAGCAGTAAACAAGTCAATTAAATGTGCAGTGGTGTGCAGACAGTGTGCCTGGTTATAATGCTGCAAGGTTCACAGGCTCAATCCTGTGGCAAAAGAGATATCCCTCTGGGTGCAGAATTGTTAAATGCTAAGGTATATGACAACAAAGATACCCTTTGGGTTACGCAGTGCTTAAGAACTCAAGGCAGTGATAGCACAGATATCTTTCAGGTTACAGAACATTTGCAGACCTGTGCAGCTGATTACAAATCTTTTACCTCAAGGTAGAGATCTTAGAGGCTAAAGTCACACTGGTAAAAACTGATCCAGGACTACACACATCTCACAGACGCAGAAATAGGTTCAGCTATTTTATGCAAAACTATCCCTGAGATGACACTGAAGGAACAGGCGCATTCCTATGACAGCGGGACACAATGATCTTACAGGTCTTTTAAGATCCCAGTGTGTATGCTCTCAAACATATCAGAGCAGATTTACCTCAGATTACTCTAACCTTACAGTCTCAAACTGTTATATGAACTTGCAGCATTAGGGTTGTGTTGGACACTGCACGGTTAGGAAGGAGCCATTAAGGCAAACACAAAGTTTTAGTTTTTTTTAACTAAAATGATAGCTTAAGCAGACACTCCACATATAGCTTAGAAGACCTTACACAAGCTCTAGTCAAACACATAAAATATTAGGAGAATGACCAGCAGATCTGCAAGCTCTGTTCACATTCAGAACAGGCATAGTGTAAACAGCATTCACGTATAGGCTCCCTAAATAGTGGGCGCTTGAAAGACTGGAGCCTGGACAGAGCCCCATTTGTCCATCTCCTGAGACATTTTGGTTAAAATTTCAGGACATCAATGCTTACATTTCAATTTTTAAAAAAGGAGTTGCAGTTTGTTACTGTCAGCAGTGCTTAGTATTTTTTTGCCAAGTCACATTTAAGTGCTTACAGTCAGCTCAGCCACACATTCCCGCCAAGCATAATTGTTTTGGCTGAGGAAAAAAAAAAAAAAAAAGCTAATTTGCCACTAGCTAGAAAATAATCAAATGCATTCAACACCCTTTCCTATAAAGAAAAACACTTATGTTTTCTGTTTAGGGTCAATGAATTAGCAGTATAAATCACAAGTACTGTATCTGTGTCAAGAGGCAAAGATGGTGGGTGACTAACTGCCGTCACTCTCACCATCTCCCTTGATGGATCTACGACTCGGTAATCGATTGCACAGCCTGGGAGTAAACCGGACGGACTGCTCAGAGTGCGGCTGGCGGCGGGAAGTCTCGCTACGGCTTACCGCTGCATCGCTTCTATATTGTTTCCTTTTGCCTGATCGGATTTCATGGCTGCGGCTTCAAAGGAAACTACTGACGTTTTGGATGGCGTCTAGAGGCGGGAAAGCTGCAAAGGTGCGGATCGAAGGACTATCCTGCAATAGTGGAGTGTCCACGGGGGCAATCAACCGCCGGAGATTTGCAGATCGTTGCCCGATCTAAGACATCGTGGCGGAAGCTAAGAATCAATCAACACCTATGGCACAAGGGGCATATATCAAGGAGATCGGTCAGGAGAAGAAATATCTAGGGGAGAGAAAGCTTGCGACACCCCTAAGTGCAGGTTCCTCTACATTTACACGTCTGCAGGCAGGTGCTCTCTCACCTGAGCTTCTTGGTGAGAAATTTTACTCACTGATTGACGATTCCGATGTCTCTGGGTAAGAGGGCTCTCCCTCAAGTGATGAGACTATCTGATGCTAGCAGCAGCACCTCAATAGAGGATAATCAACAAACACAAAATAAAAAACCAACGAGTAAAAAGAAGAAAGGAAAGCTTGAAAAGCGCCAGTAAACAACATAAGTGGGACTACTCAGATTTTGCCTCAGGAGGAGGGAGCGGAAGAGGGTGCTGAGGGGATGGTAATGAATAAAAAGCCCTCCCTGACGACTATCTTCATGTCTATCAAACAGGCGCAAGAAGAAAACAGAAATGAAGGACGCAGAGCAAGAGTTGCTGCAAAAAAAATTCAAACAGGGATTCGTAAACTGAATAAAACATGCGGGTAAATTGTTGAACGCTTAGCCACTGTTGAAACACGGACGGAGGCACTGGAAGCTGAGGTGGAATCTTTGAAGCTGCAAGGCACTGGACAAAGTGCGGCCATGACAGATGTTATGACTAAGCTAGAAGACTAAGAGAATCGCCAGCGAAGAAATAATCTGCGCTTCCTAGGGACTCCGGAATGTTTGGAAGGTAGCAATCCTAGAAGCTATATGGTGAACCTGTTGAAAAGTGCATTTCCTGACCAAGCGAATTGGGACTGGGATTCAGAAATACAGAGGGCTCACTGTTTTCCTTTATTCATGAAAAAACATCCCCAAGATTCAAGAAAAAAAGCTAGAGCAATGCTGGTCTCTTTCGGAAACATTTTACTGAGGCAACTAGTGTTTGAGCAACCCGTCCAAATGCTCCGAAATCCAGCAACGTTAGACCTGATTTTGCGCACGCAACAGTTGAAAGACATTGGCGCTTACAGAAACTTTTCCCTCCCTTTCAAAAACTCGGGGCTGAGGTATTCCTCCATAATCCGGCTAGACTTAAAATTATTTTTAAAGGGACAACACGCAGCTTTACATCTGAGGTGCAAGCACAGGAATACCCGTAAGAAATTAAGAGAGAAGAAGGAGGGAAAGGTCCCCCCAAATAAAAAGACGATCCTCATGTTATACACTTTTGACTGAAATGGTTATAAGGAGGGCTGAGCAATCGAAAACAGTTTAGGGGCTACTAATATGCTGAGGGGGGGCATGGTGTCAGTCGCACATTGCTCAGGCTATGCCCGATGGTGTAGGTGGGGGGGAGGGAGGCAATGATACGGTGGCTCACGCGGAGGGTGGTGCAGGAGGACAAAGGAAGGTAATGGTTTGGGTGGGGCTCTGTGGTTGGGTGCTAGTTGGAAATTTATGCATACAGCTGAGGAATAAAACATGCTGTAAACAAATAAAATTAGGAGAATGGGAAGATTACGGATAGCCACAATGAATATTTGCATCTTAAATGATTTTTAAAAAAAGAGGCAGATGGTGTCACAAGGGTTGTACTCATTACAGGCAGACATTGTCTGCCTGCAAGAAACCCACTTAGAGGGTACACAGAAAGGTCTTTTGAAATATCTTGGTTACAGCAAAGTAGGGGCAACGACCCAGGGAGCCAGCACAAGGGGGGTTGCGATACTAGCCCGAAATAAATCAATACAATTTACTCAAATGCGTGCAGGCGGGCTAGGACGCTGGGTTATAGCTGGTTGTAGAGCCCCAGGGTTGCCTAATTTTACTCTATGTTCCTTATATGGTAGCAATATGGCCGATCCTTCTCTATTAGAGTGGGTATCTAACAAATTAGCACATTGGCCACTTCCTATAATTCTATGTGGAGATTTTAACATAAATCTTGCTTCTGATTGGGGACGGGACCAAAAGTATAAGGGAAGGAAGCCCAAAGTGTTCCAAGCACTATGCAATCTGTGCCGGATACATGGACTGGGCGATGTGTGGTCCATAAAGAGACCGGCAGAACACGGGTTTACTTACTATTGCGCCCCTCATCAGAAGCATGTAAGGTTGGATTATTTCTTTGTATCATCCACAATTCTGCAGAAAAGTACAATTGAGTGATTCCCAAGAGTTCTCTCGGACCTTAGCCCACTGGTACTACAGATGGAGGGTGGAGGACCTTTGGGAAAAATCCCAACTTGGACTTTTGAGAGGGCCCTATTAATAGACAAAGCCTATGTGGGACATATGAAGGAGTGGATCCCAGATTTTTTTGCGGAGAAATATGGGTACAGCTTCATTGGATATGGTCTGGGACACATTAAAGGGAGGGGTCCGGGGTGAAACAATACAATTTTCAATTAGAAAAAGGAGAAAGGAAAAGGATCAGTTATGGCTTAACCAGCAAAATTTGGTCCAGGCAGAAGAAGGCTTGGTAACTGCTCTACAACAGAATGACGGAGTCGAGGAAGCTCAGGCTGAAGTGGCCCTTGCCAAGGCAGTAATTCAGGGAAAGGTATTAGACAAGGTATTGGATAAAGCAATAGTTTATCGCGAGGAAATGTTCAAATGTAGCGAAAGGGTAGGCCACCTACTAGCTGTAAGAACAAGGCAAGAGCTGACAAGTAGTGAAATCTTGTCAGTGAGGGATCCCACACTAGGGCTGGTAACAGAATCAAGAGAAATCCGAGCAGCTTTTTATAAGTTTTACCAGGCTCTCTACACTGAGGATTTGGAGGGACAAGGGAGGCAGCATGAGGACCTAATAAATCAGTATTTGGACGTATCTATGATGGAAATTTTGTCACAGGAAGAAAGGGAGGTTTTAGACTGCCCTTTATGTTGGGATGAAATTACAGAAGCAATGTCAAACTTACTCAGAGGTAAAGCGGCAGGGCCAGACTTGATCCCCACAAAATTCTACAAGATCTTTGGGGAAGAACTAAAAGAAATTATGATTTCTCTGTTTTTACAGACATCGGAAGGAGTGGCGCCACCAAATTTCTGGGCTCTGGCAAAGATCGTAGTCTTTCCAAAAAAAGGTAAACCGGTCTCTGAACTGGGCTCCTATCGCCCTATAACATTAATAAACGGGGATGTCAAAATATATTCCAAAGTTTTAGGTACGCGCCTGTCGCAAATTATTCATAGGATAGTATTTGAGGGACAGCATGGCTTTATCCCCGGTAAGGGTACAATCGAGCACATCAGAAGGGTTATTACCCTGTTTGATGTCAGTCAAGTGTCAGGAGACCCTATGGCGGCAATCTTTCTTGACGCCGAAAAAGCTTTTGATAGGGCAATTCCAGGCAACGATGCAAAGGAAAGGGATAGAGACATGGTTTATTGGAGCAGTAAGAGCCTTATATAAAGACCCCGAAGCGAGAGTTCTTATAAATGGGGAAATGACTGAGCCCTTTAAAATTATGAGAGGGACACGACAGGGGTGCCCTGCTCACCACTCCTTTTTGCACTATACATAGACCTCTTTTTAAATCAGTTGGAACTGGCCCATAATATTCCCCCCGTTGTTCGGTACGAGCATGAGTAAGGTATTGGCCTATGCCAATGACATAGCTTTAGTAACTCCTCATCCTGATAGGGGTGATAGCACACAATATTTCTGTGCTTCCTCTTCTATCAGGATGTTCCCTGAATGGGGAAAAGACCCAGATAGTTATTAATGAATTTGTTTCCTTTGATGATAATCGGGTAGCTAAGAAGGCAATATATCTAGGGGTTAAGATTAGCTCTGACCTGGACGAGGTAGTAAACGAAAACCTGGGCCAGTGTGCGGAGGAGTCTAGAAAAGCGCAAAAAAAGATGGACCACCTAGAGGCAAAAATTATTGTTAAAAGTAAAATAATCAAAATGGTATTTTTTTCCTAAACTATTATATTTTTTTAGAGCTATACCCCTTGACATTTCAAACTTCTGGTTTAAAAAATGTGAGAATATTTTCGCACAATTTATCTGGACATATTCGAGGCCAAGAAGATCATTTAAATTTTTATCATTGCCTAGGGAGCGTGGCAGTTTGGCTCTTCCCAACCTTAAGTTATATTGGTGGACGGCCTCACTGATACAATATACAGCACTCTTGAGGGTTGATACTAGCAGGGGGAGAACAACGTTTCCTACCCCATGGGAACTAGTGATTGGTCCTGGGGGTGGCTATGGCACCAGCTAAATTACAGATACTATAAATGGGTCTGCTTTAAGACACTACTTACGGCCTTTAAAATATGGGTATCAATACGGCGTCTAGTAGGTTGGGGAGGCTGAATTATTGTACTCCAGTATAGATTAATGGAAACTTACTAGATATTTTTAACGATCTTCACTTTAAGAACTGGATAAAAGGTTGGAATTAAGCAATTATGTTGCTTTTATTCCCATAGGCTGGAGTGTTAATGTTCAATGCTTTTTTATACTGATGAAAATAAAGAAATCACAATTTTTGTAAATACAATTGACTATTGGACTTTGTGTGATGCGCACGCCCTTTGAAAGTGATTGATTTTCTGATCTGGAGCACAGTGACGCCACGCAACGGTTGGCGTAGGGGCAGATTTGCGCATCAAAACTTTATTTTTTGGAACTGGCACGAGGTGCGGTACCTGTGGTCCGCCGTTGTTCAAACTGATATTTATTCCCATAGTGGTATAAAGGTATATGATGAACTAATGTTGAAATTTGGTCTTAACCATAGGGAATTTTTTAATATCTTCAAATCAGAGATTATCTACAGAAAAAGGGAGGTGGGGAAGAGAATTTTGGGAAAAATGAACTTGTGGATAAACTAATACTCCCTACTCCCTCCAGGATTGGAAGCGTGTATAAATTGTTGAATGAATATATGAAAGTTGATATGGAAAGATGTGCCAGTAAGTGACAGGAGAAGTTAGATATCATGGGGGTAACTTTTCAAAGGGTCTTTTTAAACACCCAGGCAATTTTAATACCTGCTAATTTTCAAACTCAGTACTACAAGACCTGTTTTGAACTCTATTATTCACCAAATCTGATAGCTAAATGGAGCGAGGGGAAAGGAGTACACTGCCCACGATGTGCGCTATATAAGGCAGACATAGTTCACATGTTCGCTACATGCATAGAGCTTGGGCCTTTGATCAAAGAGATTAACTTATCTTTTAATGAGAAATTACAACTTCAGGTTGATGTTAACGCTCCACTAATATTACTGGGCATATCTAGCTTGAATGAGGAAGAAGGCGGTGCCTTAGTAAGTATAGCAATGGCTGTGTACAGCTCAACAATGGATGGCTCGCTTACTGGCTACATATAACTTGGAGACAGCTATATACAAGCGAAAAGGATACAGGGCGAGGAAGAAGGGAATAAGAATCTGGAAGTATCTATCCAATTGGGTTGAACAATCAGAATTTTAAGTCGTACCAAGGGTTTATGCTGTATGGTAGGTGGTTTACACCGTGATGCTAGGGAACTGGGGGTGGAAAATCAGATCAAAGCCTGTGTGGGCGGTAGCCCCAGTGTTACAAGGCCTGTATAATACATCGCACTTTTACCTGCTAGAAGTAACTGTAAGAAGTTGAAAGTGCATGAGAGGATTAGCAGGAGAAAAATATAGGGAGATGGTTGAAATATACTGCTAACCGAGGGATTGAATAAACTAGAGTGAAGAACTGGATGCTGCTAATACGGTCAGTCCTGCCATTCGGCACCACACGCACTATAGCACTAAGTTTATTACTAGATCAGGGTATATCTTGTGGAGTGGCGGTCCAAATAAGAAATTAAGCTTGAATGAGGATTATGTCTAGCTGTATGACTTTATTTAGGATTTATTTGGCACTAATCGCACTTTAAATTATTATGCTGCAATGTAATGGACTTGAGCTATTAGATTGCAAGGATCCACAGTTTTGCATGCTTTGCACTTTAATCTTGTTAATTTATAATCCCAGTCTTCTTAATGTTGATGCACCACCACAGGAATGACATTTTTGCCGATTTAAGTGTGGGTCGGGGGGAGGGATTTGGGGATAAAATCTGGTGGGGGGGGGGGGGGGAGAAAATGTGTTTTCTTTGTCTCTCACCTACTTGCATAGTCTGAATGTACACCATTGCCTGATAGTCATTTACCCTGAAGAAGACCATAGACCTTCTTAGGCTTATACAGAGGTCCAAACATGTTGGTAACAGATAGCTTTTAGGTCAGGCGATTCATTGTATTTCGCTATATGACCGCTTTTGTCACTTTTTTTTTTTAAGTGTTTTTTTATGTCAAAATATTTTTATAAAGTTTACAAAAAGATACAATCTTTTTAGCTCAGCCGAGCTCATATAACAAAACAGACGCATGCCAAGATCATTAGTTAGCAAGAGATAATGTACAGCTTGATCAAAAGTTCCCCGCATGCCTGAAGGTTTTAACTCGAAGCAGAAAGCCCCATCAGTACAAAGCCCCATCAGTACAAAGGCCCAATGTAACACATTACATGTCGCATGTTGCTTCTGCGCCCTATTTCCTGAGCTAATAAATTAAACCTAACATAGAACATAAACATACCAAAAAAGAAAACAAACATTCCCAAGGTGTCATGAGTGCACAGTCATAACATGGATAAGGGGAGTATGGGGTATGCGCCCCTCCACACCCAGTGTGAGAAGGCCTGGGGGGAACGACAGTCCATGGACCCCAATAGGGGCCCTATCTATTATGTCAGGAAGAGGTGGAGGGCTCGCAACCTAGGGCTGCAGGCAAACAGTGGCAGTCCCTCCAACAGGTAGCTCACCAAGGGACTCCAAATATAGTCAAAACTTTTACGGGAATCTTCGATGACATCTGTCATCGTTCAAGGGCTAGGGCTCGCCATAGACGGGCGTGCCATTGGGTCAGAGAGGGGGCTTCGGTTTTTTTAGGCAGCTGCTATGGCCATCTTGGCCGCCCCCAGGCATAATCACATAATTGAACGATCTCCTTGTTTTTGGTGTTTAACGCCGGGGTCACAGAATCCCAAAACTGTGTGTTCTAGAGAAGCAGAAATCGGGTAGCCCAGGATTTGTTTAATTTGAGAGAGGGTCTCCTTCCAGAAGGGTCGAATAGCGGGGCAGTCCCAGCAAACGTGACGGAAGTCTCCCAAGAGCCCACAGTCCCGCCAGCATCTATCAGGCGTGTTTGGAAAAATAGAGTGTAGTTCTGGGGGTGGAGATACCATTCATACATAATTTTGTAATGGGCTTCTCTCAAGAGCATGGGGCGATTATATTTGGTGATATCTTTGTAGAGGGACCCCCATTGTTTCTCTGTGGTAGGAGCCTGTAATATGTTATCCCAAAACCCTCTTTGTTGTGAAGCTTGATGTGGGCCAAGGGAGAGTAGCAGGGCGTATAGGAAGAAGACACAGCCCTTAGCTGTGGTACCGGTTTGGACAAACCTTTCCACAGGTAGCAGTTCCCTGGTCGCCGTCTGTCGCACCTGAGGTTGCTGTACCCAGTGTTTCAGTTGAACATAATGGTATGTCTCCGTAGGCGGGAGCTTGAAATTGATCGCACAGTCTGCGAACGACCGCACCTCCCCCGCCCGGAATAGGTCCGATATCATAAGGCAACCTCCCTCCCTCCATTTATCAAAGGGCCCTTCCTCAAGCGCTGGGGAGAAGGCGGGGTTGAAGTGAATAAGGGTATAAGGGGAGGGGAAAGTTGTCACCGGCAGTGCTTTAGTCACACTGTGCCACACCTTCAGTGTGGGGGTACTCATATAGGCGTTATTCGGCCTGTCCACTTTCGGTTTCCAGGGCAAATCCCAGATAGTTCTTCCCGCAATCTGCCTATCCATGTGTAGCTATGGTTTATCTGAGGCCTTAAGGGACCATTCCCCCAGAACCTGTAGTTGCGCAGCTCTATAGTACAAGAGATAACCAGGAAGAGAGAGACCACCCTCCAAGCGTGGTCTTGTAAAGAGACGCTGGGAAAGACAAGCCCTCTGGCCTTGCCAAATGAATTTTGTGGTCATACTCTTTAGCTCTTTGAATAGGTCCTTGTCTAATGTAATGGGGAGGCCCTGGAAGAGATAGAGAAGGCAGGGAAGGACGTTCATTTTAATGGCATTTATTCGGCCTATCCACGTTAGGTATGCAAAGCTCCATCTTTTAAGGTCGGCTTTAAGTTGTCGCAGCAGGGGGGGAAATTAGCTTTATAGAGGTCTGCCAATTTGGGGGCGATATTGATGCCTAGATATGTAATTTCCTTCCACGCGCACCGAAAGGGGGAAGTGCCCTCAATGTCCCTCTGCATGTCTGGAGACATTGTCAAGTTTAGTAAAAAAAGGATTTAGAGAGGTTAACCTTGAACCCCGATACTCGTTCAAAGTGTGAGCTCGACTTGTATCGCAGGGAGAGAAGCGGCGGGGTTAGTGATAGGTAGTAGGACATAGTCCGCGAAGAGCGAGATTTTGTGCTAGTCTGGGCCAAAACTAATGCCGCTGATCCCCTGGTTGTATCTTATCCCCGCCGCGAACGGTTCAATACGAAGGGCAAAAAGCATTGGGGACAAAGGGCAGCCCTGTCTAGTGCCTTGAGTAAGGCTAACAAAGTCTGTGGCCACCCCATTCACCAATACTCGGGATTTCGGGGATCCATAGTTAGCTTTCACCATCCCCAGGAAGGCCTCACCAAACCCAAAGCAGCGTAGGGTGCGCAGTAAGAAGGAACAATCGACACTGTCAAAGGCCTTCTCTGCCTCCAGGGACAGCAGGGTCGCTGGGATTTTTTGAAGTGTTTTTAAACATACCAGAGGTACTCGCCAAATAAAATAACGCTTTTGAGTATACCTCTAGGTATATTTTATACTCACTCTGACACATAAAAAACAGGACCGACTTTACTGTCCTGAGCTTAGATTTATAAGAACTCCCAGGGCTAGACTAGCATCCCCTGGTTGAGTCCGCCGGGTTGGCATTGCTCCTAACCCGGTGTGAGAGGTAGTCTAATGATGAAGCAGGTCTCGATAAGTTGAGGGTGAGACGACCACTCAAAAATCTTTTGATGACCCAAAACCAAGAGAAGCCAAATAAACCAAATAGGACACAGTTGACTTCAAACACCCTCAAGTCTCTTTCTTGTGCTGCATAGTTTTTGGAGGATATATTTGAGGTGGAACCTCCCTTACTCTCCCCATAGGGATCTATCTACTGTCCTTCACAGTCATTGAAAGGCTTGAAAACAGAACGCTTTAGAGGAGACATTATACTGCACTGAATATATTTTTCTGCAATGAAAACTCATAACACTTAGGAGAGAGCGAGCTCTGGATCCGCGAAGGCGCGGAAAAAAAAGGAACTGCCGTCACTGCATAGAGGTGGGCATTATATGGCTTCAGTGATGTCATCCAACATCACTTTCACCATAGATACAAAGCCTGCGCCCTTTACTGGAGACTTCGGAGCATTAAAGTTTCAGGATCCAGTCTGACACCTGAGATTATTCTACAGGTGAGGAATCTGCAGGTAGAAGTATCCATCTGAAAAATGAAACATAAGTGTAGGACTACAGAAAAAGATACTTCTATGTTACTCAAGTAGTCAGCAGTACATAAGAGCCATGTAAAATCACAAGTGCCATGTGACTGCAAAAAGCTTCGCTCTCCCCTCTCCTGCATCAGGGTTGCAGTCATAATCCAATGGGGTGTCCAACAAAGACCTAAATCCCTATCAGTGATAGAGCCCAGGTAGGGTATTGCAAGCACAGGGAACAGATACCAGACTATGTACAGCAATTGAGTAATGGACACAGAGTGATCATAAAGGAAGCTGGAGCCAGAGGAAAAAGGCCAGGAAGACATCAGACCATGTAGAGAGTGTCTAAGTACTAAGGAACATGGTGGGGAAGTTCACCAGTGAGAGGGCAATGGACAGAGCTCAATGGGGCCTTTCCAATGAGGCAGAGTGGGATAAATGTAGCCATAAAGCTGTAGCACCCATTGAGGAAGTATTGTAGGCAACTGTGTTGTACTGTTGAAATGAGATTTATACTACAATATGTAGGAAGGTGGAATCTGACTATATGGTTGCCCCCACTTTTTTCCTGGTGTTTTGCTGGTTTATGACTTAGTTGGACTGGGATCCTGCTATTCAGGGCCCCAGTCTATCTGCTTTCTCTGTAAAAAGGTTTCCATGTGCCTTAGGCACATCTCTGATTGGAATCTGGAGTGCCCTTATAAGTCCCTAGTATATGGTATACTATGTACCAAGGGCATAGGTACCTCAGAGGCCTACCAGGGGCTGCAGCATGTATTGTGCCACCCCTGGAAGGCCATCCAAACTGACACCACAGGTCGGCTACTGCAGCCTGGGTAAGGTGGTGCATGCACCCTTTACTGTGATATAGGCTACCTATATCACTATATACATACACACATATAAACCTATAAGTCACTCCTATGGCAGGCCTTATCAATCCTGAAGGCAGAGTGCGTGGTTCCTATGTGAGAGGGTGCCCCTGCATGAGCAGGGCCCCTCTGCAGTGTTCGGAGACCCTTCTCTGATGCTGTTTGTAGTGCAGCCTGACCATATACTCTTAAGCGCATTATAACCTCGCGTTAAATGCTAACTTTGGAATGGCTGCACCGAAACATGTCGTGTTTGGTGTCAAACATCTTGGAATACCACCCCCCCCCCCCCGGCGGGGGTAGCATTCCACCCTTCTAGAGGGAGAGACATGTTAACCCTGGCTTGGCCGGTAACTTCTTTCTAAAGCCCTGGCATCACAAAATGGATGCTGCTGCCACAGACACAAGTCTGGCATCCTGCTGCTGACCGAAACTCCGGCAGGGGAGGCCTGGACAATAGGTTTCCTGTCCCAGGGAGGTGTGACCACCTCCCCAGACAGGATAGTGTGTATTGGGGCTGGGCGGGAGCACTCTCGGGTGCTTTGAAGTCCTGCACTGGGGGCACATTTGGTGTCCCTGTGCATACCCCAGTTCAAACCGGATCAGGGGCTTGCAGCCCCTGCTTTGGCGCGAACTGGACAAAGGAAAAGGGGTGTAGCCACCCCTCTGCCCTGACCCACCCATAGGTGGGGCCACAGAGTAGTCCAACCCCTAAACTTAGTATAAGTATAGGAACCCAGTCCTTAGGACTTTAGATTATCCCTGGACGAAACTCTGACACAGAATCCTGGACCTTCGACGCTCTACTACAAGATTAGAGGACAGAAGAATCTCCCTTGGGGTCAAGGAGTGACTCCCCTGCTTGGCAGGCACCAAAGAAGCAATTGTCCGGTCTGCATCGCCTAAGCTTCCGTCGGACGCCGAAGTCTTTGCATCACCAGAGGTGGATTTCCAGACTTCCCCGAGGCTGCCCGGAGTCCCCAGCAAAGCTGAGGCCCGTAGCTGTCGTGGGTAACGTGGAACCGTGCCCCCTGGACACCGCACGCATTTGCAAGTGCATCCTCTTCTGGGTCTCCCACGAAGTCGTGCTTTGGGCTCCGAGTAGCCCTAGCCTCCAGCACCAACTGCACCGAAGATCACTGGCCTCCACTCCACGAGTGTCCTGTTAGCCAGCTCCACGTGCACCGTCTCGAGGCTCCTTCGCGGTCGCTAGCCCGTTGGCTAGTAGCCCTTCACGAAGGCCAATCCTTTTCTTCTTGGGCTCCCTGGTTGCTCCAGGCTTGCACTCACTTACCCTCGCTGGGTGAGTTCCTCAGACCTTGCTGGTCTGCATCATCGTCAATCTTCACCTTCATCGAGACTTGCCGTTGCCAAGGCTTGTTGGGTCCAATCCGGTCGCCGACACCTCAGCACTCGACAGACATCGTGTACCAGCCCGAATCCTGCTCCTGGTCGCCGACAACGCCTCCTGGACCTCGTGGCTGAAGAGTCAAGACGACCGTCAACCTACCTGAAGCACTCGACATCGGTGGGCATCTGCTCATCGCCTTCCTGGTCACTGGCTAGTGACCCAGACTCTGTCCCCTCTGCTTTCAGGTTCTTCAGATCTCCGATCCACTCTTGGATCCACCCGGACACTTTCCACTTGGTCGCCAGCAGCACTTTGCAGCAGATCGCCATTCAAATCGACGACGAAACCCGACCCCGAAAGGCACCTATGCACCCGGCTTCCCTGGGTGAGGTAACAAGAGTACTCCGGTGCTCCCGTGGGTAGAGACTCTAGAACGACCTAGTTCTGAAAGGGTTTGCTCCAAGTCCTTCTTTAAGTGTCCCTTTCTTTAATTTCCAAACCGCGACTTTCTCCATAGAAGTTAACGGCGATTCACGGCTGTGTAATTACACTGCACGCGTCCCCGTGGGTCCCCTGTGTCACTACCTTGGGTGGTTCCTTGTGGTCCAAGCACTTCTAGAGGCTCTAGGCCTAGTGTCTAGCTCAGTCGTGGTTCTTATACCACTTTATTGGTATATGGTTTGGTACGCCCCTAGGGCCCAAACGTGTATTTGTGCTATTACTGTGTTTAAATAACTTATAACTTATGTAGCTTCGAACTCTAGCCTCATAAAGAGACTAGAGGGGTGTGTTTAGCAATAAATACATATATTTTGAATATATACCTGGTGTGGTGCTCTTTCATTTGGTCACTCAAGAGATTATAGACTGGTAAAACAAGCTGCTTTACATTCCTTCAAGACTTAGCCTGAAGGCTGCTCTCCATAGCTACCACTAGGATAGCTTTCAATAAAGGTTGTCTTTAACCTATCTCCAATAAGGGGTTGTTTGGACTGGTGCAAGGTGCCCACTATAATTAGTGGACAGCATATGCCAGGCCAACTTCTCACACAATATTAATGCACTGTGACATTGAGCATTCAGTACTTTACTGTGCATGCGACTGGAGAAGAAGAAAAATTGAAATGGCAGCAGATAATAGTAATCCAAATGCATCAAAAGAAGGATTCATTGGCCTATTATCGCTTAGACTTTGGAGATCCTGACTTGGTTGCATACCTAATGTGGCACCCAAATGAGACATGACTTTATCTAGGTTACAGAGGACACACACCTAGTCACTTTTACGCCAAGTTTAGTGTGAGGGAGCAACCAAGTATTACAACGGGTGCAAGCTGGTAGCTCTCTTGCTGCCTGGAAGTAGTACCTTGTGTGCAGTCCAGCCTACTAAATTAAAAATATATGTATCCCAAAATTGAAAAGTGTGTATTTGTAATGAAAATGTATGTCGTTTCAGAACTCATACACTGATGTGTGGGGAAAAAGAGATTACTAAAATATATATTCAAAGCTTATATTTGAGTTATAAATTAAGCAACATTACTAATATTATTACCTTGATGCCTGCGGCATTGTAGCTAAGGCTGTCATTCTTTCCTACTTAAAAAATAAATGCCTAATTAAACCTTGCCCGATGTACGACGGTGATCGCTGCTAGTAATTTTGCAAATGGTGGACCCTAATGTAGCCATGTCTGAGGCGGTCACAACGCTGATAATATTAGTAGCACAGGATGACTTTTATTGAACAAGGTTGGAGACCCCCTAAAATAGACAAAAGAGAGCAATATACACATATTGAGTCCAGTACAGATGTGTGTGGCAAAATATGACATAAGAATGAATGGTCCCAACCCCCAATCAAGTGTGAAGCTCATGTTAAAGAGATACTAAAGTGTTCTTAGCCATTAATTTTGAATATTTGCATTGGGAACCCCTTGTGCTTTATAAAACATTTTGTCAGTGAACATCTCCTGGCTTCTCCAATGAGTAGCTCGTGAGCTACTGGTAGCTCTCCAGCTACATTTAAGTAGCTCTCCTGTGTGTAGTCCAGTTTACTAAGAATTTGCTTGGCAGAATTAATATATGTATATTAAAATTGAAAAGTGTGCATCTGAGATGAAAATGTGTGCATCAGACCTCATAAGCGTATGTCTGGAGAAAAATGGTTGAATTTCCAAAATATATTTAAAGCTGATATTTAAGTGAGAAATCAAGTGGCACAGGGAGACCTTTTCTGATATCATTACCTTGGTGCCAAGGGAATTGCTGCTATGTATTAATATGTAAAGGCATTCCAAATTGACAAAGTCTTTTTTACGTTGCTTCTGGCAACCATGTCTGATGCACTGCAGTGATCACTGCTGGCAGCACTGCACTGACGTGTCAACTGCAAGTAATCTTGCACATGGTGGCCACCAATGTAATCTTGCTTGATGTGGTCATTACTCCAACACTAATATTAGTAGCTCTGAATGACTTTCACTGAGCATACGTAGCTCTTATTACAGAAAAGGTTGGAGACCCCATATCTATCCACAACCATTCCTGTAAGGGGAGTCATAGTGGATCTGCAATATTTGGCAATGTCATTTTTGCTAACATAATTGTACTGTAAACATGGAAGCAAGGGGTTCTGAGTTACATCTGATAAATGAGAGTGAAACCCGAGATATCTATGATACCACTCAAAATCCTGAGGTGAAAAACCTCCCCTCACTACTACTGGTATTTTCTTAGCTGTAGTCTAAGAAACGGATGAAGTGGTAAGGTTATGGTTCTCAGTTCCTGTCAGTGAAGGCAAGTCACTCCACTCCCAACAACATGGCTACCTTCAACACCCTCCAAGCTCTGCAGCCACATCACTCCCATAAAGAGTGGTAAACTAAGGAATGGTGCAGTTGTAGTAAAACCTATCAGTTTTTAATCTAATGGGTAACATTTCCTGGCGTATAAGGTCTGGACGAGAACCAAACGAGAAGTGCCTGTCATGCTTATGAATGGGACTCATAATTGATTAGAGGAAAGCCCTTGATACGCAGTACTCTATATTGGCAAAAAAAATACATTTATCATCAACGCTTATGGCTTCCTTCTAGTTATGTTCATCCATAAAAATAACCACGTAGTCTTCACAAACAATGAAGAGAACTTTTAAATATATTTATCAAATGTCCTCATTTTTTTTAAACTTTAAGTCAAACACATCTCTTTGACAAGGGCAGATGTCTTTATACAAAAAAACAAGCATTGGCAACGCCAACAGGTCTGGTTTTAAAGGAATGTTGCATGGAAGCCAGAGCTATCAATCTATGTGGATTAATGACTGCCCTCCACCCATCTGTGCTGCTGCTAGAGAAAAACACTATAAATTACCTAGCTATCTAAGACACTTTAATAGCATTACCAATGTGTGTCTGTGTGTGCCCCTGAAAGTTCATCCTCAGGCAAATGGATACATAAACAGAATGATCACAGATGCGTGAAGGGCAACACACTTTTTGTGGATGCACCCAACTTAATTCCAATCAAAACGTACTCCTGACTACCAACATGTGGGTAGACCCAAAGGCCCTCTCTAGTGTGGCTCACATAATTGTCTGGCAACAGATGCGCTGTCAAGTCAGATCATAAAAACCACAGGGATTCCCAATCCTTCAAGCAACCTAAGGCGCGCAACATACCCCTCATTGGGCCCAGTCATGATCTATTCCTGCCATCAGTTAAACAGACAAACATAAAGGCTAACAAGGGCACATCTCCAAAACTAAGCTCTTGAAATCCTTCCAGCCGGGGTTCCAACCCAAATACCGTTTCCAGACAGTAATCCTAGTAAAAACTAATGATTTTCTCTATACAACTGACAACAGCAAAGCTTGCCTCCTACTACTAGTAGACTAGATTGCTGCACATAACACCAGTGACCATGAGACACTACTCTCAATTTTATCCAACAGAAAGAGAACACAGGTTAAGTACTGAACTAGTTTGCATATTTCCCTCTTCCAGATCACAATTTGTTATATCTCTTTCAGATCTCAAACTCTTCCTCCAAAATGCATAGTCCTCAGGGCTCTATTATTTTCCCATACTATTCAGTCTCTACATTAAAACATTTGGCCAGATGTTCCTGGGAAAAAAGGTTCATATATGCCAATAATATATAACTCTATCTTTAAGAGTCTAACACATCTGATAATACAACCCTAAAATCTTTCCTCCGATACCCGATGAGTTATTTTTCCGTGAAACTAAATTTGTCAAAAACGGAATCCTCCTGCTCTACTGCATGGGAACACCCCTTCCAGTCCAAAGATGGCGGCTTCTACTTTCAATCCTTGCCATCACTCACAAACCAGTCCCCTATGCCAATTGCTGGATTTCACTATAGATCAATATCTCACAATGGTGCCCACATCACAAGACTGGTGAAACTACATAATTCCAACTGCTTCTACTTACAAAAATAAAACAAAAGAAACACTCCAACCCTTAAGTCCTCAAACCTATTTCACAACAAAGGTGCAAACTTTAGTCCTCTCTCAATGTAATGGGAGAAAACTCCTACTTTCAGGTCTCCAGAAATCCACTCTGACTTCCCTCCAAGCAATTCTCTGTGAGTCTGCCTTGTTAAAGGATTAAAAATATAAACTCCGCAAAGACCTTCCCTGTGTCTCCAGGCGGGGAAGAAATTACTTTTAAATGGCCTGCACCAACACATAAAGCACTACATCTTTGCCTCCCCAACTATTTCATAAACAAACTGAGCACCTTAGGAGGAGAGCAAAATACTCGAAAGTAAGTTTATCCTCCTACTGGAGATCCCTAAAATCAGAAGGACAAATACACTGAAACAGCCAACCTTATGCCAAACTCCAAAAAATGCAGAATCGCCTCCAGGACAGGCAAAGACAGACTCCTAATCTACTGACAATCTGAAAGAACTTAAAAACCACCTCTTCAGATCACACCTAGCAATCTAGACATTACCATACATGTAAACAAGCACCTGTCCTGACTACGGCCTAGGACTTGAAACTTCACTAGATAAAGCAGAACCATGTGTAAAAGATACCAGAAAGGCTTGTACTATAATCTCTACTGGTCTTTGTTTTTAACCATGCAAAATAGAGGTAAGAATAAATTCAGAAAAGACTATAATCATCCTCATCATATTTTAACTAGGGCCCTACAAACCAACCACACTTGAAGAGGTGTCAGAATTTCTACACAATTTCATGAAGTTAATGTCCAAAACTCTGATAAAAATGTGTCTTAAACCATTTAAGGACACTATTACCTTGCCCCACAGCTCCAATAGGAGCACCCACGCACCAGAAGCATGGTCATGACTAGCAGAAACCCAATTATGAAGTATGCCACTGGATTTGGGTGAGGATTACCATCATTTTTAATTAACACATAGTCAAGGTTACAAAGAAGGGACAGAGGGGAAAAAAATACAGTAAATCTATTGGTGTTCTGATTGAATAATCAGTTGAATAATCTATCCACTTCAGGGATCTGTGCTTGACAGCATGGTCACAGATTTGAATCTTGGTGGGTCTACTCAGCCTTTGATCTTCCTGAGGCCAATAAAATGAGTACTATTAAGTTGGGTGACAATAAACATCCTTTATCTGTCAATAGCGCTAAGAATTTCCTCACCACTCAACCTGCGCTCTACAAATACACACGCTAGGTTATCTAGAATAAAAAAGACAGGTCCATCCAATGACATTGCTAAAGTCTTCTGGTATATTTTACGTTGGATGCATGAGCTACAATGCCATTCCACTTGATGTTCTACGTCAATGCTGTGTCGCTGCTCCACAGCACATTAGAGGAATCTAAGCCTGGCTGCTACAGTTATACCAACATTGTCCAAATTCATTTACAACTCTGTGCTCAAGCAGCTTTTGAGTTATGTTTTCCAAATGTACGTATACTGTTGCCACCAAAGTGAAACCTGGGCATATAGCAGATGTACAGGATTTATTTTTTATAATGTTTCAAAACAAAATACAGGGAATTCAGTTTCTATCAGAGCCAGTCCCAATAGACTTATCCAGATTGTGAAGCTTCAATCTGAGGAGTTTTGGGATGCCTCAGACACTTCGTTACTCCTAGTATATCTTTTATCTTCAGTATGCTGATAACATCCAACTATACTTAAAGGTCTCCTCTCCAAAAGACATCTCGCACCTTGCCTACATGCTAAACAAACGTCAAGACTGGATGACTTCCCATCATTTGAAACTGAACCCCTCCAAAACTGAATTCCTTATCATTTCCTCATCGAAATAGCCACTTGTGATACAATCCTGAATAGACACACTTGACGCCCTTAACAGTAAGCTCACTACTGTTGACGAAACCAAATCCCCAAGGGTCATCCTAGATAAAAGGCTCAACTTAAAATCACAGATCAGCATTATGGCCAGAAATGCTTTCAACTGCATGTTCTCCGCTCAATTCGCCGTTACATCCAGAACAATGTCTCAAAAATCGTGTTCAATCCCTGGTGCTAGCCAGAATAGACTACTCTAACTCCCTCTACTGGTCTTTCCACTTTCACTAAAACAATCCTACATTTGCCAAAACGTTGTCTATGCTGCCAAAAGGAATTGCTGTATTTCGCAGATACTGGTTTAACTTCACTGGCTGCCCATTGAAACCAGGGCTACATATAAGGCAGTCTGTACTACTCACAAGACCCTACATACATTCACTCCATGCTACCTGGCTGGCAAACTTAACTTAGCTGGGGGCACTAGACTATCACAGAATGCCAAAGCACTGCTACTAGCACCCTCAATCTTTAAAAGAAAACCAATTATGGCACAATTCTTCTGAGGTACAAGAGTATTGGACTCCTTATCTCCGAACCTACCCACCACCTCGAAGTTTATCTTTAAATCTGAGCTGAAAGCCCTTTTCTTTCAAAGACATTTGAGGCAACCTCACCCCCAGTGTTTAACCTCTCTGGTTTAGTATCTGCACTGAGTAGTGCCTTGAGGCTTACTTCTCTACCTGGATTTACTGGACTCCGTCTTGTATCTGCGCCAGTCCATATCCTGTTTCTCAATTTTTATGACTGCTACAAATTATACCATACTCTTTAAAGTGTTTGGCTGATTTAAATGTACCAAAGTTCTTGGATAATGTAATCTTGGGTCTTCTGTAATGTTCTATTTCCATTGTACAGCACTCTAGCACTTTTCGGTAAAGACCACATGTTGTATTGTAATGCAATATATACAGTATAGCAATGCAATCATGTGTAGTGATAATGTTTTCCATTGTTACCATGTTTCCCATGCCCAAGCAATCAGATTGGTTCCTCCTAGAACGTTACGTTCGGGTGGATTCTAAGCTGAGCGTCTGTTCATTGTGAGTGATACCGACCAGCAAGAGGAAGTAAATATATTGTTCTCTTCAACAGAAGCTAGATGTTTCGTCAATTGCCTGCATTACAACACTGCGCTATATAAAAATAAATTAATACATAAATATTTGCTTCTTTTCTTCCCATGTCTGTCTACCTCTCTCACTAACAATTTATATTGCCCTCTACCAATCCACCTATGGGTTTTAGTGAAGCGCGCTATATACAATTACGTCTGTGCCACGACTCCTGTAATTCCAATTTGTGATCAATTACATGTGGGTCGATATACAATCTCAAACATGACTTCCATTCCGAGGTCATCTCCAGCACCTTAACAAGGTAAATCAATCATTATTTCAGCCATAACTTGTAAACATAGCTATCACTGCCCAAGCACCCCAACCCTTCCTTAGATTCTCCAATCCACATTCTGGATGCACTACCGTACTCCCGATCTCACCTCCTCGCCCCCTTCCTCCAGGCTCTGGAAGCTCCATCCCAGAAGCGCTTGTAGCAAAAGTATCAGCAACGCGGTGAACAGTAGTAGCCGGTACCTTCGGAGGAGAGACTGCACCCGTGCCCGGCCCGCCATCTCCAAACGTTGCTGCTTTAGGATGCGCGCACGTACTGGTGGTACGGTTGTCACGGACATAAATGACGGCCTAGATGCCACATCGGATTACTGCAGGGCTGTCTATCACCGTTAAGACAACTAGTGTGCGTGTGTGACATCAACAGAACGGTGGAGTTCACCAGTAGGTGGTCTTTCAAAACAATGGAGCGCCCCCTAAGACTTCAAATGAGTTCGGCTATATTATTGCGCGCTAACTATCCATGCAATGCGCAGAGGCCGAACATTTGAATCTGAGTAAGCCCTTCTCAAGATGGCCGCCATCGCGGCTCCGAGGGTAAAGCGCCGACGGCAATCTTCGAGGTGTTCCGATAATCTCTTGTATTGCTGAGGAGATACTTTTCTGAAATTTTCAAATATGAGCCAACTACATTATATGATATAAAACAATTTTTAATATTTAAACTGTAAAAGCTTCCTATAATATCGCTGGTGAATTTCAGAATAGTTAAGAAACTATGGTTGGCAACTTTGGAAATACAAAATGTATGTTTTTCAGTTTCTCTCGGCTTCCCGTCCATATTTTCTCTCTAACACTCAAAAATGCACTAATTGTGGTCTTCTGCTCGACCTGTTAGATGCGTCTTCAGTCCCGTCGCTTTGTTTAAGTGTCCTGGACAGGATTTTTTTCTTCACATTTGCGCAAATCGATGTCCACATCGAAAACCTCGGTTACTACGGCAGTGCATAATAGAAAGGCGTGACAGGAAAAGGGTCGGGATCTCTAGGTATTTGTTGACCTATAGAATCGCAGCTACAGCCTGGAGGCGGCGTTTACCGATTTGTTGCCATGGTGCTCTAATGTTTGGTGAGCCGAACGGGCCTTGGGGAGATGGTTGTACGGGAGTGTGTGTAAATGTAAGGAAACGGGTAGATCGGCATATGAAATATGAAATATGAATTCCGACACGCGTGACTCTGAGGTCAGGTGGCCAATGTAGAGGTGCTCGAGAGAATCCTCGCACTTGATCCTTTCTGTATGTTTTGAGAGTCAACTGTATGTTCTAGTGGAGCTTAAAGCGCTGCTTTTCGTAGGCATGCACTGCCCTCTGCCATGGTAACGCCTCATTGTTACTGGTGCCTCGCAGTTTGCTACTAAATTAACGTGTGCGCGTTAAATGCCCAAATGGAAACACAGCAGCGTTGTACTGCCCTATAAGAGAGAGTTCGTACCAAGGGAGTAGCCAGAAAATTAAAATACCCCCTACTGTGAGCCAAAGCACTAATGGCACCAAGCAAGCGAAGCAAGTCATTACGACCCTCCCCAGAGGAACTTGCTTATCTCTTTCATCCAAGCTCCAATCCTTTCATCCTTTACTCATTGATAACCACCATTTCACCTTTACTTTCTGTCATCCATTCAATCTTTCATCCATCATTCAGTCTGCCACCATTCCGTCCATCCATCTTCAAACCTATCCCTCAACCAGAGGCACAACTAGAGCCAAATTCTTTTTGGGGGGGGGCTAATAAAAATTTCGGGAGGGGCTAATTCTTCCAGCAATAGGCAGAGTGGAGATGTGGGGGCTCTAAGAAGGGGTGAAAAAAAAAACAAAGCCTCGTTAACAAGTGGTCTTCTAAAGTCCTGTGAAGTACTCAGGTGTGTGCCTGGGAAGCTGTCTCAGCCCGGGCTGACACACACGACCTTGGGGGGGGGCAGGGGGAGGGGGTGATGAAGGGGGGGCTGAAGCCCTTTGAGCCCTATGGGCATTGCGCCCCTGCCATCAACCCCATCCATCCACTCTTTCACTCAGTCATCCACTCTTTCACTTATCCAAACCCCCTTATCAATTCATTCATCCATTCATTCTTTCAAACATCCATCCATCCAAGAGAATGACCTTAAAGTAGAGCCCGCTGCACTGTAGTCTTCTAGATTGTGTCGTAGGAAGAACGCGTCTAAGCTGTGACAGAACAGCAGGCAGCATGATCTGAATGTAAGCACACTACCATTACCTCTACGCGCCTCATCCCAGTCATTACTTATGCGGAAATGTGTCCATTTATGAGGAACCGAACACAAAAGTGCCACCTATTACCCTATCCACCCCATCTGGGTACTATAGATAGCGTAACCTCCCTCAGCGCTTCCTGTTTTGATTGGGAGTAGAGGTGGTAGCCAGGCTACTGTTGCATTAGGTTGTGCATAGCAGACCTGTGAACACACACAATATCGACTCCCATCACACAGTCACCTGGTGAAGAGCCGATATCAGATTGTGGCAGGGAAGGAGAGTTGGAAATCCCTTCACTGAGTGGATTTCCAGCTCATCTCTGGAGGCTCTAACTAGCTGATGTCCATCATGTGTGTGAAACGCCCTAGGACATTGGTGGCAGGCTCTGCAAGCGTTTGTTTTTTGTTTTTTGTTTTTTTTAAAGGGTGGTGTTTTGGTTGGTGCAGGGGGCAGAAGTGGTGCTGTGGCAGTTCTGCAACAACAATAACTAATGGAATGTCTAAATTAATCTCAGTCACTGGCAATCACTCAGTCCGCATCTCAAGCCATAGTTTTTCACTTACCATAACACTTCAGACAAAGGCCCGCCTTATACAAATCAGTACCAACCCTGCCCCCCATAGGAACAGTCTGTCTCAAACTGCTAGACGAGGCCCCCTCCAGAAGGGATCACAAGCAACCCCAGACCAGTTTCGCCTTAGTTGGGGCCCGTCAGTAGGCTGTAGCTTGAGTACTATGGCAGAGTGAGCACAGGACCCATGTTTGGACATATCCATTACATTTAGGGCATCCACTGCAACAACAATAAGGTGATGGATGGAATTCTTGAATTAATCTCAGTCACTGGCAATCACTTTGGGCTACATCCTAGTCCATCATTCTTCATTCTTCATCCACCATAACACTCTAGACAAAGGCCCGTCCTATGCAAATCTGCACCGTCCCTGCTCCTCAGGGAAACAGTCCGTCCTGAACTGCCAGATGAGGCCCCCTCCAGGAAGTACCAAAAGCAACCCCAGACCAGTTTCAGCCTAGTTGGGGCTCGTCACTAGGTTGCAGCTTGAGTTCTATGGCAGAGTGAGCATATAGCTGTGTCCAAACTGAGGTGGCATTGTGTGCATAATAACGGTGGACTGGGATGTGGCCTGAGTAATTGCCAGCGGCTGAGATTAATTCAAGCATTCCACCCATCACCTTTTTTATGCTCCAGTGTGACACCTTAAGTGTGTAGGGTATGCCTAGGTGTAGGTCCTTTGTTCCCTGTGCAACTGGAACCAAGCTGTACCTGACCTTAAGAGCCCCAACCAGGGCTAAACCAGTCTTGGGCTGCTTGTGTTCCGGTTCAGGGAAGACCTGGCTTGGCAGTTCAGGCTGGATTGTTCCTATTGGAGCACAGTCAAGACTGATTTGCAAATGGCTTGGTCCAAACTGAGATGGCATGGTGTGCAAAATAATGGTGGATTGGGAGACAGCCCAGAGTAATTACCATTGACTGAGATTAATTCAAGCATTCCACCCATTACTTTTTTGTATACTTCAGCTAAGGCAGCTCTGTGCATGAAGCCCTGCCCTTCCAAGGCCCAGACCCTTCCTCATGTGCTGAAATTTGTTTTTAAGTTGGCAGGACTGCATAAGCATCTCTCCAGGCCAGGCATGGGAGTACCTGTATATCAAAGTGGGAGAAACAAGCTACGGGGAGGATGGCACATGGATGCCCCAGAACCAATAAAGCTGTCCCTAATTTTCATACTCATCTTACTTGGAGGGAAGACGTGGTTGGTTATTTCATTTCTGAGCAGATTTGTATTCAGGTGGGAGCGCAGGGGAGTTTTATTGTTCATACCAGGTTTGTGATTCCATGTCCATGTGTAGTGTTTTTGCCATGTAGTGATTGTTTAGCATATGCACAGGCCCCCAATGGTCCACCCATGTGTGTAGTTTCACTTTCAGCGCATGCTCCTTAATAGCAGCAATAGCTGCTCTGTTTAGAGTTTCCTGGTCTGCATAAGGAATAGGAGTGAGTTCCTCTTCCGTTTTGGTGTTTGATTGTGATTATTTTGTATTATGTCGATTATGGCATTGCAGTATCCTGAGGATTGCATAATGGGGAAGCATCAATCAATCAATCAGGGGAATTGTAAGTGCACTACTCACCCGTGAGGGTCTCAAGGCGCTGGAGGGGGGGGGGGGGCGCTAGGCAGCTCCGCTCAGTCGAAGAGCCAGGTCTTGAGTGTTTTCCTGAAGATGTTCAGGGAGGGGGAGCGTCTGATGTCGATCGGGAGCTTGTTCCTGGTCTTGGCTGCGATGTAGGAGAAAGCTCTTCCACCTGTTCTGGCTCTGCGGATGCGCGGGAGTTCGGCGAGGGCGAGGTCAGCGGATCGGAGGTTTCTCTTGGGTACGTGGAAGGAGATTCTTTTGTTGAGGTATTGGGGTCCGGTGTTGTGGAGGCATTTGTAGGCGTGGGTGAGTATCTTGAAAGTGACTCTCTTTTCGACGGGGAGCAAGTGGAGGTTGCGCAGATGGTGGGTGATGTGTTTGTGTCGAGGGATGCCGAGGATGAGTCTGGCTGCGGTGTTCTGTATGGTCTGGAGCTTGTGGAGCAGAGACTTGTTGATCCCGGCGTAGAGGGCGTTTTCGTAGTCCAGTCTACTGGTTATGAGTGCATGGGTGACGGTCTTCCTTGATTCGGGGGGATCCATTTGAAGGTCTTTCGGAGGATGCGGAGGGTGTTGTAGCAGCTGGAGGCGACGGCGTTCACCTGACTGGTCATGGATAGGGAGGAGTCGAATACGATGCCGAGGTTTTGGGCGTGGTCCGTGGGGGTGGGAGGGCTGCCGAGGGCGGAGGGCCACCAGGTACTGTCCCATGCAGAGGTGGAGGGTCCGAGGATGAGGACCTCTGTCTTCTCTGAGTTGAGCTTCAGACAGCTGCTTCTCATCCAGGATGCGACGTCCTTCATTCCTTCCTTGAAGTTGAGTCTGGTGGTGACGGGGTCCTTGGTGAGGGAGAGGATGAGTTGAGTGTCGTCGACGTAGGATACTATGCTGAGTCCGTGCTGTCTGACGATGGCGGCGAGGGGGGCCATGTAGATGTTGAAGAGCGTGGGGCTGAGCGACGATCCTTGGGGTACTCCGCAGTTTGGTTCCGTGGGTTCGGAGAGGAAAGGTGGCAGTCTGATTCTTTGGGTTCTGTCGGTGAGGAAGGAGTGGATCCAGTTGAGGGTGGTTCCATGTATGCCGGTGTCGTGGAGTCTGGCGGTGAGTGTGCGGTGGGAGACGGTGTCGAATGCAGCAGAGAGGTCGAGCAGGATCAGGGCCGCGGTGTGACCTAGGTCGAGGAGGGTACGGATGTCGTCAGTGGCGGCGAGTAGAGCGGTCTCGGTGCTGTGGTTGTTGCGGAATCCGGATTGGGAAGGGTCGAGGATGGAGTTTTCTTCGATGAATTTTGTTAGCTGGGCATTGACGATCTTCTCGGTGACTTTGGCCGCGAACGGGAGGAGGGAGATGGACCAGTAGTTCTTGAGGTCCATGGGGTCTGCTGAGGGCTTTTTGAGCAGGAGTCTGACTTCTGTGTGTTTCCAGTCATCGGGGAAGGTGCCGGTCTTGAAGGTGCTGTTGATGGTGTGACGTAGTTCCGGGGCGATGGCGGTTGCGGCTCTGTGGTAAATGTGCGGCGGGCAGAGGTCCGTGGGGGCCCCTGAGTGTATGCTTTTCATGGTCGAGATGGTGTCTTCGGTGGTGACTGGGGTCCAGGAGGATACGGTAGGCTGGCTGGTGTTGCTGGGGAGGTAGGGGATTTTGGAGTCGGGTGCTTGGTTGTTGAAGTGGTTGTAGAGGTTCTTAATTTTCAGATGGAAGTAGGATCCGAGCTTGCTGCAGAGGTCCTGGGAGGGGGTGATGTCCGTGGTTTCGCTGGGGGGTTTGGTGAATTCCTGGATGACGCTGAAGAGTTCCTTGAAGTTGCTGGAGTTGGCGAGGATCTTGTTTTGGATGAAGGTCCTTTTGGTGGATCTGATGCGTTGGTGGTGTTTCATCATGGCGTTCTTGTAGGTGGTGCGGTCTTCTGGCGTTTTGCTGTTTCTCCAGTTCTTTTCAAGACGTCTGCAGGTGCGTCTGGATTCTTGGAGGTCGGTGGTGAACCAGGTTGCCTTCCTGGGGCGCTGTCTGTCGGAGTTGCGTATGGGTGCGAGCTCGTCTGCGCAGTTGGTAACCCATCTGTGGAGTTCCTTGGCTGCGAGGTTGGCGTTGGTCGAGGTGGGAGGGGCGTAGCGGTTGAGGGCGGAGTTGAGCTGCTCTTCCGTGATTTTGTTCCAGTTCCTTCTTGGAGGGCGCGGTGCAGGTTTGGGGGCGACGGGTTTGTTAACGTTGAAGTGTACGCAGTGGTGGTCCTTCCAGGGGGGTTGCGTGGTGTGGCTGAAATGGGTGCTGTTACCTCCTGAGAATATGGGGTCTAGGGTGTGTCCTGCGTTGTGGGTGGGCGTGGTGATGAGCTGTTTCAGGCCGATGTTGGCGAGGTTGTCCAGGAGGGTGCTGGAGTTGGGGTCGCTGGGGTTGTCGAGGTGGAAGTTCAGGTCTCCGATGAGTATGTAGTCCATGGAGGCAATAGCGTGGGGTGCGATGAGGTTGGCGATGGTTGTGGCGAATGAGGCGCGAGGTCCGGGGGGTTTGTACGCGAGGGTGCCGCGGAGTGTGGTTCTAGGGCTGGTCTGGATCTGGAAGTGGAGGTGTTCAGAGGTGGAGAGGGTGTCGTTCGTGGTGGATGTGGAGAGTCTGAGGGAGCTCTTGTGTGCGATGGCGAGTCCTCCTCCTGAGCGGTTGGGCGGTCTTTCCTCTGGATCTTGTATCCGTCGGGGATAGCGGTGGCCAATGTCGGGGGCGGAGGAGGCGTTGGTCCAGGTTTCTGTAAAGAAAGCGACATCAGGTGAGAGGGTGTCGAGGAGGTCCCAGGTCTCAACGGCGTGTTTGTGCAGGGAGCGAACGTTGAGGAGGATGCCTTTCAGGGTTTCGAAGGTTTTGGTGTCGGTGCAGTAGTAGCCGTGAGGGTGTTGGTGGTGTTGAAGGTCTGGCGGCAGTGACTGCAGGAGAACTGTCCGTGGGTGGTGCTCGGCGTGGATAGCTGGCAGTTGTTGTTTCTTCCGGGGTTGAGTGCGAGGAGGGTAGCAGAGTCGTAGCAGTGCCTGTTTGGAGATCCAGGGTCCCTGGCGCTGGTCACGGATGGGACGCGGACGGGCGCAGACGGGCTTGCCTTTGGCGCGCCAGCGGCGCGGTCGCGCATCAGCCGTCATTAAACAGGGAAGGGGGGGAGGGAAGCGCAGCTGGGAGGCGGGAGCGGGCGTTGGTAGGGGAAGGGGCCGCGGGGGTTCAGCGACGGGAAAGGGCGGCGAAAACAGAAAATAAAAATAAAAATACAGGGAGACAAGGCAATTACAATAACACTACAATAAGCACAATGAGACAAATGCAACTGGAGAAAGAAGGAATTACAATAATACTACAATAAGCAAATGAGCACAATAACGCGGGGGCACGCAGGGAGCGAAACGCAGGCAGAGAGCAGGAAGGCCTCGAACACCTACCAGGAGGAGGTGTCGAGGGCAGAGGCAGGCGAGAGCACAGCGGAGCTGCTCAGGCGGAGAGCGGGACTCTGGCCAGGAGGTCAGAGGTCCTGCTCGGTCGTCCCTACAGCGGCCGCCATTAAATAGGGGAGGGAAGCGCAGCTGGGAGGCGGGAGCGGGCGTTGGTAGGGGGAGGGGCCGCGGGGGGTCAGCAGCGGGAAAGGGTGGCGAAAACAGAAAATAAAAAGAAAAATACAGGGAGACAAGGCAATTACAATAACACTACAATAAGCACAATGAGACAAATGCAACTGGAGAAACAAGGAATTACAATAATACTACAATAAGCAAATGAGCACAATAACGCGGGGGGCACGCGGGGAGCGAGACGCAGGCAGAGAGCAGGAAGGCCTCGAACACCTACCAGGAGGAGGTGTCGAGGGCAGAGGCAGGCGAGAGCACAGCGGAGCTGCTGGGGCGGAGAGCGGTACTCTGGCCAGCATATGCAGAAGAGAACACATCATTCTCCTTCTCTCTCCTCTTCTGGTTCCCCCTCTCCTGAGTATTTCCTGTTAAAAGATGCAAGGTGGGGATAAGGAGGAAGAAAAAATCAAGAAGCGCATTTTGGAGACTTTAGCTTATTTAAAGAAGAAGACGACTGGGGGCAGCAAAGGTACTTCAGAGGAGGAATCTATATACTGAGTTTTCTGCTCCAGAATTGTCGCATAAGAGGCTGACTTCCCCACCTAAACTGAAACGGAAATGTATTTCTCAAGACTTGATGCTTGATATGTTAACTCACATCCAGGAGAACATGGGTTTTCCTCTGAGTTTGGGTCTTAAAATATACTGTTTTACATCAGTTTAAAAGGCCACAGAGTGTGGGACGTCATATTAATCAATATGTCATGTATGTGGTGGTCACCTAGTGGAACGATCTGCATCATATTAATTTGCCTAGGTTTATGAGAAATTTATACCCATTGGAATCCATGGATGAGAAGCTCCCAGACACTCTTCATGTGTCCTCAGTGATGGCGAGTCTTGTCAGTGGATGCGCTATGGTAGAGGAGAACAGCCTGAGAAATCCAGCAGACAAGAAAGTGGATGCAGCCCTCAGGAAAATTTGCCTTGCCACCACAGATGAACCCCAAGCTGAAGCCCTCAAGGCATCATAAGAGATATCCAAGACAAACTTCACTTGCTTCTCTGTGCTCTCTAACAAGTTAGCACATTCTTGTACCTCTTGGACTGCTTTAAGAGCTCTTTAAAATCGGTAAGGATTGACTGTGATGTACAGGCTCCATAAACTCTTGTACATAGAGTCAAATGAGAACCATAGTAAACTTATTTCTAAAGGACTGGAATGCTGATTCAGCTCAGAAAGCAGCTGCTTTGAGGATTCCCTTTGAGGGAGTAAAATTGTTTGGTACTGAGCTGGAAGACAAGCTACATTAGATTTTCATTAAAAGAAAAAATTCCTCTTCCTTTAGAAGAAAACAGACTAAGATTTTTAAAGCACAAATCATCTTTCAGGCAATCTTCCAGAAGACAACGACATTTTGACAGTACAGCAAAATTTCAATCTAGAGATTTTCAGCAGAAATATAAAAAACAAAAGCAAGATGCTTCCAAAGAGCAGCATTTCTGGCTATGCCGTGTGCCAAGAAGCTAGTGGTCAGGAACCACAGGTTGGTGGCAGGGTCCATTGCTTCTTCGAATGTTGGGAAAGATGTACTTCACACAAGTGCGTTCTGAACATTGTGAGAAGGGGTTATCAAATAGAGTTTATTTTCCTTTCTGTGAACAAAGGGATCATTCATATGTCTCTAAAAAATCTTTGACGAAATAAGAGTCTTTGAAAGAGGAAATTCGAACATTGTGGTTGAAGAAAACCATTGCTCCTCCTGTGCCAGAGAAGAAGGGGAACCAGTGTACTCGGGTTTTTCTGGTAACAAAGATGAATCAAGGTTATTGTATTGTCATAGTCCTAAAGGCATTAAATGTGATGGAGAAGAAAATCTCTTTTAAAATGGAGACGTTAGAACAAAAAAATCCTTTGGTACAGAAGAATCACTACCTGGCAATGCTGGATTTGAAGGATGCAATGATGTCCCAATGATGAAATCTTATCAGAAGTATCTGAGGTTTGTGTGAAAGAACATCACTGGCAGTTCAGAGTCATCCTTTTCATGTTGAAGTCATCCCCTTGTGTTTTTACAAAGGTGTAGCTCATCTCATTTCACATCTGCATCTTCAGGGGATGCCACTGGGCCAATATTTGGACGAAAGGCTGCTGCAAGCTCCATTTCCGAAGCAGTTAAATATTCATATAGAACTGACCATTGCTACACTAAATCAGAACGGTTTCTTGCTCAACAGGGTCAAGTGCCAACTGCCTCCTGCAATGAATCAGATTTTCACTGGGGCATGGTTCAGCACCCAAATGGGGAGAGTTCTTCTTCCAATAGGAAGAGCAGAATGTTTTCAGAAACTCTTGACTTCACTGTTGAGGAAAGAAGAGGCAACATCATTGGAATTAATGGAGATACAAGTGCACATGGCAGCCTCAGTGTATACTGTGCAATGGGCACGGTTCCAACTCAGACCTTTGCTATGGCACCTTAACAGACAATGGCCACCATTATTACAGAATTTAGAACATAGGATTCCGGTCACACAAACCATCAGGAAAGCTCTGCAGTGGTAGCTTATGTCAGACCAATCTACTGAAGGGGATCTCTAAGCGCCCAGAACCACCCTGATTCTAGCCATGAACACCAGTGTAGATGGTTAGGGTGCATCAATGAGGATTATGACTTATCCAGCGAGTAGGTCCTTGGTTGAGTCATTAAGAGCCTCAAATTGGAGGGAAATAACAACAATCTACAGAGCTCTTCTCCTTTCCAACAGCACTCCTCTCCAATGCGTTGATAAGGACAGACAATTCAATATCTGTGGCCTATGTCAACCATGAAGTCAGCACACACTTGGAGTCCCATTAACGAGGTAGCATATTCCCTGAGTCTCTAGGCAGAAGGCTATCTTCTCTCAATTAGGGAAGTTAACATCAGGGAATTGGACACTGTGGAAGCAGATCAACTGAGCAAAGTGTTTGCTTCCTCTCTGAATCTGATAATATTCAGGAGGATGTTTCTGCAGCTATGCTCAAGGCTTGGCATCCCATACATAGACCTTTTTGCATCCAGTATAAATGTGCAGCTACCAATGCTTTTCTGCAAGATATCCTGTATAGGGAATACATGCTTTACTCATAAAGTACCCAAGGAAGTAGTTGTTTTTCTTCCCTCCAGTTCATCTGATTCAGAATATGTTATTGAAAATCACGCTCAAGAAGGTCCTCGTAACTATGGTAGTGCAGAATTGGCGATGCAGGAATTGGTTCCCATTTCTGAGGCCGATGGCACTGCTTCCGCCTTAGATTCTACCTTGACTTCCATCTATTTTGAAGAACCCCAACATTCCACTTCACATGACTCTCAACCTGTCCGTCTCGAAGCTGAGAGATTAACTCTTAAGAAGGGGCTACCTTCTTATTTGGTACAAATAATCCAAAATTCTAGAAAGCAATCTATTTTGGAGTCTTACTCTAGAAATTGGGGTGCTTTTGATGCTTTGTGTTGCTGTTAAAATCTGTCCTCCATTTCTTGTTCACACTCTTTAATTCTGCAATTCTCAGTGGATGGCTTTAACAAGAATTTGGCATTATCTACGTTAAAAGTGCACTCGTTTGCTCTCAAGCCGTTTATACAGATTCTCAATTGCGCGTCCAATCTGTCTGCACCTCCTTGGGATCTTCCTTTTGTTTTGAGAATTTTACAGTCATCTTCTTCTGAACCTCTGGGCATAGTAGATATTAAGTTCCTGCCATACAAAATGTATTTTCTGGTAGCAGTCACTTCAACACAAAGGTTGGGGGAACCATCTGCTCTTCTTTTGCATCCAACCTTTTTGAGATTTTTAGATGATGCAGTAGTATTAGGTCCTCATTTCACTTTTCATCCAAGAAATCTATCTAAATACCGAGAGATTATTCTACCATTTGTTTCTCTCATCTTCTTTTGATGAGGAAAAGTTGTTGAGGTTGTTGGACGTTAAACTTGTCCTATCTATTTATATTGACAGATCAATGCATTCAGAAAGAAGGATTCTTGTTTCGTAACCTTTGGCCTTTCTGGCCAAGGTAAATAGGAAACTAAAGTAACTTTCAGTCAGTGGTTGTAAAAGACTATTAGGCTGACTTATGGAAATCAGAAAGAGACAGTCTTAGAAGGTATTAAAGACCGATCAGCTTGCTCAGTGGCAGCTTCCTGGGCTGAGATGCAGGGCATTGAAGACACGTAGAGCTAGCACTGGGGCCTCAGATCAAATGTCCATTTTTAAAAATGTCTTTATTGATTTTGTTATGAATACAATAACAAAACAACATGGTGTGCCAATAGCATAAATTACTATGTCTGAAGTCCATGCAACCAGCATTAAAAGCGAAAAAACATTCAAGACATAAAGCATTGGTATGAAATTATTGTTAGAACAACACATATGAGCAAATCGGTTTAAAAGAAAAACATTGAGAACATAATCACAGAACAATAACAAAGGTAGGCAATACTGATTAGGCGTATTTAGTGATACAGGCATAGTTAGGAGTCTTAACAGCAACCAACACAATTCAGGAGCGAATGCTAGTCAGTAGGTACACAGAGGACAGCGCACACACTGTCAAGGAGACCAGCCAGCAAGCGCTAATCTGAGGAGGCTTGAAGGTCACAGCAAGATGGTGCGGGCAAGGGGTAGCGCAGAGACGAGAATGGGCAAGCCATATTTGCGATGGGACAGGAGATGGCGAGCATAAATCACAGGAGGAAGGGGCCCTCAGGGAGGGAGAAAGTCATCCTTGGTTGCCTGAAGCCAACGGCGTCACTAGGGTTGGTGTCACCCAGTGCGGGTCACCCCCTCACGACTTACCCCATGACACCATCACATGGGGTGACACCTTTCCCAAATGAGACTATTTAGTAAATAGTCTCATTTGGGAAAGGTGTCACCCCATGTGATGGTGATCATCACATGGGGTGACACCTTTCCCAAATGAGACTATTTAGTAAATAGTCTCATTTGGCAAAGGTGTCACCCCATGTGATGGTGTCACCCGGTGCGGTGCGCACCCCCCGCACCCTCCTAGTGACGCCACTGCCTGAAGCGAAGTAGCAGATCTTCCCATTCCCAAAAAATGGAAGGCTTCCGGAGACCTCTGGCTTCCTCCGCCCTCAGGGCAGCATCCTCTGTGCTGGCCCAAACCAGCCAGCAGAGATTGTTGCAACACCGTTACAGCAATGGGAGGAGGAGCCTTCCATCGGCATATGAGAGTGCGCTTTGCTAGGAACAGGATTTTTTCCAATGATAATAACCTTCAGGTTGGGAGTCCCAGCCCTGTGCCTTGGACAGATCATTATCTGATCCCTTTCTCCTGGACCGTTCAATCTAATGAAAGACCGGCGGCAAAGTTCACCAAATTGCTTCGTCCCTGGTCAAAACTGCCACTAGAGCATTGGGTATCAATACTTAATGATACCAGACCGACCTTCGATGTTAACCCTATCACTGCCAATGACATTCTGGATAAATGGCTAGTATCCTCTTTAGATACTGTGCTCCCAAAAAAGCAGATCAATAACAAGATAGGAGCTAATAGAACAGCGTGGTACACTCCCAAACTTCGCAAACTCAAGCAAGCTTGCAAACGGGCAGAAAGAAAATGGAGGAAAGATTTCTCCGCAGTTAATAAAACAATTTATAGGGAGAATATAAAATTATATAAAGAAGAAATTAAACTGGCCGAGGCCCTCTATTACGAAACGCAAATCCTCTCAGCTTCCAACTCCCCCGCGAAACGTTTCGCATAATGAAATCCCTCCTTAAACCCCCTCCACCCCCACGGTCTTAGACAATCTATCTTCCCGCTGCAATGAATTTGCAACCTTCTTTTTTAATAAAATACAGGATATTTATACCTCCTTTCCTCAGGGCACCGTCCAATCAAATACCCCAGATATTAACACCGGAGCTGGTACTAATAACTGTCTTTTAACTGACATCCCTCCTCTGGACCAGTGTTCTCTACAAAGTATTCTTAGTCAGTTGAAGTCTGGCTCTCCTAGAGACGTAGTTCCTCCCCCCATTTTAAATCTAGTCTTTGACACTGTGTCCTCTGCTATTTTAGTCACAATCAATGCAACATTTTCAACAGGTTTGGTCCCCCCTGTATGGAAGCAAGCAATGGTCAAAGCCCTTTTAAAGAAACCAAACTTAGATCCAGAGGTGTTAGGGAATTATCGCCCGATATCATTATTGCCTGGTATTAGTAAAATTGCTGAAAAGCATGTAAACTCTGGGCTCTCTACATTTCTGGAAAGCAACGGATGCCTTTACCCCTCCCAAACGGGTTTCAGGCCCCAACAGGGGACCGAGACTGCCCTTCTGGCAGTAGTTGAGGAAACTAGAAAAATCTTAGATAACGGAGACTGCGCTGCCATTGTGCTTCTGGATCTTAGCGCAGCCTTCGACACAGTCAATCACCAGTTGCTTACTCAGAGACTCAGAGAAGCCGGAGTGACGGGCATGGCCTTTAAGTGGCTCTGTTCCTTCCTGGAGGATAGGTCCTTTCAGGTATTCCAAGATGAAATTACCTCTGAACCTAGCCCGCTAAGATGTGGGGTTCCTCAGGGATCTTCCCTGAGCCCCACTCTTTTCAATGTATATATGAGTCCTTTGGCTGGCATTGTCAAACCCTTCGGCATTCAGATGGTTACTTATGCCGACGATACACAGCTGATTGTCTCTCTTAATCAGCTCAACAAAACTGGCCCAGATTTAATAGGGTGCCTTGAAGAAGTTTCGTTCTGGATGGAAGTATCATTTCTGAAACTTAATGGGTCAAAACTGAGCTGATGCTACTAGGCAATCCCTCACCCAGTTTTAGGCTACCATGGCCTAGCTGCTTTGGCCCTACTCCCTCATCTAAAGAATATATTAAAAGTTTAGGGGTCTGGCTGGATCACAAGCTAGATTTTGGAGAACAAGCTCGGAAGGTGGCAGGCAGCTGTTTTGGGCTGCTGAGGATGTTACGAAAAGTTCTCCCCTTGATTCCTTTCCCCGCCAGGAAAATGGTGGTTCAGGCCCTTATACTCTCTAGGCTCGACTACGCCAACGCCCTTTATCTAGGAGCTCCTGTCACCACCCTCAGGAAACTTCAAACTGTGCAGAATTGTGCAGCCCGCATGCTGCTGAATATTCCCAGACGACAGTCAGCTAGGACCGCCCTGGGCTTTCTGCACTGGCTGCCCATTCAGGAGAGAGTTCAGTTCAAAGCACTATGCATTGCCCATAAGGTACTGCTAGGTAATGGTCCGCCTATTCTTCATTCTATCATCTCCCCGTATCACCCTAGCAGAGCCTTGCGGTCAAGCAATAAACAGATGGCGATTGTCCCTAAAATCAGGAAAGCACGGATTGGTGGTCGCCTCTTTTCGTATAATGCAGCTAGGTTGTGGAACACGCTTCCCCTGGACATTGGTCGTGAGCCCAATCATCTGGCCTTTCGGAAACGTTTAAAAACTTTTTTGTTTCCATAATGCTGGTACTTGGTCCCTGAGCTGCCGCCTCTAGCGCTGGGATGCCTCCGGGTAACCATGCGCTCTACAAATGCTTATTCAATTCAATTCAATTCAGGATCAGGTCAAGAAAACAAGCTATCATTTTGTTTTTCTTTGCACACAGATAGGATCCCAGGGCACAGACCTCTCAGCTGTACAGTGGGACCAGCTTCAAAGTGACTGCGAATAGCACTGGGAGAGGGACAGTCACAAGAGCATTGCAACAAGGACAAGATGCATCCGCCCCAGGGAAGAACACATTAACCTTGGTGGGGGGAAGGTATGCCCTATGTAACACAAAGAATTGGATGAGTTTGAACCTTGCGTTCCTAGAGAATGTAGCTGGGTAAGTGCCAGCACTCTTTCCATTCCTTATTGGGTAAAGCCCGTAATTTCAGTTTCCCACCTGGCCCAAGACCTGCAAGAGGGGACCAGAGTGCACCCTCCAACAGCCTTGGTCAGCTAGCTGACAAGTCTACAGTCATTATTCTCTCAAAGTGTTAGTGCAGGAGGTCAGTAGATGTCAGAGCCTAGTAGAGGAGTGGCTGGGTCATAGGAAAGAGTTGGGGCTGTAATGCACAGGCTTTTCAGGGCTGTAATGCACATGCTTTTCCAGAAGCAATAGTGTGCCAACCGGAGCACATGTGGGAAAGTAGGAGTTTTGGGCTGGGTAGGGTGAAAAAGTCCTAGTATTTGTTCCAAACTCTAGGGTGAATGAACAGAGCCAGTGTTGTCCAGGTGGTGCTCGACAAGCCATCGACCTACCCATTGTAACTGCACTGCTAAGTAGTGATGCTTGTAATTGGGGGCCCTAGGCATTATTTATCAACGGGCAACCTAAGTTTAGCCTGCACGACTCTACAATGTCCAGTACGCCATTTGAGGTCTCCCAATAAGGTGTCCAGTGAGCGAAAGAACTTGGCTGGCAGGAGGAGAGGAAGACTGGCAAAGTGATATAAAAGGCACAGGAGTACGATAATTTTGGTGAGAGCGATTCTGTCTATCATCGAGAGTGAACAAGTTCTCCAGAACACAACTTGAACTTGGAGCGCCGTCACCGTTCTGACGATCCCCTTCATAATGATCAATCCAGACCCCTCGGTACTTGAATTTTCAGGGATGCCAACAGTGTCCCACCACTGTCTAGTCCAAAATCCTCAGTGTCCAGGAAGAGAGGGAACAGGCGCAACTACCACCAATTAACACAAAGGCGTGATACCCTAACAAAGGCGCTAAGAGTAGAAACGATTTTGATTTGGTCTGCCCTATGTCCTGGACATACAGTAATATATCATCAGCGTAAAGGGAAACAGTGTGGATTCTATCCCACAATCGTATGTCACAGAGAGCCCCCCCACGACGCAGGCTAATAGCAATGGGTTCCATTACCAGAGCAATGAGGGGGGGGGCAGTGGGCAGCCTTGTTTGGTACCTCTATAGATGTCTGTTGCATCTGACATAAGCCTTCCTGTTCGAACTCATGACGTCCGTGCAGTATAAAGAAGTGAGATCATACATATCATGCCCCTGCCCAGTCCATTTCTTTTGGGTAATGATGGAGCAGGGTAAATGAAAATTTTTTAACCTCCTAATATTTACGTTAAATAACACACAAGTTCGTCTTAAGTAAATAACCAACCATGTATGTTACATGTAAAGGGTTAAAGGTAACACGCTATATATGTGCAAACTAATTTACTTACAATTGTTAACGTGAATAACATAAGTCTGACAATTGGGTACTAATTAGAATAATAAATGCATGATTTGTGCTTAGAAATAAACTGTGTAGTGGCAAAACAAAGCGTTGGTAAGTAAGGGATGGCTTTATATGTCGCTTTTGCTAGGTAATACCTAATTGGGGTACGTAGAATGAAGGGAGGGAAACGAAAAGGCTTATATTCTTTATTCTTAACTCTGTTTTGTTTATCTTTATAATAGTGCGCTTAGGCCTGTTGAGCAGCGAAATAAAATGGCCTCCATGAGTTAGAGTACGCAGGCGCGAGAGGGGTTACGAAAGAAAGAAAGGCCGTGAACAAGAGGGATCATGTGATCATTCCAAGAGCCTAGGATGGAAGCGTGGTCAAGGCTGTGATGACCTTATCGCATAAACGAGTGCCAAAGCAAGACAGCGAAAAGCGTGAGAAGTCGCAGTGAATAAATGAATGGACAATAAAATGACCGACTGAAAAGTATCAGAAAAGGATACAGTTTGAAAACCATGAACTAAGGGATAATGTCATAAACCCGTGAGAAACGACAAAAGTATAAATTTGCCACAAAGAACTGGTTGAAACAAAGATATTCATGATGAGATGTATACTGACCCGAATGGACCAATTAGAGAGAATCTCGCCATAAAGATGTAACATTTTCACTTAGTAAGCTAGTATTAGGGTATGAGAAGACCTACTCTTGGAGGGGAGGGGTAGTTGCTGTTGTATTGGTGGTATAGCTGCTATTGATGCTGTCGGTTTTCAACGCTGCCATTTTTACGAACTGATGCTGCGGCTGCTGCTGCTATTTTATATTTTTGATTGAGCATGAGACGCTGATGTTGGAGAACCTTTTTAAATCCTAATAGATTTTTCCATTTAAAAATTAGACTTTTTATTCTTAAAATACTAAAGGGGAAAGGAACGAGAAGGCCTGTTTTTCCAGGACAGATAGATAGATCTTTCGGGAGTTCTTGCTGTGACGAACTTTATTTTTCCATCTAATAGGTATGCATTGCAATTTCAATTTATTCTTATAATGATGCCAAATGTAATAACCTGAATAATAAATTTGAAACTTATTCATGCTTCTAAACTTTATATAAACTTTATTATCTTTAAAAACAATGAGTCAGTGGTTCTTTAGCTCAATGATAAATGTAAATGTCTAAAAGTTTATAGTGGTTGAGCTGGTCTTAATCACCATCAACTGATTCCTACTAGTTGGTCCATCGACCAATGAGCGGAATACCTTAGAGCTTGAGAAGTGTTATGTCGTCTTTATAAGAAGGTATCCCGTCTCCTTCCAGCATATCATTTAACTGTTTTTCTCCTAGGTAAGAACGGATGAAATCCAGGGAATAAATGAGTGAGTGAATGTATATGCGGTGTTATGGGCCCCACCGTCATATGGATATAGTTGTGTTTAAGAGGGATATTTGCACCTGGACGTCCAAAGACATATAGGAGAAGGAATTTTATTGATAGCGCTGGATCAGATTTCTTGGTAGCAGAGTTATGGTTACTATAGATTAGTTTGGTGATTATTGGTTATTGATTATTGATTATTTCATGTCTAACATTCTATGTTGAGTCGCGTTATGTTACATGTAAGTTAAAGTTTTAACGCTTCCGGGAAGTAGGAAGTGGAAAACGTGTGGCAAGAGAAGTCACATGGAATAGTGCATTGTCTGAGTACATATTGGTGATAACACAGGTTGTGTTATGATAGGGACATTTTCTGTATAAAAGGTGTGTGAGTGAAATAGGAACCGGTTTTCTTGTGAAACTCTGGCCTTAATTCTCAGGAGCAGTGTAGTCTCCACATGTGTTTTATCCCCAGAGAAACGGGTTTACTCCTTGCTTGAAAGAAGGGTAAGGTAGAGGGAAGTGCTACACTTATCGAACGAAACTGTATTCTTGCGAGCTAGAATAAACTGTCACTTTTGTTTAGCGAAATCAGACAATGGAAATGTGTTTTAATGTTGTAAACTAACAAAGAATTGCTGAAAAGTAAATTGCCGATAATTTTTGTAAAGGAGGGGTCAGGAGCAGAACTGACGTAGACAAAAGCCGCGCTGGGATTGGACAGTGCGCTAGTCATACAAAACTGACGTAGACAAAAGCCGCGCTGGGATTGGACGGTGCGCTAGTTACAGAAGCCGCTCTGGTTGGAGCGTTGGTGTGAGTCGCGCTGGGATTGGTCCGAATAACGCATAGAGAACAGTGTCGAATCGCGGACTTTTGAGAGAAATTGTGAATCATGGCTTATTATGAGTATGGTAGAGAGAAAACGTCGTGGATGTCAAAAGTTAAGAATTTATTTAAGAAGGACAAAAAGGTAGTGACTAGAGAGGGACAAGTAATTCCTCCGCCGAAGTCACCAGCTTCACATATGATGCTGAAATACGGATATCATACCTGCATATGGTTAGAAAATTGGACAAAATATACTAAAAATGATGGAGCATTGGCTTTTCCTGAGAATGGTTCATTTAGTGTAGCTGTACTTCGGAATTTGAGAGAGAAAATGGCAATGCTTGAACCTAAACCTAGACCGACACAGTTTGAAGCTTTAAGTGAATGGGAAGATGAGATGTACGAACGAGAAAGATTCAGAGGATTAAGAAATCATGAGTTTGTACCTGGAAGGTTGTGGGGAGTGAATCATGAGGACAGAATAAAGCGTTGGAGATATGCTAATATGACAGGAGGTTTGTTTCCGGCTTTTACAGTTGAGGAAGAAGCAAAGAGAAAGTGTACAGAGAAAAAGAAACATGTGGTTACTGAAAAGTATGGGTATGGTGGTAGTGAGACAGAAGATGAATTGCTGGAAGATATTCTAAACAGAAACCCACCTCCATACCAACAGAATTCTGCGGTGGTGACACCTAATGCACCGCCAATGGAAACTGGGAGGAATAAAAATCCCGAACGAGGATATGAGATAAATAGGTCACAAGATCAATTGAAAACTCCACAAAATGAGAAGACAGAAAGTGACAATACAACTGAATTGGCAAAAACCACAAGAGAATTAACTGAAAAGATAAGAGAATTAACAATGAATATGGAAGCTGTAACTGTACCAGTAACGATAGGTCCAGTAATACCAGTTTTTGAGAATCAGAAAATTGAAGAGCATTCTTTAGTCATTCCTATGAATTCACACTTGCAAAGAAGGAAAGAAGGGATGGAATTAGATGGTGAAGGTGCAAGAAACTTGGTTAGTACCTATAGACCAAGCCCACCTACTAATTTAACGATAAATGAGAATGAGTTTAGGAGAATACCTATGGTAACTGAGTCTGCATCAGAGACACCAGAAAGAAGTAAAAATTGGATAGAATTAAATAGTACGCCTGTAGGTCCGACTCCAGATGAATTGAATGAATGGATGAAAACTCTAAAAACGAAAGAGACAGAAACGAAACCCTTAGATGTAATTAGGTTAAAAATAGACATGGAAGAATTGATTATAGGAACAATTGGCACAGAAAAACTGAAATCTTATCAGGATGATGAAATTATGTTCTTATGCAAGAGCATTACATGGAGAGCTAGAAATTTACATGACAAATTAGAAGAGACAGCAAATGAACTAGGAGTAGAATTTGTAAAAGTGAGAACATTGCAGAAACCGTATAGAGTAGATTTTTGCGAGAAAGATATAGAAAATTTGAACACATCAGGACGATTAACACAAATAAAAGAACTAATTGTTTTACTGAGGAAATGGGGTGATGTGGATAGATGGAGAAGCAGATGGACTAAAAAGAATGAGAAAGTGACAGACAAAGCGTCTTTGGCTTTTGCGGTGACAGACAAGGAATCCATTGTAAGGGAGTACCCGATGAGAGAAACTCCAGGAGGTAGTTATGTGCATGTCCCATGGTCTAGACAGGATATATTGTCATTTATGAATGATTTTCCAAAATTGAGAGAGAAACCAGTAGAATGGTACAGACAAGTGGAGAGATTTGTTAAAGTTTCAAAGGTATTATGGATAGATTTGGATGGATTGTTTGACATAGTAGTGCCAGCTGATTTGTGGACAGAATGTAAGATTACAATTGATTGGCCAACTGTAGAATATCCAAGAGATATTAAAACAGGAGCGCCAGGACCAGAAGTGATGAGAAAATATGATCAAGTAATTACCTTTTTGAAAAATAAGATTCCACCCAAAGAAACGGATTGGGTGAAAATAGACAGAACCACACAGGAAAGCAAAGAATCAGTACATGCATATTACGAGAGGCTACTGTTAGTTTTCAAACAGTATAGTGGCTATGAGACACTAAATGAGAAAGATATGAGTCATTTTGTATATAGATTTGTTTATGGGTTGAAACCAGAGATAAGTGAAATGATTAAACAGCATATGATTTGTTGGCAGAATAGCACAGTTGATGAAGTTTTGAGGTATGCTAAATATTGTAGTGATGACATTGAGAGCAGACAGCGTAAATTGAAAGAGAAAGCAATGTGGGCACAAGTGAAAGTTGCAGAGAAGCAAGAAGCTCAATTGAGTAATCCTGTTAATGAGGCAGGACCGACTAGATTTAAACCAAATATAGGTAAAGGAAAAGGTCAAATGAGCATAGAAGAGGCAAAGAAAAAGTGGCCATGCCACAACTGCGGAAAGTTAGGGCATTGGAGAAACGAGTGTAAATTTCCTCCAAAACCTAATACGGAAAATCAATCATTAAATCCACAGGTGCAGAGTGAGGTAGTTACCCAACAAAGTCAGGTGCCACAACCACCACTTCCCAAGAGTGTTAATCAACAGAAATACAGTGCAGAAACAGGATTCTACGGAGGAGAGCAGGTAACACAATTGCCGCGCGCAGCTGCCATATCTCAGTATTGGCTACGACAGGATGGTGATGAGTTGGATGAAAGTTTATGACGGTGCCTAGGAGAGGAGGAAGAGTGCGTGCTTGGCGCAACTCTAGAGGTAGATCAAGCAGGTCCATTTGTGGATGGAGAAGTGAATGGTGCAAATGTAACATTCCTTGTGGACACTGGAGCTACCCGTTCTACTGTTAGGTCAGTGGAAATTCCAAACCTTCCTCTCTCAGGTGAACATATCCAAGTAGTGGGTGTTTTGAATCAGCAAATTAAGGCGCCTCTTACTAAATTAGTGGAGGTAAAGATTGGTCCATTTAGTGAAATGCACCGATTTGTGGTATGTGATTGCAGTCCTGTGAACCTATTAGGACGCGATTTACTTTGCAAGATGAACTGCACCATCTATTATACGCCAGATGGAATTGCATTTCAGACCCCAAATGAAGATGTATTGTATAAAATGACAATGGTAAAGTTAGAATCAGAAGTGAATGATTTTTTTCAAATATTTGATGTAGAGAAAATCCCAATTGAACTGAAAGAAACAGTAAAACAGGAAGTGTGGGACTTTACGGGAGAAGATATAGGGTTAATGAAAGAAGTAGACCCTGTAAAAATTTCTGTTAAAGAAGGAACGAGTTACCCAAATACGCCACAGTACAAATTGACACCAGAAATAATTGAAGGAATAACACCAGTAATAAATAAGATGATTGAGCAAGGGATTCTGAGAGAAATAATGAGCAGTCCATGTAATTCGCCAATAATGGGACTGAAAAAGCCAAATGGAACGTATAGAATTGTACAGGATTTGAGAAAGGTAAACAAAATTGTTGTGCCTTGTTGCCCAATAGTACCGAACCCTGCTGTAATTCTATATCAGATTCCACGCGAAGCAGAATGGTACACAGTTATTGATTTGTGCCATGCATTTTTCTCTATTCCATTACATCCAGATAGCCAGTCATTATTTGTGTTCAGGTTCGGAGAGCGTATTTTGGCATGGTGCAGAATTCCTCAGGGGTATACAGAAAGCCCCTCGATCTTTAATCAGATTCTAAAGAAATCATTGGAAGATTTAAAAATGCCAGAGAAGTCAGTGATGGTTCAGTATATTGATGACCTACTGGTGGCATCAAAAACAAAGGAAGCATGTGTTAATGACACAATTGCTTTACTGAATCATTTAGCAAAAAGAGGACATAAGGTGTCCCCATCAAAATTGCAGTTTTGTCAACAAGAGGTCCAATATCTAGGACATAAGATTGAGAAAGGAGTGCGAAAGGTAACGACTGAAAGAATAAAAATAATCCAAGGAATGAGAGCTCCAATGACACAAAGAGAGGTAAGAATGTTCCTAGGAATGGTTGGATATTGTCGACAATGGATAAGTGGATTTTCATTAATTGCAAAACCATTACAGAGATTGACAAAGAAGGATGTTAAAGATCCTTTTGAAATGAATGATGAGGAAATGAAAGCATTCAGAGAACTAAAAAGAAACTGTGTGAAGCTCCGGCATTGGGAATGCCTGACTATGAAAAAGATTTTGAGTTGTACTGCAGTGAAAGAGATGGGTGTGCGTTTTCAGTCCTAGTGCAGAGACATGGAAACATGAAAAGACCAATTGCATATTTTTCAGCTGCCTTAGACCCAGTAGCAAAAGCGTTGCCTGGATGTTTGAAAGCAGTTGCTGCTACTTGTGTAAGTCTGGAGCAGAGTGAAGGCATAGTGATGGGATATCCACTGAGAGTATATGTCCCACATTCTGTGGAAATTCTTTTGACAAGAACCAAAACTCAATACATGACACATAGTCGGCTGACTAGGTATGAAAAAGTAATATTGAGTGCGGACAAGGTGACCATTGACAGATGCATGAATGTGAATCCTTCAACATCATTGCCAGATGAAGTGAGTGTGATTGAAATGGATGAAGTTGATCATGATTGTCTGAATGTACCTGAGTATTGTACAAAACCGAGACCTGACATACGGGATGAGCCTTTAAAGGAATCAGATTACATTCTATTCGTGGATGGCTCATGTTTGAGAACGAATGATGGAGTTCTAAGTGCAGCATATGCAGTTTGCACAGTAGCTGCTGTAATGGAAGCATCGTGTTTGAAAGGGATACGTTCTGCCCAAGTAGCAGAGTTGGTAGCTCTAATTCAAGCATGCAAGTTGGGAAAGAATGTTCGAATAACAGTTGTCACGGATAGCCAATATGGCTTTGGAGTGGTGCATGACTTTGGCCAGATCTGGTCTCAGAGAGGTTTCTTGACGTCTGCAGGGTCACCGATAAGAAATGGTGAGTTTGTGAAAAAGTTGCTTGAGGCGATACAGCTGCCTAAACAGATTGCGGTAGTGAAGTGCAATGCACATAAAAATGGGGAAGACTACATAACTGTTGGTAATAAGTTTGCTGATGAAATTGCACAGTACTGTGCTAAAAATGTGGTCTCATTAAATAGAAACCAAGAAAGAGAGCATATTTCATGTCCTTTGCTTTTTACTAACTCTGTTGAGACATGGGATGAAGTGAGACAATTACAGGAAGCAGCAGATGATGAGGAAAAAGATAACTGGATAAAAGCAGGATGTAGAAAACATGAGGAAAATGATGTTTGGGTTTACAGGGATGACAGACCAGTTATGCCTGATAGCATGATTTCTGACATGGCACGGATGTACCATGGACAAGCTCATATTGGGAGAGACTCAATGATCAGACTTTTTAGACAAACATGGTATAATCCAAAATTCAGAGCCATAGCTGAGAGTCTTTGTCAAAGGTGTCTTATTTGTCAACAGCTAAATCCAGGAAGAAAGACAGTAGTGAGTCTGGGAACAATAGGACGAGAGGGAGGTCCTTTCACGAGAATGCAAATGGATTTTATTGAAATGTCTCCGAGCAATAGACTAAGGTATGTCCTTGTAGTCGTCTGTTTGTTTTCCCGTTGGGTGGAAGCATACCCGACCAGAAGGAATGATGGAATTACGGTAGCAAAACTAATGCTGCGAGAATTCATTCCAAGGTATGGTTTTCCAGTAACGATTGAAACAGATAGAGGAACACATTTTCAAAATGAATTGGTTCAATTGATTTGTGAAGCACTTAGTATTAAACAGAAACTGCATTGTGCATACAGACCAGAGGCTTCTGGAATAGTAGAGCAAGTGAATGGAACAATTAAGAACAGACTAGGTAAAATGTGTCAAGCCACAGGACTCAAATGGCCAGATGCCTTGCCATTAGTCTTAATGACAATCAGAAGTATACCGGAAAGAAAGACAGGACTCAGTCCCCATGAGATAATTATGGGACGAGCAATGAGACAAGCACATGTACCTGTCAACAAACTACTGACTATAACTGATGATATGGTGCTGGATTATTGCAAAGGATTGGCTGATGTGGTACGTTCTGTGTTTCATCAGGTTGGACCGGATGCGACCACTCTTGAAAGAAAACCAGCCCACGATTTGAATCCAGGAGATTGGGTCCGCATAAAAGTCCACCGAAGAAAAAACTGTTTGGTTCCTCGCTGGGACCAACCACGACAAGTGATCCTGGTGACAACAACTGCAGTCAAATGTGCAGGGGTGAAAAACTGGGTACATGCCAGTCACACCATCAGAGTTCCAGAACCTGAAGATCGACCTGTAAGTCGACATCTGGAAATATCAGACACCAGTTCAGCATCTGATGTAGAGGAAGAGACGATCAGAGTTCCAGAATCTGAAGATCGACCTGAAAGTCGACATCTGGAAGATCCAACTACAAGTGCAACGACAGGAGGAGTGGAGGAAATAGCAGAAGTTCCAGAACCTGAAGATCGACCTGTAAGTCGACATCTGGAAATATCTGACACCAGTTCAGCATCTGATACAGAGCATTCGGATGGTGAAGAAAATCTGAAAAGAAATTGGAAATTTGATAGTATAAAAGAAAAAACTGAGCAAGAAGACAGTAACAGTGAACAACCAAGTACAAGTTGTGGTGAAAACACTTCAGAGACAATATTAATAGATGAAGAAGGGAGAGTTTCAAATAGAAAGTTAGAAGAATCGGAAGATCCCCGAGGAGCAATAGGGACAGGTCGGCGAACCAAAGAACAGGGAAATCTAGATACAGATAGAGAGATTGACACAAATTCGGAAGAACCTCGAGAGGGACAGAAGTAGGTGATCGAAAGAAAACACGAGAAAAACCACAAATAGATGAAAGCAATGAAATTATAAAATTTAAGATAAGAGACAATAAAGGAAGAACTGAAACAGAATCAGAAGAAAGTGGAGAAGAAGGAAACCAGAAACTAGAGTCAAGAAAGAGAACTTGGAGAACAGAAAGAGAGAAAAAAGAAAGTGAACCAAAAAGGCCAAGAAAAGGAGACAATTGGCCCCACGAAGTTAGAGAACTGAGATACAAGATCATAAGGCTAGATGGAAAAAGTGCAGAGCAAGTAAATGAGATAACAAGTCAAAAAGAACCAGAGAAACAAGGTGGAAAACACTTGCAGAAAACAAAAAGAATAAAGAAAGCAAATCTGAAGTATAAATCGCCTGAATGGTTATACATTGCATTGACTGATATCAAAGAAGAAGAGATCACTCACGAAAAGCTAGAAGAAAGCTGCAACCCAATGGGTGAAGGTGAAGTGCAACAAACTTGAAGAAATCTGAACAAATTCTACCGGATTTGACGAAAACACTGGATATGACAAAGAAAGAGTTCTGAAAAGAATTAAAAGAAAGTACCAAACAAAGACAAAGTGAAAGTGCAGGGTGACTAAGAGGTCATTTCTGAGGTGTGGTGACACAATTTTCTATACATATTATAAAAGTAGGTAACAGAAACAAAATGGTAGATACTAAAGATAGGAAGTGTAGATGTGAGTTCTTAAGCAGATGGTGTAAGATGTGCTTCTTTTGTACAGGATTATTAACGACAGTATGGATAATTTTAGCAATTACCATTCCAATAAGTTTAGCTGTAGAAAAAACGTCTAATAACACAGAGAAAGAAAAGGGAGCTGACGAGATACAGAAAAGTAGTGCAGAATTACATAAAGACAAATCAATAACAGACTTTTCAAAGAATGTTTTTACTAAATTATTATATCAGTATGTAGAAACAATGGATGTAAGAGATTGTTATGTTTGTATGCAATTACCTGCGTCTGTTGCAGAAGGTGCGACCTATCATCACCTTCCTTTGACGTATGGAATAACATGTAGTGTCTTAGCAAGTTTATTTTACAAGACAGGAAGATTAGAATATTATTACACTAATATAGATAAGATTTTTGCAAAGATTCCTATAGTTCCAGAAGTAAACAAAGTGAAAGAAGCAAAATAATTTGTTGAATTTTTCATAGAAGATAAGATTCTACTATTAGATGATATAGTTAAAAACAACCTTACCTGTGAGTTAAGAAATGAAAAAAAGGTATTTTTAGAAATGGTCGAGAATAGAAGAGGGAAATTTCAAAGAAAAGTGATAGAAGAGACAAAAACACCTCTTTGGGCGTTTGAGGAAGAAAATCATGACAAGGAAAAGACAAATGCAGCTATGACTCTGGATTGGCCCCAACAGGGAAGGTTGTGCATTAGAAGAAATAGAACAAGATATGACAATTATTTCGTGGGTTCTAGTGATTGCCATGACAATTATATAATATTAGGCGGATGGGGATTCAAAGGGGGAGAAGATCCAATATTTCCTGGGATCTATTACATTTGTGGTAACAGAGCTTATTACAGGTTGCCGGACCATTGGTATGGATCATGTTATTTAGGCCTGGTCTTTCCAAAGATTTTTCATGTAGATAGAGCAGAAAAGGGAACACACGAAAAAATGAAGACATTTACACGTAGAAAAAGGGAAAGTTTCTCAGAAATAGTAGGTGATATTTTTGGAGCATTGATACCAGCAGTGGGAATATCTTTGAATGCATTTAAGATTCGGAAATTATCCACAGTAGTAGATCGTTTATCTACAGATACTGCTGGAGGGTTCTTGATGGTAAATACCGAAATGGTTGCCATGAGAGCTATGGTGATGCAAAATCGACTTGCCCTTGACATTCTTTTGGCAAAAGAGGGTGGAGTCTGTGGAATGCTGAAAGTCCAACATTGTTGCACTTAAATTCCAGATAAAAGTGAAAATATACAAAAGTATATAAAGAATATTACAAATTTGCACAAAGAACTTGTTCCACTGGAGGTTGAAAATGCATTAGGAAAACTTGGTAAGAGTTTTTCCTCGGTAATAAATTGGTTTACTAGAATGAGTAAATTAATAGTAGGGAAAGTCATAATAGTAGCAACCATGATAATCATAATAGTTTTAGTACTGAAGCTAATCATTACATGTATAAAGAGAAAAAGAAGGCAGAACAAATTAGAAAAAGAAAATAAGATAAACAAAGAATGAGAAAGAGAAATGGGTGAAATAGAGCTAGAAGAAATAAAAGAAAACATGTATAAAAAGACAAGTTGAAAGAGATACAGTTGTGTAAACTAACAAAAACAAACGGACAAAGAAATATGCTATCTGATAGAATTGTATAACATGGGTTTATGTGGTGATATTAAAAATCCCCAAAGGGGGGAGTTGATGGAGCAGGGTAAATGAAAAAATGTTAACCTCCTAATATTTACGTTAAATAACACACAAGTTCGTCTTAAGTAAATAACGAACCATGTATGTTACATGTAAAGGGTTAAAGGTAACACGCTATATATGTGCAAACTAATTTACTTACAATTGTTAACGTGAATAACATAAGTCTGACAATTGCGTACTAATTAGAATAATAAATGCATGATTTGTGCTTAGAAATAAACTGTGTAGTGGCAAAACAAAGCGTTGGTAAGTAAGGGATGGCTTTATATGTCGCTTTTGCTAGGTAATACCTAATTGGGGTACGTAGAATGAAGGGAGGGAAACGAAAAGGCTTATATTCTTTATTCTTAACTCTGTTTTGTTTATCTTTATAATAGTGCGCTTAGGCCTGTTGAGCAGCGAAATAAAATGGCCGCCATGAGTTACAGTACGCAGGCGCGAGAGGGGTTACGAAAGAAAGAAAGGCCGTGAACAAGAGGGATCATGTGATCATTCCAAGAGCCTAGGATGGAAGCGTGGTCAAGGCTGTGATGACCTTATCGCATAAACGAGTGCCAAAGCAAGACAGCGAAAAGCGTGAGAAGTCGCAGTGAATAAATGAATGGACAATAAAATGACCGACTGAAAAGTATCAGAAAAGGATACAGTTTGAAAACCATGAACTAAGGGATAATGTCATGAACCCGTGAGAAACGACAAAAGTATAAATTTGCCACAAAGAACTGGTTGAAACAAAGATATTCATGATGAGATGTATACTGACCCGAATGGACCAATTAGAGAGAATCTCGCCATAAAGATGTAACATTTTCACTTAGTAAGCTAGTATTAGGGTATAAGAAGACCTACTCTTGGAGGGGAGGGGTAGTTGCTGTTGTATTGGTGGGATAGCTGCTATTGATGCTGTCGGTTTTCAACGCTGCCGTTTTTACGAACTGATGCTGCGGCTGCTGCTGCTATTTTATATTTTTGATTGAGCATGAGACGCTGATGTTGGAGAACCTTTTTAAATCCTAATAGATTTTTCCATTTAAAAATTAGACTTTTTATTCTTAAAATACTAAAGGGGAAAGGAACGAGAAGGCCTGTTTTTCCAGGACAGATAGATAGATCTTTCGGGAATTCTTGCTGTGACGAACTTTATTTTTCCATCTAATAGGTATGCATTGCAATTTCAATTTATTCTTATAATGATGCCAAATGTAATAACCTGAATAATAAATTTGAAACTTATTCATGCTTCTAAACTTTATATAAACTTTATTATCTTTAAAAACAATGAGTCAGTGGTTCTTTAGCTCAATGATAAATGTAAATGTCTAAAAGTTTATAGTGGTTGAGCTGGTCTTAATCACCATCAACTGATTCCTACTAGTTGGTCCATCGACCAATGAGCGGAATACCTTAGAGCAGAGGTCTTCAAACTTTTGTAGGCTGAGCCCCCCCAGCTGAATTTTTTTAAATGTTGGGGCCCCCCCTCCACCTGACAGAAATTTCTGGAATCTCGTACACCACATAATCGTCCGCCACCCACATATCCCGGGCCATATCCGGCAAATAATGTTCAACACAGTAAGTGTGTTTAGTTAACTGCAGTTTTGTGAGTGGGTGTGGTTAAATGACAGAGGCTTATTACACAGCTCAAAACTCAATTTTCCCGCCGGTACATTAGTCACCAGACACTGGTTACCCACACCTGAATATAAGTGATGACGCTTTTATTGTTGCCTAAAAACTGCTGGATATACAAGGTACTTTGCAGTGTCAGCCCCCAGTAACAAAACCAACCCCACCTTTCCAGCCTCCCAGGGAAATGCCTGATACCTGGAGCGGCCAGTCCGGCCTTGCTACCACCCAATGGTGCCCCTCATCTTCGCATAGACTGCTTCTCATGTGTATTTGATTTCTTTTATAGTGCTACTCGTCCCAAGTGTGTATGGCAGAGTGTCGGAGTGCGTTACATCACACACATATTATATAAAGACAATGACTCATATAAATGTGAAAGTCAATGTACTTAAGATAATGGGGGCTACAAGGTGTAATCAGTCTTTCATCCATCATTCAGTCTTTCACCATTCATTCATTTCACCATGTCCTTCCATCTGTGTGCCCAACCATAGCCACACATATTCAACCATTTGCAAACCTATCCATCATATATCCTTCAATCCATCATTTCACTCATCCATCCACCCTTTCACTCATCCCTCCATCCACCCTTTCACCCTATCCATCCGTACACTTGTCCATCCATACAGCCATTTACCCTTACACCCATCCAGCCATTCTTTAACTTACTCATCCATCCACCCAGTCACTCACTCTTCCACCCATTCACCCGTTTAGTCATCCATCCTCCCTTTCTCTCTCCATTCCCCTTTCTCTTAGCCATCCATCCTTCCATCCACCCACCCATCTACTCATCCACTCATGAATCCAACCATTGACCCCATCACTCATCCATCCTTACACTCATCCATCCACCTCTTCACTCATCTACCCATCCTTTTGTCCATCTATCCTCCCTTTCACTCACTCATCCATCCTTACATCCACCCTTTCATTCATCTGTCCATCCACCCTTTCACTTATCAATCCATCCATCCATCCATCCATCATTTTACTCACCAATCCACCCATTCACTCGCACATCATCCACCCTTTCACTCATCCATCCACCCTTCCACTCATACATTCATCTATTTACCTTTTCTCTCATCCATCCTCCCACTCACCCATCCATCCTTTTTCTCATTATCCATCCATTCACCCAAATAATATATACAAACAGCAGATCTCCAAGTGACAGCAACAGGATTTTCCAGATGTAGACTTAGAATATCCCCTAAGCATGAATGGTGTTCGAACTTTCATATTCACTATTCTATGTCAGAATGACAGTTGAAATAAACAAAATTGAATGTAGTTATTAGCTTTGTGCATTTTTTCCATGTAGGCATACACGGGTTAACAGCCCAGTGGATGAGAAGGCAGAGGTAGCTAATCAGATACATTTGCCAGCATCTCACTGCTAATGGGTTCACATGTGTGAAAAACAAAAGACATTATTCACCAAACCAATGCGAGAAGTTGCAGGTAGATGTGACTGGAGACACGGAGAATGATAAAAGAATGACCTGTCACCCCCTCTTTTCAAGCACACCCTCAGCCGAGAAGTTGCTGCAGTTTAGTTAGAGAATGTACAAAAAACACTGCAGGTGCTGCCCACGAGGACCGCCAGAGCATGCCCTGTTATGTCACAGCCTACAGCGGACGTTCATTCCTAAACTCTGAGGAATAAATTTTGTGTTCCTGCGACCGGTGTCTGTGCTGTGGGTATGGTGTAAGTTCCAGGCGGGCAACTGGGGGGCGCGGGGTGAAAAAGATTTCGGGGGTGGGGGCTAATTCTTCCGGCCATAGGCAGAGCGGCTCTAAAAAGGGGTGAAAACAGAACAAAAGCCTAATTAACAAGTAAATGGTCTTTTAAAGACCTTTGAAGTACTCTGGTGCGGCTGCAATTAGACGTCGCCAGCCCTCGAAGCTGTCTCAGCCGGGCTGACTCACACGACGGCGGGAGGGGGTGAGCCCAATGGGTGTTGCACGCCTGGTAAGTGCATAATTGCGGGAAATTCACCAGAACAAGAACAACTCGAAATTAGTGAGATTGTGCAGAGTTTAGGATGGAGTGCGCGCCCCCCTTGAGAGGGTGTTGCGCCCCCCCAGGGGGGCGCGCCCCACAGATTGAAGAACTCTGCCTTAGAGCTTGAGAAGTGTTAGGTCGTCTTTATAAGAAGGTATCCCGTCTCCTTCCAGCATATCATTTAACTGTTTTTCTCCTAGGTAAGAACGGATGAAATCCAGGGAATAAATGAGTGAGTGAATGTATATGCGGTGTTATGGGCCCCACCGTCATATGGATATAGTTGTGTTTAAGAGGGATATTTGCACCTGGACGTCCAAAGACATATAGGAGAAGGAATTTTATTGATAGCGCTGGATCAGTAACATAATGAGGTAAGCCCAGCTCAGGGAGTCGAATGCCTTCTCAAAGTCCAGGACCATGCTGGCCACCCAGGGCTGCCTTCATGATCCTGAAAACCCTGTGGATATTCAGCGATGTGCTCCTACTTGGGACAAACCAGTTCCGATTGGGGTGCACGAATTGGGGGATCAGCAGCATCAGTCACTCTACTAGCACCTCGCTTAAAATTTTATAGTCAGTGTTAAGGATCATCAACAACCTGTATGAGGATATGTCGGACGCATACCTGCCTGGTTTGGAAATGGATAGAAGCAAGGTTCTCTAAGGGATGAAGGGAGGCATCTGTCTGGGATAGCTGCCTCATAAGGATGCTTGAGCCGCGGGGACAGGAGATCAGAGAAGGCCTTCTAGAACTCCAGAGGGAGTCCGTCTGGGCCAGACCTCTTCTTAGTGGCTAGAGAGCATATAGCTTCCTTTATCTCCGCAGAGGATATGGGAGGTCTAGTTCTTGGCATTGCTCCAGAGTGACTTGGAGCAAAGGGATGTCAGCTAAGAAGACTGCTATAGCCTACTGAGAGTCAGGCAGGGCAGCAGTGTAGAGGTTTGCATAATAATTGGTAACGGCGGTGTGAATTTCAGCCTGCATGTGCACGTATGTATCATAGGTGAGTCGGAGAGAAGGGATAGAGAGATGAGGTTGTTCCTGATTAAACCACCAAGCAAGAAGAGCACTGGGCTTGTCTGCCTCTGAATGGGTTTTCACCGCATGTGCGGCATAGGTAATGCAACAAAGCCGTTCAAACAAATCAGAATGTTTCGTTCGAGCCGCCATAAGCATCTGCATGTGAGTAGCACTATTAACCGCTTGGCTGGGATGCTTTTTATGACCTTCAGCTCTGCATCAAGCACTCTTCGGGCTCCCACTACTGCATTGACACAAAACCCTCTAATCGTGAGTTTAAATGCGTCAGATTCAATAGCGCGGGTAGAGACTTTTGGTTATGATTGAAATAGTCTGAAATCTTGTCACGGAGAGTGACTTGAAACATCTGGTCATCCAGCAATGAGTGCTGGAGCCTTCACATGGGTACTGGAGGATGTGGGGTCCCCCAATAAAATCTTGCAACCAGAGGGTTGTGACCTGAAACTGTCCAGCCTAAATAGTCAATTTGAGAAAATGAAGAGATTTTAGAGCTGGAACAGACAATCAGATCAATCCGCACTTGAAGGTTGTGCGGAGGATAATAAAACGAGTATATCCTCACACCCGTGTGACATTGCTGCTAGATATCCTCCAGGGACCAGCAATTTAACCATTGGGTCTGGTGCTTGGCACTTAATGTAGTTGGTGCCTGAGGAAGGGGGCCTATTACAAGTGGTTGGCTGCCCAAAGTTCCCTCCACAAGGCATATCTATCTACCCTCCTTGTCCAGAACAATTATGCACAGTTGGAATGGGACCCTGGCTTTATCCAAACCAGAGCACCATGGGAAAAGGCAGAGTAATTTGTGGAGAAAACCTGTCCCTGGTGGGCCTCCAGGGCCGGACTTGCTACCGGGCGTTTTGGTGTGCTGCTAAGCTGGGGGCTGATTTCGTTGATGGGGACCTGCGTGTGCTAAAAAACATTTGTTTTGCAATGTTTATTTAAAAGCACACGCAGGTCCCCATCAACGAAATCAGCCCCCACTGCAGTGAAATCAGCCCCCAGCTTGGCAGGACACCAAAACGCCCGGTAGCCAGTCCGGCCCTGTGGGCCTCGCAGGGTCCAAGGCATCACTCCCGTCTAGAGAAGAGAATATAGCATAGCGCTTGCTAGCTGATCTCAAGCCTCTAATGTCCTGTGCGAGGAAGTTATAATGGCTAAGTAGCAAAGGCGGGTTGCAATATGCGGGGGGCCTCCTGTGTAGTACCTAAGGTGAGAAAGATATCCGGGGAGGAGCTGCGACTGCTTGTTTTGTAACTGAGGAAACAAAGGTAGCCTGCAAGAAAAAAATCTACAGTAACAATAATACATGGAGCAGAGGGCAAACAGCTCCCGTCCAAACTTAATACAGTAAATATGCAGCATCCTGGGGGGTGGGGGGGGGGGGGCACTGTGACATTCAGGGGGAAGTCAGCTTCAAGCCCAAGTTGCTATTGGTGTGGTAGGGCGCCTACGGTGAAAAATATGATTGGCACTAATAGTGCTGCAGCCACTGGCGTAACATAAGCCCCTGCAGCCCTGCAGTGTGGGGGGAGGGGGAGGGCCGAGCTCTAGCCCCCCTCGACCCAGTACACCCACTGACTCACTAACTGGCTCTGGGATCAGTTAGTTTTATAGTTACGCTCGCGCACAAGTTCACGATATTACACATGGTGCATGCATACTGCGCGCACCGCTGCATTGTATTCAGGGTGGTACAGGGTGGGAGACACTCTATTGTGTCATGCACTCTTGTGCAGTGTAATCTCCACGTGCGGTGGCTGGTGGGACCATCATTTTCCAGCAGTCTGCGCAGTGCACCTGCCACTGAAGCTGCAGGTCACAGGTGAGAGTGAAACGAGATGAGACTTACTCGCTATATCACAATCACGTCTTGTTCTCTCTTCTCTGCGGTGAGAGTAGGGGGGCTACAGGGGTTGCCGCAGCCAGACAGGTGGCTTGATTATGCAGACTTCATCTACCATTCACACCAAGCAAAGGACGGGCATAGAACGAAAAGGTACGTTTTATTCCCAACCTTTGCGCCACGACAGGCAGGGATTGTTGCATTCATTAAGGACCAATGCAGTTTTCTGATAAAGACAGATGTGGCATCTGAAAACATGATCAGCCTAATTACCCTATGAGCTGGCACGTCTAGGCCCGTGAAAAAGGCATTTTGTGTACAAAGTTCATCCGAACAGAATTGTAGCGAAGGCACAGAATGTCTAAACTTTGCAGAAGTGTTTCTGAGGTTATATTTGTACTACAAGTGTGCTCACATCGCATTCCCTCAATGTGAAAAATGACCTTCGTGCAAGAGCGTCATGCTGCAGAAATGAACACTACATCCCCATCGAGGCCGAACAGGCCATACCTGGAGGCTGGAAGATTGGGAGGCCGCTTTTGTAACTTACTGCGAGAGCGGTTTTGTAGCAGTGCAGCAGTTTTAAAAGCACTGCAGAGTTCCTTGTATATCCAACAGTTTTCAGGCAATAATAAATGTGCCAAGATAATTCTGGTGATTAATGTACCTGTTAGAGAGAGATGGGAGTTTTGACTCATCTCAGGTAGCGCAGAGGGTTAAAATGCCTGCTGCAAACAATGTGTACTATGCAGATTACAGAACAGTATTTCATGTCCAGTGCTAAGTGGGATGCTGCTTTTGTCAAACAGATATTTTTGTTACTGTGCAGTTCATAAGTTACAGTCATAATCTAGCACAGTGAGCCATGAACTGCCATCAAAGCGCTGCATGCAAACAGCATGGTACAGGTTAGAAAGTTATGTTTTTTTCCCAGTCTTTGACTGTCCTAATTTTACTAAAAAGGGTTTGTTTGAGGTGAAATAAATTGTTATTAGTAAAGTCAACCCTAACCACTGTGTTACGTTCTGAATCCTGAGTTTATGCTTCCCCAACCCAATGCCTACCACTATGAATGACGTGAATCCTACACCTTGTAGATCACTTTGTCTTATGGACACTGATTTACACATGTATGATTTATTGTCTCTGTATGTGTGTGAGACGTAAAGTGCTCCAACACCCTATGCTGGTAAGAGAGGCGCTATCACTGGCATAACAATAGCCTCCGCAGCCCCTGCGGTGCGGGGGGTGAGCTTCAGGGGAACCCTCAGCACAGTAAACTGTGCACGGGTGGGGGGCCCCTGCCAAGAGTTCCTGATTTGGTGGTGGGGGGCTCAATATACTTTGCAAGGGGGCCCCCTCAAGTTTTGTTACGCCACTGGCTGCAGCTGAGGAACACTCTTAGAGGGGACCCGAGGGAGGACAGCCGTGAAGCCGCAGAGGTATGGTACTGTCCTGGGCTCAACCAGCGAGACAAAGAGATAGCCGAGGAGAGCAGGTGAGGAACCAACCACAGACCCAGACATTGTCTAGAAGCCATATAGTGTGTGAAGCATTTCTGCAAGTCATCAGCAATATGAGGCGTAATGTCTGGGGGCATCGGCAATTCTGGCAGAGAGATTCGTCACTGGTGGAATCAAGGTGTTCAGTGGTATGAGGCAGGCCATAACCACAAAATGATGCTGCGGTTTTCAAAGCTGATTGCTTGATGCTGTCTATCTGTATCTCCGATGGGGCCAGGCCACTAGCCACGACATTGGTAGGCCCCCAGGCATTTTGTCCTCGCGTGTGCCGCGACTTTAGTTTCATGCATCCCTCTAGAGCCAAAGACCGGCCCGCAATTGACAACTGTTCCGCACAGTCCCAAGCCTCTGCCGTGTCTTAAAGAAATGAAACTTGTGCTCAGGTACAACTCAAAGCTTTGCAGAAAACAGGAGCAAGTACGGTAGGCCCAGCTTGGCTTCACTCATGAGAAGAGTGTTGCTGCCCTGCAAAGGTGTAGTCCAGGTGGAGAATGATGCTGCTGATGTAGATTTCCAGCGAGGCCAGCTGGCGAGCTTCGCAGAGCACTTCATCTCGGTCCCTGTAGTGGATCAATTTGGTGACCAGCGGGCGGGGCACAGACCCCCGAGATGTTGAGGGCTGGGTGGAGGGGGTCATGTGAACCGTACAGTCTCTCTCAATCGAAAAGAAAGGGGGTAGTTTTGGAGACGTCTTGAAGCTCTACTGCTCTTGATCCTATTTCTCTAGGTATGCCACGTGGTCTTGGACATCTTTATCCTCTGCCAGGGCCATAATATGAACATTACTTCTGTGGTATCGGCCCTCAGCATCCTCGGCTCATTCCATAAGAAAGCGCACTTGGTCTCAAGGAGATGTCTCTGTGCATCTGGAGCCTGCGGCTGAAGAATCTTGATGGTGTTCTCCGGGTATCAGGTGGGCCTTGCAGGGTTCAAGGCGTCACTCCCATCTGGCCCCCACACTCTCACTCACTGGGCTAGATTAAACAGGATCTCCAAGGAGGGACGGATGCCGGGCAGCTGGTACAGGCCTCAGATGTGGGTCTGAAAGAAAAGCAGTCCGTAGAAGTCTGACCCAGCACCCACGGAGGCACTCCAAATGCTCAGGCTCCACCAGCGCACCCTCAGCTCGGGGCCCCACAACAGCTCCCAAACCACCCTGAAAAACTCGGTCAAGTCGCTGATTATTCTCTCGGGGGCACCAGGAAGACCCGCCCACGTCCCTCCAATTCTGCGACGCGGACAGTCGGCACAGTCTCTAGTCCAGCATAGGCCTCACTCCTTCACAAGTTCCGGTGAGATTTCAACGGACCCATGGCGGGAGATGTCCGCAACCCAGGGTCCCAGGTCTTCTCTGGGCTGGCGCTGCTCAGCATAAGGGATGACGTCCAATGAACAGAATTGTTGGGCTATAACGGCAGAGCTGCGAGATTAAGTAGCCACCATCTTGTTGGTAGGGTGACCAACTGGTATGGGTGCAAATTCAGGACGGTGAGTGTAAAAATTCAGGACAAAGGGTCAAAATTAAGGACAAAAATACAGGACAGAAGGTCAAAATTCAGGACAAAAGGTATGTTTTACAGAAACATCAAAGGAGGTCGTGCAATAGTATATAAATATGTAAATAGACCACCAACATAAGTACAAGTCAAAATAAGTTTATATTCGGTTGAGACAATTGTGCTCTTCATGTTTTTTTGGTATGTGCCCAGCTTTGAGCAACTCTGCAGGTCTTTTTGTGGTATTTCCTATGATCATAATCTATTTATATGGTTACTGCACCGGGTTGTCCAGTCTGATCTTTTGTATACAGTTCATGGTCCTGAGCAGGCATGTTTGGTAAGAGAAGTGGTCTGGAAGATCTGCTCGGATGGACTTTGTTACTAGCATCTCATATCTGAGTGCCATTTTGAGATTTAAAGCTGCACGCATAGACTGTGGCTAATGGGTACCTGCAGTGCTGGACTAGAGTACAGTCCTACGAGTGGCCAGCTTTATGTGTCAGATCGCTTCACGTAATCCATGTCAGTTCAGCTGATGATGACTGGTTTAGGGGCTGGTACAGTACTGAGTGATGAATAAGACCCATAGCAGACAGGTCTTGTGTGAGAGTAGTAGCATGAAGTAGGAAAAGGGAGTTATTAACCAGCCAGCATGAGCTATAATTGGCCTCAGACTGCCAATTGTTATGGCATTATTGTGGGCCGGAACGGTTATATAGGAGTTGACATTACTACATAATGCTCTGGATAGCCTATATCAGCCCTCCTCATTTTACCTATATATGGGAAATAGTATACTGATTGGGCCATTTCATTTCTATGAGCTGTAAACTGCAGATTCTCATTGATGCACAGTAGTGAGCTACAGACTAGAAACTGTATACTTTGTTGAGGCATTATTGTAGGTCAGAAGGAGGCACTGTATTTTACATACAGAACATTTTCCATTGCATGGAAGCAAAATGACAACATGCAATTTTACTGATAAAACTATATAGCGCACAAATGATAATGTGTGGAAATGTGGTTTCAGCAAATATATATCATTTGAACATCACCGAGTAAAGTGTCTGAATTAGAAACAAGTGGTCCATTTGTGGTTTTCTAACTGCTGATATGTTTTGAAACATTTGCACAGTTGATTTACAGGTATTTAAAAGTTGTTGTGTGTTACAAAAAAACTGACAGCTTACAGCCTTTGTTTTCACACGCCCTTTACCACCACAACAAGACTGTCAACTAGTCTACTTTACTATTCTGTCTTTGACTGCAAAGTTAGAGAATTTTGTAAACACCAATCCACATTTTAAAGGAATAAGCAGAAATTTGTCAGACGAAACAGCCTGATATATGGCCTCAATTCTTGATCACTTAGGGCCTGATTCTGAGTTTGGTGGTGTGGGAGTGGGGCGGCACGCCACCGCCCTCACACAGTGCCAAAGCTCACCGACGGCCAGTTACGAGTTCTCGTCTGGCGGGCAGTCCTTTGGCATTTCCCATGGCGGTGCCTATTAAAAAGGCACCTCAATAGGAACATCAAAGCAAGTTCCTGCACTGCATACTATGTGCCCCCCTGAATGTATCCCCATGGCCCTGAGGCACCAGGGGGCCCTGTAGGGCCCCTTAGTTCTTTCACCTCTGGCTCGCCACCATGAAAAGGCTGGCAGTGAAGAAACTCGTAATATGCTTGGCGGTGCAGCAGCTGCACCGCCAGCGTATTACTGCCTCACATCGCTGCAACACCGCCAGGAAAAAGTCCGACCGCCAAACTCAAAATAGGGCGGTCAGCCCACTGATGTAATGATGTAATCCAAGTAATGAGGGAGAAATTCATCCAAGGCTGCAGCATGAGGCACTTGCCTGGCAGGTTACAGTGTGGCACTAGAAGATTTTGGGATTAGTGCACACCGGTTATGTTATGTTAGACATTTCTAATTGTGCTCTACATTCTCTATTAACCAGAAATGTTGAAATAAAATCTGTACAGAAACAGGGATTATAATAAAATGAAATCTCTCTGTTCTTAGACTATGCCTTACTACCAGTCTATCCCACAATCGGCTCCTAAAGTGCTTTTGTCTTAGGGCCTGGGGCACTGCATAGGCTACAGGAATGATAACTACGCCTCTGGCAGACCGGCTTTACTGCTGGTTCCACCCGGTGTGACAATCTTTGTTGGTGCCGCCCCCCCAAAGCCTTAATTCTCCAAGGATTCCCTCAGTATCACTATTCAACAGTGTCCCTCTTTTCTCCATGTACCCTCTCCCATGTGCATTTAATTTCTTTTATAGTGGTACTCATCCCAATGTAGTGTCAAGAGCGCTTCACATCATATTATTCAGAGATAATGACTCATGTGTGTAAGTCAATGTAGAGGAAATGTTACTTAAGACAATGAAGGCTGCAAGATGTAGGAGTTACATGTCATTGATACTGGCAGGCATTATACGCAGGGCCACTGGAATTATGCGGCAGGGTTGACTAAATTATATAGGAATTAAAAGCAAATTATGCATCCTAATGTGGTACATATTTTGTAGAATTACTTTATTATTTTTTCATTTTAATACATGGTAAATTGGTAATACTGTCTGAACAAAGATTTCCCCTCATCAGTACCAGCTTAACAACTAAATACATAAATAAGCAACAGAAAGATGACCATTGAAGGGCCTTCCACTACAGGTGAACACAATTTGCCCAGCATTAGTAACTTTTGATCCATTTGAGCAAGAAACAATGTTTTTTTTGCTAAAATTTTCAGATTAGGCAACAGATAATGGGTTATATGGTAAATGCGACAAATCAATAATTATGAGAAAAAAACTACAGCCGCAGAAGTGCATAATTCCAGTTGCCCCGATTCTATGGAGAAATACAAACTCAGGGTTTAAAACATAACATAGTGGTTGGGGGTTGTTCTTACTAATACATATTTATTATTATCCTAAATGAACCCACGGAACTAGCTACATAAAAACTATTTTTTGAACTGCATGTTATACTTTGTGCTTTGCAAGAGGCACATTATCCCCCTGCTCTATTTTAAAACTGGGATTAGTCAAAGCTCAGATATCTCTCAAGGAGATACATTAATCACCAGGGTTAAATTGACATTTTTATGGTGGCATATAATTGCAGGCTGGCAAAGAACTCAGAAGTATTTGCCATTAGCCCTGTCTTCTATTTCAAAATGCAGTGCACGCGGAACCCCATAGCATGGCTCCTGTTTCAGTTGCACTTAAGTTTAACTGAGTTTGTTCTTTATTCATCCTTCTGAACACCTGACAGAATTTTACTATTAAGTTTATTAGCAAGAACACTTCTAATACGTGTGTCTCCGAAAGCTTATGCATTCCACCTCCGCTGCTTCTCTCGGCTTGGTTTTATGCTTTTAAAGTGTATTCTGTGACTTTGTGTGATACTATGTGTTTTTAAATCGTTTTACTGCTAACTCTGAAATTTTTTAAAAACAATTCCTGATCGCTACTGAGCCCATCCACAATTGACTTTTGCTGCTATTCATTTTAAAACGATAACGATCGCTCACCTCCTCATTGGCAACTCATTACGAGGGAGCCAGGTGGGACAATCTAGGCCGCCATTTTGTTTGAGGGCGCACACTAGTTGTTGGGGGCACTTCACCTTAAAAGATGCACGCTGCGCGGACGCCAGTGCCATAGGATTGAGGTGGTGTTAGCACGCTGCTTCTCTCTGCTTGGTTTTATGCTTTTAAAGTGTATTCTGTGACTTTGTGTGATACTATGTGTTTTTAGATCGTTTTACTGCTAACTCTGAAATTTTTTAAAAACAATTCCTGATCGCTACTGAGCCCATTCACAATTGACTTTTGCTGCTATTCATTTTAAAACGATAACGATCGCTCACCTCCTCATTGGCAACTCATTACGAGGGAGCCCGGTGGGACAATCTAGGCCGCCATTTTGTTTGAAGGCGCGCACTAGTTGTTGGGGGCACTTCACCTTAAAAGATGCACGCTGCGCGGACGCGCAGCGGGCGCGCCGATGGCGCGCCGCAAACCCGTCTGCGCCCGTCCGCGATCCGGAAGCACCCAGCGCCAGCAACGCTGCCCGTGCTGCGCCTAAGCCTCATGAGGATCGCCTGGTTTATAGCCATTCGGAACTCATGATTATTGGCCGTTACACGGGTAAGTGTGTTCAACATTGGCCGGTGCTGGACAACGTTACCAGGTCATGTCAGCATTGTAAATTTTGTTTTAAGAGGGCCATGTGATCAAACATCCCTGCTAATCGTGTTCCCCCTGCACCTCAGATCTCCCAATGCATACGAGCTGCTCTCATCAATGCTCGCTCCGCGGTCAAACATGCTCCAGATATTTTCGAGCTGTTGTCTGACAACCAGCTTGATATACTACTCATATCAGAGACATGGTTTAATGAAGCTTCGGCACCTGCTGTTGCTCTAGCTATTCCAGCGGGGTATAAAATTGCTAGGGCAGACCGCAAAACGGGCAGAGGGGGAGGCGTAGCGGTAGTATTTAGAGATATGTGGGTTTTCACTCTGGCAGAGACACACGACATTGGGGAAGGTGAAGTTCTTGACTTCTCCCTCATAATCTCCCCGCACTGCACTCTGGGGTGCTGTTTGATTTACCGCCCCCCGGGTCCTGCGGGTGCGTTTTTGAAGACATTCGATGAGGCGATTATGTCCAGAGCTCTGCAATACTCGCATTTCCTTCTTTCAGGGGATCTTAACATCCATTTGGATTCTGCAGAAGCCCCTGATACAAGGGAATTCAGCGATTCGCTGAATCTTGCCCAACTGACACAATGGGTTAAAACCCCATCTCACAAGGGGGGGCACATTTTAGATGCACTCTGCTCCAATTTCCCTCTAACATGAACCTCTTCCTATGTCCTGGTCTGACCACTTTTTTATTCAATTTTCATGGACTATCATGACACCTTACCCGGCTTTGAGACTCCCCAAGGACAGACCCTCTCAACGTATTGAACCTGCCACCTTGTGCAGAACCCTGTTAGATACCCGTCCCGCCGCTTCCATGGACCTGACTGATGCGGTGAGAGGCTTTAATAAATGGATCTCTTCGGCAGTGGATCACTCCTCTCCATCTGTGGTCAAGAGAGGAGTAAGGAGTGCTCCATCCAAACCATGGTTCTCTGGTGAGCTTAGAGAGCTAAAACATACTTGTAAAAAGCTGGAGCGCAGTTGGAGGCAAGCCTACTGCCCAATGGCGAAAATAGCCTTGAGGAAATCTCAGAAGGAGTATTATGCCGCTATTAAAAAATCCAAAGGCAATTTTTACGCAGAACGCATTGCTCAGTCCAAAAACAACTCAAAAGAAATCTTTGCTATCACTCAGAGTTTCCTGAAGCCGCGTGCTGCGAACATTAGCTCCCCTGCCTCTGACTCTTGGTGTGAGAAGTTGTCTGACTTTTTTATTGACAAGATTCAAGCCATCCAGAACAGCTTCGGGCCCACCTCCCAAGGGCTGACAGTTCCCCTTTCTCCGACTTGCTGGAATTTTGGCCCAGTCCAAACCTCCCTGGCAGCGTTCTTACCCATCTCCTTGCCGGACTCTCTGGCCATTCTTAAATCTCTCAAATCTGGGTCCCCAGCGGACCCCTGTCTGGCCAGACAGCTAGCAGCGGTGGCAGAGGTTGTTAACCCGGAGGTTAACAACATCATCAATCTTTCGCTTCAAACGGCTTTGGTGCCACTGGAGTGGAAACAAGCGAAACTTCTCCCCCTGCTAAAAAAAACCCACATTGAATCCTGCTATTTTAGCTAATTACCGACCTATCTCTCTTCTCCCGGCTGTGGCGAAGGTGTGTGAAAAGGCGGTACATAAACAACTCTCTCAGTTTGTCGAGACTTCGGGCGCCCTCCACCCCGCCCAGTCGGGCTTCAGGGCATCCTACAGTACGGAGACGGCCCTGGTTGAGATGTCGGAGGCTATTAGAGACTGCCTTGATTCAGGCGGCAGAGCGGCCCTGATTCTATTGGACCTCTCTGCCGCCTTCAATACGGTACCCCATCATCAGCTACTGACTCGTCTCTCCAGCATTGGAATCTCAGGCACGGCCTGGGACTGGATCGCATCCTTCCTAGAAAATAGGACACAGCAGGTTTGGCTGCCTCCGTTTTCCTCGGTCCCAAGAAAGGTGACTACGGGTGTGCCTCAGGGTTCTACCCTGAGCCCCCTCCTATTCAACGTTTACGTTACGCCGCTAATTTACCTGGCAGAGGAGCTGGGCGCTAAGATCATCGCTTACGCCGATGATACCCAGCTCCTCTTTACTTGGGGAAAAAATGATCTGTCTCCCGATGCAGCCAAAAATTGTCTAGCATCTGTTTTCAAATGGCTTGCAAGGGCCCAACTTAAATGTAATGAGGAGAAGTTGGCGGTCCTCCTTTACGGGTCCTTCCCGCCGCATTTTAGGGAGGACTTCTGGCCAACAGGCTATCCCCTGCCTAATATTTCGGGGATCCCAGTAAAGAATCTGGGGGTTTGGTTTAGTGAGGACCTCAGCTTCGCTCCTCAGATAAAAAAAAGTGGCTGGTGTGTGCTTCGGCACACTCAAAATGCTTAGGAAATTTCTTCCACTGTTGCCCAAACCAGCAAAGGAAATGGTGACACGCGCTCTCATCCTGTCACGCATCGACTATGCCAATGCTTTATACATTGGCCTTCCGGCCAATCAGCTGCAAAAACTGCAGTCTATCCAGAATGCAGCAGTGAGAGTGCTTCTGGGTCTTTCTTGCAGGACCAGTGCCAGGCAACACCTCCGAGATCTGCATTGGCTTCCGGTGGGAAGTCGCGTTCTGTTTAAAGCCCTCACCCTTGCTCATGGTGCTCTATACAATTTGGGGCCCCCCTATCTTAGAAGACACTTTAACTTTTATGCGCCTTCCAGACAGCTCCGGTCTACAACACTGTGCCTAGCCACTATTCCACGGTACCGACTAGCCAGAACAGGGGGAATATCCCTCGCTTTTAGGGCGGCTAAGGCCTGGAATACTCTCCCCCATGAGTTGCGAAAAATTCAAGACCTCAGGCTCTTTAAGAAGCAGCTAAAAACCGTGCTTTTTAATTAATCTTCTGCTCTACGATCACCCTTTGTCTCACTCCTACTGGCCCTAGCGCCGGGACACTCTTGAGTATCCGAGCGCTTTATAAATCTGCGATAACATAACATAACATAACAATAGGTGTAAGCTGTTGCTTTCCAAAAGCAGAATGCAGGCACCGACACACCTCATGCTGTAACTACAGCATGGCCCATTGTCATTCTGTATGAGAGAATCGGCCATAGACAGAATGACAATGGGGCTAATTGACAGTCTGTGAGGGCTGGGAGGGGCTGTTCACTTCAAAGAAATACGAGCTGGCCCCCAACAGTGAGTGCTGTAAAACACCTGAGGCTTCTCACAGGGGGCATCGCAGATTCCTGGAAACCCCAGAATTACGGACAAAAGGCGTCTGTAAAAATAATTATTGTATTGTATTGTATTGTAATTGCATTTGTATAGCGCTTACTACCCCTGACGAGGCGTCCAAGCGCTTTTTTGGCGAGTAGCACGCTACTCCGGGACCCATAGAGGATTAGTGTTGAATTAGTATAGTGAAACATGCAAGTAAATTTTAAGTGGTGAATATGTTAGTCAGTTATTTGGATTCGGAAGGATAGCAGAAGGATAGAAGAGAAGAAAAAAAAGGTTTGTATTTATATAGAGCTTCTTACCCCTGATGGGGTGTTGAAGCGCTTTTTTTGGCGAGTAGCACGCTACTCCGGAAACCATAAAGGATTAGTGGTGAATTAGTATGGTGAAATATGAAAGTAATTTGAGTGGTGGATATTAGTCAGTTATTTGGAGTGAGAAGGATAGCGGAGGGATAGAAGGGAAAGAAAGGTTTGCATTCATATGGCGCCTGTTACCCCTGATGGGGTGTTCAAGCGATTTTCTGGCGAGTAGCAGGCTACTCCGGAACCCATAAAGGATTAATGTTGAAAATTAGTATAGTGAAATATGAAGTAAATTGAGTGGTGGATATGTTAGTCAGTTATTTGGATTGAGAAGGGTTGGGGAGGGGTAAAAAAGGGAAAAAGGTTTGCATTTATATAGCGCTTGTAACCCTGATGGGGTGTTGAAACGATTTGTTGGAGAGTGGCACGCTACTCTGGAACCCATAAAGGATTAGTGGTGAATTAGTATAGTGGGATATGGAATTAGAGAAGTGAACATGTTAGTCTGATATTTTGATTGAAAAGGATAGTGGATGGATAGACGAGTGAAGGATTTCTTTTTTTAGGTCATAGCAGTAGGAGGAGGCGTTTGGATGAGTAAAAAGGGTTTTTGGAGGGGAAGAGTCAGAGGGAAGAGTTTAGAAAGGTTTGTTTTGGGGGATCGGTATAGTAAAAGAGATGTCAGATGATGCAAGGAGGGGTAGAGTAGGAGAGAGTCTAGAAAGGGTTATTTTGGGGATCATAGTAGTGGTATGGGGTTTGGGATAAATGAGAGGGTGGATGTAGAGGATATAATGATAGATGTATAGGGTGAGAGATAGGGTAGTGCATTGGAAAGATTAGTAGAAAGAAGTTTGAGATGAGTCAGAAAGTTGGGCTAGAAGATATATTGAGAGAAGTATAGGCTGAGAAATAGGGTAGTGCATTGGAAATGCTAATTTAGAAGAAAGTGATAAATATGTAGATCCATAAGTACATTGAAAGTATATAGATGCATAAAGGAGGTAAGTTAGCAGATTAAAGATATTGATAGAGGTACAGGATGAGAAATAGGGTAGTGCATTGGATATGCTTTTTCATGAGAAAAGTAACAGACACACAGATCCAAGTACATGGAAGGTACATAGATGCACAATGGAAGCAAGTACATGTAGACCAAAGACGATTTTTTTTTGTCTTTTTGTTTTTATAACAACATAATTATTCTACATGTTTATACGAAGCAATACACAAAAATAGGGACATATCTATAGTGAAAATAAATGCTTATATACAGAGGGACACATGCATAGGGTGGGTATTACTGAATGGACTTGGCAATGAAATGACGGACGGTCCGTGAAATTTACGTACGGTTGGTCACCCTACTTGTTGGGCTATAACGGCAGAGCTGCGAAATTAAGTAGCCACCATCTTGGCTACTGTAGCCACACCCCCTCAGATCAAGCCTTCATGAAACATAGACTTTTGAATGTAAAATGAGTGGTGAACAAGTTTAGTGTGGGAGTATCACAATTAGTAATGCTGTGATTGTTTTGATGTTTAGTATGCAATTTAGGTTTTATTCACTACATGACGGTTAGATTTCACTGGGTTTTATTATTTTGATGTGGGTGGTAATGTCTGCTCAAAGTCCTGTGGTCGCTTTAGTATACCTCAAATGAGTAATGACTCAGACCAGGACAAGGGACATAGAGGTAATGGCCCGATTAGTTACCAGTAATCTTTATTACTCTTAGACCAATTTGCCCTCGTCTAATCATTACCACCAGCCCACCCTCCATGGTTCAGGTCTTGAATGGGACTTTGAATTACAAGAACTGCTGGGGGAGGTTATGCTGTTTATAGTACCCATCTAAGGGTTGGTGTGGTTGTAGGTGGCATTTTGTTTCCTGTTTCTTATAACAGGGCACATTTCCTCATATAAGTAATGACTGGGGTGAGGATGTGTTGGACTAAGAGTTATGAAGATTACCAGTAAGTAATCTGGCCATTATTTTCCATGTTAAGGTCAAGCCTGTGTTGCACCGCAATGGCAGGCATGATGGTACCAAAATATGACATTTTGAAACCTCCACAGTGCAGGCATAGTGCTGTGATGGTCTCTCACAGCTGTCCTTCAGTGAAAACTGCAATCCAGAATAGTGGTCATACAAGGCTAAAAATAAATGGAAATGAGGCTCTCAGAAGTGGGAACATACGTTGTGCACCTGTAGAATGAATGGCAACTTTTGGCAAAGAGTGAAAGTTAAAGAAAAAAACAGGGGAATTTAATGTCATAATTTAATTGCATTAGAGTGGTGCAACCAAAGTTTTAAATGGTGTAAAGTCAATGTAATCTGAAGGATTTTTAGAGCCTCGGCAAAGCATTTTTGGGGCCTCCTATTCACAACTACCAGGAGTTTTATTAACCAATATCCTGCTAATTAAAGCATGCACAATGGCAAGCACTACTGAATCACATGTTTCACTTTCAGAAAAGGGGTCACAAAAACAGCCCAAATATAACTTGACTGCCCCATAATCATTAGGATGACACTGATTAGAGAAAGACGGAGTCTGTGGCAGTGCTTAATTTGAGCCGCTAGTTTCCGGTGCTCGGCACAGGCATTTAATTTTCAACACCAGCTCTTATGACAATCTGCCACAAGGTGGCTTTTTTTGTCTAATTTAGGTATTGTATTGTATTGTAATTGCATTTATATAGCGCTTACTACCCCTGACGAGGCGTTGAAGCGCTTTTTCGGCGACTAGCACGCTAGTCCGTCCAGAACCCATAAAAGATTAGTGTTGAATTAGTATATTGAAATATGAAAGTATATTGAGTGGTGGATATTAGTCAGTTATTTGGATTCAGAAGGATAGCGGAGGGACAGAAGAGTGTTAAAGGTTTGCATTTATATAGCGCTTGTTACCCCTGATGGGGTGTTGAAGCGCTTTTTTGGCGAGTAGCACGCTACTCCGAACCCATAAAGGATTAGTGTTGAATTAGTATGGTGAAATATGAAAGTAATTTGAGTGGTGGATATTAGTCAGTTATTTGGATTGAGAAGGATAGCGGGGGGACAGAAGAGGGAAAAAGGTTTGCATTTATATAGTACTTGGGACCCCTGATGGGGTTTTGAAGCGTTTTTTTTTGCAAGTAGAACGCTACTCTGGAACCCACAAAGGATTAGTGGTGAGTTAGTATAGTGAAATATGAAAGTAATTTGAGTGGTGGATACGTTAGTCAGTTATTTGGATTGAGAAGGGTAGCGGGGGGATAGAAGAGGGTAAAGGTTTGCATTTATATAGTGCTTGCTACACCTGATGAGGTGTTGAAGCGCCTTTTCGGTGAGTAGCACGCTACTCTGGAACCTATAAAGGATTAGTATAGTGAAATATGAGTGGACATGTTAGTCTGTTATTTGGATTGAAAAGGATAGTGAAGGGATAGAAGAGGGAAGGATTTAGACTTTTTTGTTTTGTTTTTTGTTTTGGAGGTCATAGCAGTAGGAGGAGGCTTGGGATGAATAAAAGGGATATGGAGGGGAAGAGTCAGAGGGAAGGGTTTAGAAAGGCTTGTTTTGGGGGATCGGCATAGTAAAAGAGGTATGAGATGATGCAAGGAGGGGTAGAGTAGGGAAGAGTCTAGAAAGGGTTATTTTGGGATCGTAGTAGTGGTATGGGGTTTGGCATGAATGAGAGTGGAGGTAGAGGATATATTGATAGAGGTATAGGGTGAGAAATAGGGTAGTGCATTGAAAAGAGTAGTAGAAAGAGGTTTGAGATGAGTCAGAGTTAAGGTAGAAGATATATTGAGAGAGGTATAGGGTGGGAAATAGGATAATGCATTGGATATGCTGAATTAGAAGAAAAGTAATAAATATATAGATCCATAAGTACATGGAAAGTATATAGATGCATAAAGGAAGTAAGTATATGTAGATTAAAGATATTGATAGAGGTATAGGGTGAGAAATAGGGTAGTGCATTGAAAAGAGTAGTAGATAGAGGTTTGAGATGAGTCAGAGAGTTGAGGTAGAGGATATATTGAGAGAGGTATAGGGAGAGAAATAGAGAAGTGCATTGGATATGCTGAATTAGCAGAAAAGTAATAAATATATTGACCAAAGTACATAGAAGGTATTTAGATGCATAAAGGAAGTAAGTTTATGTAGATTAAAGAGGCATTAAATACATTCCGGCTTTCAAGTGTTGTTGTACTTGAAAATTCATTTTATTAATTTGTTTTAAAACATAATTATTCTACACATTTACACAAAGCAATACACATATATAGGTACATATCTATTGTAGAAATAAATGCTTATATACAGAGGGATATGCTGTATATTTTTGTTTGCGTATGGTGCCTATGTGGGGAAGAGCCAATTCTTGAGTAGTTTTGTGAAGATAAGGTGGTTGTCTGTGGATCTTATGTTGCGGGGGTAAAGAGTTCCATAGTTTGGCTGCTTGAACAGAGAAGGATGTGCCACCCATGGTTTTTTCTTGCATCTTGGGATTTTGATGCGAGGTGCCACTCTAGAGCGGAGGTTTCTTTGTTGAATGTGTTTGGTGATTTTATTCCTGATGAAGAGCGGTCCCATTCCATGTATCGCTTTGTGGGAGATACAAAGCAGCTTGAACGTGGATCTTCTGGCAAACGGTAACCAGTGCAGGGCTTTCAAGGCAGGGAAGATGTGGTCTTGCAGTTTGATATGTAGGTGTAGTCTGGCAGCCGAGTTCTGAATCCGTTGTAGTCTTTTCATGATCGCTAAAGATGATCCGTGGTAGAGGCTATTGGCGTAATCGAGTTTGGACAGAACAAGGGAGATGGTAGCCTGGACCTTGTGTGGAAATCCCAAATGGGGGTAGATTTGTCGCAGAGTTTTTATAGTAACAAAGCTTGATCTTGCTAGTTTGTCCACTTGGGCATTCATTGATAGCTTGGAGTCCATGGTCATTCCGAGGTTTCTTACTTCCTTCGATACTTTAGGTGGTGTTCCCAGATCATCAGGCCACGTGGTGAGCGGGTCAGAATGTTTCCAATCGCAACACGTGAGTATTTCCATTTTGGAAGCATTCAATTTGAGATGGCGCCATGTCATCCATTGATTCACGGCTCTAAGACAACTGAAAATTGTTGAGTTTCCAATGTCTTTGGGGCATTCCAGTTGAAGGAGTATTTGCGTGTCATCTGCATAGTTATAGCACATGAGGTAAAATTGATTGATCAGTGCTGGTAATGACTTCATGTAGATGTTGGAAAGCATGGGTGAGATGATAGAGCCTTGAGGGACCCCTGCTTTTGTGAAGTATGGTGGTTTGGATGAGAAAGATGGGGTATGGATGACATTAGTTCTGTTGTGAAGGTAGGATGCGATCCAGTCTAGAGCAGTCCCCTCTATGCCGGTTTCGTAGAGTCTTTGTATCAGAGTGTCATGGTCAACCATGTCAAAGGCAGCTGAGAGGTCCAAGAGAAGTAGCGCACCAACCCCATTGCAGTCAACTGTGTTCTTCAGGTCATCCCAGATGGCAAAGAGGGCAGATTCTGTGCCTCTTCCAGGACGGAATCCCGTTTGGAAGTCTGAAAGTATGGCATTATCGTCAATGAATTGTGAAATCTGGGCGAATGCTGCTCTTTCTATCAGTTTGCTCAGGAAAGGTCCATTTGTAATCGGTCTGTAGTTGTCAGGGTTCACCGGGTCCAAGTTTGTTTTCTTCAGTAAGGGGCGTATGTATGACTTTTTGAGTTCTTCTAGAAGTATTCCGGTAGTTAAGGAGTTGTTGATGATTCTTCTTACTGGAGTGGCAGCAGAGGTTGTTAGAAGAATTGTTTTGAAGGTTTGCAGTGGACACGGGTCAGAAGGGCTGCGAGCAGGCCTGCTTGCTTTGACCAGGTCCATAAATTCATTGTGTGAAATGTGTTGGAAGGAACAGAGAGTCTGGGTTAGAGTATTCTTGGATTGTTGTTTTGTAAAAGGGTCAGTGCTGGTGCTTTGTCTTTGTTTTAAGTATGTGTCCAATGTGTCTGCTTTGCCCGTGTAATGATTTGCTAGCTTGTCTGTGAAATCTTGTGTGACGGGATGAGCTCCTTCTAGGCAATTTGATTTGCGAAATTCATTGAGAATTTTATAGAACTCTTTATTTGCACATTTAGCATTTTGAATTCTGCCAGAATAGTATCTTTTTTCAGCTTTTTTTTTGTTTGACATATCGTTTTTATTGAAAGAGTAAAGACAGCATTCACACAATATGATCAACAATATCAGGTTATTGCACGCATACACGGTGATTATGACATTTCTATTTCTGTTCCCTGCATTTGACAGTCTACGCACAGTTGTGGCTCGCATGACTCGCGGGTGGGGGCGGGTGAGGGGGTCACGCGGGGGATTAATTTAAAAATAATAAATAAAAACTTACCTCACCGGGTCCCGCGCCGCCTCAGCTGCTGGCTGGGTCCCACGTTTTCCTGCTGCTTCAGGAGAACAGGCAGCAGGCATCCTTCCTCCCCTCAGCCAATCACCATGCCGCAATGGCAGCGTTGTGATTGGTGCGAACGGCGTCCAGCCGGGCGCCTGTAGGGAGGCCATTTTCTCTATGTAGGCTGCAGCCTACATAGTGAAAATGTAGAGTGCGCATGACTGGTTTGGTCGGCCCCAGAGGACCGACCAAGCAGTCAGGGCCCACAACAGTGGGCAAGCTACTCCTCCCCAACCCGCCCACCAGCGCGCCCCCAACTAGGCATATCCGCCCGCCCCCAACCAGGCATACCATTCTGCTTTCTCACAGCGCGAGAAGCAGAAACATAAATTGGTATTTAAAATACCATTTTATGTTTCTCCTTCTCGCACTGCGAGAAAGCAGTGGGGCGGCGCTCCTCCGCCCTAATGGAGGAGCCGCCCCTGTCTACGCATATCATAGACTCCCTTCTCCATCTTCTCCTCTGTCCGCCCTTCCACCCATGGGAAGCATTGCAGGCCCCCTCCCCAACTCAGTGCAGAGCCCACCTCTGTATTCATACCATGTGCCCATAGCTTTTCCCACTTTCGTGGACTACCAAGGCCTTCATAAATAACTTTTTCCGCCATCATGCACCAGTCCATATCTCGTTTCTAATCTTTTAGTTGTGATGATATCTCGGCTCCCCACATTCTCACAATGTTCCTCTTAGCCACCATCAACCCCAGCGTGGCCCATACTTGCTCCATTTGGCTCAGATCTGAGGATTCCCACACATTTAGTAGACATCTTCTCTCTGTGAGTGGCACACTTCCTCCCACCACATTATTTATACAGGCCAGCACTAAAGTCCAATATTTCTGTATCGCTGGGCACTCCCAGATTATATGGTGAAAGGTACCATTGCGTCCACATTTCCGCAGGCAGGCAGAATTGGGCATTCTCCCCATCTTTACTAGTGTGTTACACAACAAATAAGCCCTATGTATGATTTTAAGCTGTACCAGGTGAAATCGTGCCCTAATCGCCACTTCCCTAGGAGAGGATAAAGCCTCTCTCCAGTCCTCCTCCTCTATGTCTCCTATGTCTGCCTCCCAATGCTGACGGAGCTGATGCAATGTGTCTGGGATATTGTGAATCAGTTTCTTATATGTCAATGAGATCGCTTTGAGCGTCATATAATCGTCAAGTAGCCTAGCTTCCAACGGAGACGCTTCCAGGAGGACCTCGCCCCTGGGGATTACTGCCATTATGGCATGTCGAATTTGGAGGCATCTAAAAGTTTCTGATGTAACTAGACCATATTCATGCTGCAAGACGGGAAATGGTATTACTTTCCCTCCTTTCCATAAAAACCCCACCCTTGAGATGCCAATCATGTCCCACTTATCAAACCCAGGCTTGAGTCCCAAGGTGCCCAATTTATGGGAATCCCACAGGGGAGTGGATTGTGTGATTCTTCCTTCCCAGCCTAGTGTTTTGAGGGTCCTATGCCATATTTGGACCGTAAGTGATGTTGGTCCCGTAAGGGTTCCATTTTTGAAGTGGGTGTAGAGTGCTGGTTTGTAGCCATGTGGTTGCAACAGTTGGCGATCCATGGCATACCCTGGATCTCCTGGGGGACAGTGCATCCATTGGTTGACCGTGGCAAGCTGTGTCGCTAGGTAATATTTGTGAATGTCTGGCAATGCTATGCCCCCATCGTACCAATCACGGGTCAGCTTAATGAGCACTATACAAGGAGCCTTCCTATCCCAGAGCAGGGTTCTCAATTCCGATTCAATAGCACAAAAGTATACCCTCGTGGCCAGGCAATGGCGTGTTTTGCAACACGTACAGAAACCTGGGCAATGCCATCATCTTAAATAACGCCGCTCTGCCCGGTAGGGAAAGAGGCAGTGTCCTCCAGTGACAGACATCTATTTTAAGTCGCGTCAGGGGGCCCTGGAGATTATGGTCGATAAAGGCCTCTGAGTTCACAGTGACATAGATCCCTAAATATCGGAATCTATCCCTAGTCACCGTTACATCATTACACTGGGTTTGCTGCGGGGCCTCTCCCCTGAGAACAAACACCATTGATTTAGGCCAATTAATGGTGTACCATGAGTATTTCCCAAAGGATGTGAATATATCTCATATCCTACTCAAGGAAGCGCGCGGGGATGCCACGTATAATAGAATATCATCCGCATAAAGGGATATTCTGTCCTCCCACTCCTCTGTCCATCGCAGGCCTCGTATCAAGGGGTCCGCACGGACACAAATCGCCAATGGTTCCAGGACTAGGGCAAACAATAAGGGTGAGAGGGGGCAGCCTTGCCGGGTCCCCTGTCTTAATGGGAATTCTCTTGAGATCTTTCCGTTAACTACAACTCTTGCCAATGGTGCAGTTTACAGTAGGCGTACCCAGGACAGGAAGTTGGGGCCGAAGCCCATGCGTTCGAGCATTGCAAAAAGATATGACCACTCGACCATGTCAAACGCCATGCGGGTGTCAAGTGATAGGATCACAGCATCTTTTTCTTCGCTTTTTTGATAGCTGACTTGTATAATCTGTTCATTTTCTGAAGGCGAAGTTTGTCTTGATTTTTGAGCCAGGCATGTTGCAGCTTTCTAATTTGTTGTTTTATCTCTTTTATCTCTGTATTTCTCCAGGGTGCTTGTTTTCTTTTGTTCTGTTGTGTGGTTTTTAGTGGTATCAGGATATCAAAAGCTTCCAGTAGCCACTCATATAGTTTTTTAACAGAAATTATTGTTTCTAGATCTGTACTGGATATTAGTTGTGTTTCTAAGTGTTCCAAATTGAGTTTGTTCCATGGTCTATAGGTGGATGCATGTAAGGTGGTTTTTGGTGCTTCACTTAGTGTTGTTTAATATTGGAAAGCAAGCAAATGGTGCTCTGACCATGTGCCTGCTGGTGCAGGGAAGTAGCTCCTCCACTCCAAGGGAGATGTTGCTGGGTCGATGAAGTGCAGGGCAGACCTCCAAGGGTTTTCGGAGACTGCTCCACTTCTGAGCGAGTCTGTCTTGGTAATTTTTGGTAGAGCAGGAGGCAGGGTTTTGCGCCAAGTTAGGTGCTGGTCCACAGTTCTCACGTCTTCAGCTCTTCTTTGTCCTTTATCTTCTTTCAAGCAGACAAATCTGAGTTCCTAGTGTCAGGGGGCCACCTAAATACTGAATTTAGGAGTGTTAAGGGGAATGAAGGGTAGTAGCCAAATGACTACTTACCCTTGAGGTCATTACACTGCCTATATGACCACTTCCTGTGGGAAGTGGGGATAACCCTGTCCTAGAGTTCCTAATTCCAACAAAAACAAGATGGTGGAACCCTTCTTTCATGGAGCACACCACGTATCCACTTTAGGGATGTGACTAGCCTGGCGGTGCGACACGCCTACTGTGTAACTAATTTCCCGCCTGTCCTGGTGCCAAATCAACCTCTGGGCTGGGGGTGGCATCTTCCTGGTCTGGGGGAAGCTGGGGTTGCATATCAAAGGTGGCAGGGGATTTGAAGCCCCTGGTGTTGATATGCTAAATAACTAGCCACCCTGCTGGAGGAGGTGTGAACCCCTTGCTCCAGAGCAAGCATTGTTTCTGACCTCAGAGAGCATGGGCTCTTACCTGCAGGGGGTCAGAAACTTGTATGTGGTAGCAGGCTGGAGGATACCAGTCTGCCAGCACACTAGATACTGGTAGGATTTTCAGGGGGTACCTCTAAGGTGCCCTCTGAGTGCATGCCATAATCAATCTAGTCCTGGTAACAGGACATATTTATTAAGACAAGGTATTTGATACCAAACACCATAGGTTTCAGTAAAGCCATCATGTAGCTGGGGAACTCATAATGACCAGTGCCCAGTACGTATACTTAAGATGGCTTCCCTGTTCACGTGTACCATCTAGTAATTGAACTAGACAGCAGTGTAGGGGAGAATTACATATATTATATAACAAGTACCCAGTGGCTCCCAAGCAGTGGGGTCACGAAAAGATGACCATAGTAAATACACATAATAGTGAAACAATACACTAGTGCAAAACTGAACGTACAGTTTTTGTACATATATTATATGTAGTGACTTTGGCACGGCACACAGAGAATGTGTGATGCCATGTTTTCACACATGGTTTGCACCATGTCATGCAGCTTGCAGTGGCAGCCTGCATTCATTTTGTATGGGGGGTCCCTTAGGGTGGCATAATACATGCTGCAGCCCAAAGGGACCCATGCCCTAGGTACCAGTGGTACCATTTACTAGGGATTTACAGGGGTACTAAAGTGTGTGCCAATTGTAGTAAAAATGGACCATTTTACCTTGTTTTGAGGGAAAGGGCACTGGCACTGGAGCCTGGTTAGCATGGACCCAGTGCACATCAGTTAAAAAACATTTGTACCGGTGGCAAAAAGTAGGGGTGACCATAACAAAAAGAGGCACTTTCCTACACTTACTCCCATAGGGTAAAAGTGTTTTTGTTATGTGTCGTGCATTGAGCCAAAGCAAATACCTCTGGAGTCATTTAACAAGGACTGGAAGAGGGTGGCAATTTGCAAAGAAATTGTTTTAGCTTCAATAAACAAAGGAAAATAATGACTAAATTACTTAATTACTTACTGGTAATCCTCATTCCACTTGTCTCCTACTCTTCCTCATCATATCTTCTTAATTGAGGTTGACCTTTTAATGATCGAGCATCTAGGAAGCCAAAACATATATTTCCTTTTCTTTTTTTAACTCCCCCAAACCTTCCAATGGGGCCTCTTAACCAGTAAGAGGAGTTAATACACAGAACGGCATCCTGTAAAATATCAAGCCCTGTCTGTAAAAGAACCAAAACAAGGGCAGCCACACCAGAGATGAGATGGTGGAATGGGTTCAGGAATGTGGTGAAGGAGAATAATACTAAGTAAGATTTACCCAGAGGCATACCTATCAATGGTACAGTAGGTGCAGTGCCACTGGCGGAGACCTAAGTGGGAAACTGAGCCTTGACTATTGTTGTATTTTACTGCCCACGCAGCAGTCAGAAGCACCCGTTCTCTTTATTTTCAACAAAGCCTGTGGCACCTTTGGTACACAACTGGATTGGCCAGTAAGCAATCGGGCATAACCCCCTCTCACACTCTTACTCATCACAGTCCTTGTAAATAAGGATGTCACAAGCATCTAGCAGGTGCCAGTAAAATGATTTCAACTAAACCTGTAACTGAGGACAAAGCTCAACACTCAAATAAAAGATTCCAAGTCAGTGCACTATAGAAGAGGCAGGAGCAAGGCCACGCTGAGCTGTAGAGCCCAAATGATAGTGAGAAACAAAAGGTTAGGTGGATCCAGAGTTGCATCCAAGCAAATATCAGGTGTGGGCACACATTTACATTCATCTCAGGAGGCCGCCACCCCTAGAATATAACACCTTTGAATAGGAAATGGAAGAGGACGAGAGAACGTACACAGTTGAAAGTAATGGGCTGACAAATCCAGCCTCTGTTGGTTAACAGGATGTCTTATTCCCCTAGCCGCCTTGACCTTAGAAAAGAAATAGGGTGTTTGTCTTGCCAAATGTCACTATTGGAGCAAGAGATAGTCATGCCATGTAACTCCACTTGAAATGAGTGGAAACCCAGCCCAGCCAGGCTAGAAACTTCAGGAGACCCAGTGGGGAGATCCCACTACAGCCAGATGGATAAAAGTGCAGTCAGAGGAATAAGGATCTGAGGGGCCAGCAAAAAGCCACCAGAAGCACAGAGGACCGTTTCCTCCTTGCTTTGTGAAGCTTACAAAAAAGAAAAGAGAGGGGACAGAGAAAAGACAAACAACGCCCCATTAGGCCAGGAGAAGAAATGAGCATCCACCCCAGTCCCTTCTACACCCCTAAAGCCCTGAACAAAATGCTGGCAGAAAGGTGTCCTGGCTAGAGGCAAATGTCTTTCATGGAACCCCCCCAAATATACAATTGTATCATGGAACATCTCAGGCCAAAGAAGTTCAGTGAGGATTGATACCACAATGGAGTGCTTTAGTCTCAACAATCTCTGAGCTTGGACAATTAAAAGCCTGCATAAAGTGCAGAATCCCAGCTCCTTACAGCAGAGAACGAGCAAACATGGCCATGGAAGGCAACTTGGTGCTCTGCTGTCTATGTTCTTGTAAATGTGTGTCCTGGTTGTTCGTCTGAACCACAATGGACAGTCCCAGAACTGTATAGAAAAGAAATGCTTCACTATCGAAATGTCATGATCTGGAATGAGATGACTGTTTCATGTGTATCCTCATGGACAAGGCTAATAAAAAAAGGAAAAAAACAAACCTTGATTTTCCAGGACTACAAGTACCATGATCCTTTGGCTTGACCTGGCTAGGCATTGTTAGAAATCGAGTTTCTGGTTGGCTAGGTAGGAACCTAAGTCAGGCAGAACCCACCACTCTAGTCAGGGCAAGTAAGTTACACACCAAATATAAGCTGTGCTCACCCTCTGGAGCAAACAGGCTTATCATCAGAGGCAATGTGTAAAGCGTTTGCGCAACGCACTTACACAGCAACACAATTTGTACACCACAAAGAGACTACACACAGGATTATATAAAAAATATTTAGTATATTGTACATAAACTCAGACCCAAACAACATGAATCATAAACACTTACTTTGCCAGTTATGCAATTGTCAAACATCACAGTGCATGTATTTTTAAATAAATCACTGGTTGTCTGGTAGTAACTAAGGTTAGCACGATACATCTCCCAATATGCAGACTGTAGACCTATTGCATTAACTCTACCCTGTAAATACTGAGCACAGCAGTACCTGCACTTCTATACAACTCTATATGGTACTTTGTCAAGACCCCTATTGAATGGATGATATTTAGGCACAACCCGTAGGCCTCAGAAGCACTGGCATGCCTATCACACGTGTTACAGTAATGGGAAAATGTCCCTCAATGGTTATGTCCTGAAAGACTTGTTTTCGGGGTCCTCGTCCGAGGTTTCCCCCCAATAATGCAAACAGAGGAACCCTAGTATGATGCCCCAAGTTCCTACGAGCCCATCCTCACGAGTTACCACTCCTGTCAACACGGAGCCACCCTTGAAGGAGTGCGGGACGGCTTCAGCCAACTTACGAATGCCCCTGGGCTCCCTCAGCCAGGGATGAGGGTTCAACACCACTTCCACAGGACTAGGGAAGCTGGGGCGACTCAGCCTCATGCAGGTGCCCAGTCAACTAGCGGGACCACAGAGGTCTGAGGGGCCATCACACAGTACCTGTCGACCCAGATGCCACAGTGACATCGGCCTCATGGGGCTCCACAAGACAGAAACTCCTCGGGGTCCTTGTCGGCAATCTAAGCGTTCCCTAGGGCGGGCCTCAAAACAGTGCTTACGTCGGCATATGGTTACAAGTCCCATGCAGTGTCTAAAAACATGCTAGCCTATGAGAGAAGCAGGCCTCACAGGCGTGAAGACCTAAATAGGCTGTTTGTCACTACCAGGACATGCCACATATAAAGGCTCACGTTCTCCCTCTTACTTACACAGCACCCTGCCCATAGGGCTACCTAGGGCCTACCTATGTGTAATAAAAGGGGGTTTAAGGCTTGGCAAGTAGTTTTAAATGGCAAGTCAAAGTGGCAGTAACCAGCGCACACAGGCCCTGCAGTGGCAGACCTGAGACAGGTTTGAAAGTGTATGTCTGTGGGTGGAACAAGCAGTGCTGCAGGCCCACTAGTAGCATTTAATTCACAGGCCCTGGGTGTATGAGATTCCACTCTACAAGGGATTTACAAGTAAATCAAATAGACCAAACAGGTGAAAACCAACCATACCTTGTTTAGGGGGAGAGCACATGCACTTTAGCACTGGTTAGCAGTGGTAAAGTGCCCAGAGTCCTAACGGTAACAAAAAGAAGGTCAGAGAAATAGTCGAAGGAAGGCAAAAAGTTTGGGGATAACCATGCAAAAGGACCAGGTCCAACAGGCTTCTCTGGTATATAAGGTAGCCATACCCAGTGACCAATGCTTACTATTCAAAAAATCCTTCGATGGACAGAGAGAAGTGCTGTCCCTGTGATTTTCAAATGTCATATTCATGGAACATTGAAAGGAGAGTTTGTTAGATCTCAATCATTCAGAATCCTTGTGGTGCTTAGTTGCTCGTAAATCTGCAGAGTGAATGGGGCCTCTGTTTCACCTTTGTGAGGTGCGGTAAGCAGTGCTGTGGAAGCGCGTTTGTTTTTGGAAAATCAAAGTTTCATCTTAGAAATATCTATTTCAGTTTTCTGTTTAAATACGGCAGGATGCCTTTGTCTCTCTTGGCTGTGAACGCTCTTTAACTGCATTTCAATTTCAAAAGTTAAAAGACTTTGTACAGACATTATCTTCCAAGATCATAAGGCTCTCATTGTTATCAAGAAATCCGAAGTACGGCTTTCAGTTTCAAAAGTTAAAATATTTTGTCTTTCAAGATTAACTCTTTTGAGACCAAATAAGATTCACCGTGTTTACCAAGAGGCTTGAAGTATGTGGATTTGTCATGTTCTTCAGTGAACCCTGTTAATTGCTTTCAGTTTCAAATGGTTGATAAGACTTTGCAACAACAACTAACTCTTTTGAGAAAAATAAGACTTGCTTGTTCTAAAGTTCCAGGAAAATACAAGGATTTATTATTTACCTAAAGCGATCTTTGTGAGCAATTCATTCTCATTGGCATATATGAACTCAGATCAAAGTATCGTTGACGTTACTTAACAAGTGCTGAAGAAAGCGCAATCCAGGTGAACTGTATCATTATTAATGAAGCATCATGTGCTGAGGAAAAGCACAGTTGTTTGGAGTTTCAAAGACGCAGTGAATTTACGCACTGATGTAAGCACAGTCGTGAGAAGAATTTAAGGCATAACTATTTATACGCTGAGGAAAGCTTACTCAATTGCGAGAAGATATCAAAGACATATCCATCGCAAGAAGGTCCAAGCTATGTTTATCTTTTCTTTATGAGAGGAACATTGTGGAAAAAAGAACTATCGTATAAATGCGTTCCTCTCTCTATGTTTCCTGAAGATATATATAGAGATCTTGTTTACCAGTGGTATTACAAGTACATACATTGTAGATGATTACTGAATTTGAGATATACATATACTGTGCTAATATTTCTTACATTTGTCATTTCAGAGCTCCTTCCCAGCTGTCCTTTTCCCTCCTCCTTCCCCTCACCTGGCATCCCACGGGTCCTGTGTTAGTTTCATGTAGGAGCCCAGTGGTGCCTGGAGGTGGGTCCATTCTTAGCATCGTGCCATTCCTGAGTAGCATCGGATTCTTTCCGGACAGACCTAACACCAAACTGCCCTCAATTCTCGTCAGTTTAAAAGGCATACCAATCTTGAGTTCTGTGAGATCCAGGCTACAATTATCCTCTCTTTCCCGAGTTCACTATCAGTATGACTGAACTCCCTCATATGAGAGGAGAGGCCATATAATTAATCATTGGAAGCCTGGTAACTAAGAACACTTTCTAAGCTTCATTAGTCAAATAGGCCAGCGTTCCATTCCCATGATATCCCATTTCTTCCCATATTGTTACTTATGTGGTACCTCAATTAGCTGGGAAGAGCTGTTTGGCTGCCAAGAGCACATTTGTCACCAGTCTGGTCTTGGAGAGGTGCTGTAGATAGCTGATCGAGGTTGTGGGGCCCATTTTAATAGACTTAGGCTTGTTAGAGATTTCTAGCCCACTATTGCATACATTTTACTTAATAACTTTGCTCAATACTGGGAGATGTGTGTCCATCCACAGAGTATATGCCTTTGTCTCTAGTACCCCTCCAGCAATTGTTCAGTCTGGCAGCATCCATATCTTTAAGCAGAACTACTAATATAGGACCCCCTGTGCAAGATCTTCAAGTGTGTAGTTAACTCATATACTCCTAAGACAAATCCAGTCCACCCTCCTATTCTTGATCTATAGCTCCTTAGTCTATGAGTCTTAGTAGACCAAGGCATTCTTAAAATGAACCTTGCCAATATGTTGAGCCAGATGGTTGAGGGAAAGGGTGAACATTAGTGGTGCAATAGGGCCACAGTCATAAGCACAATTGTTCATAACCTTACCAGTCAAGTCAACCAAAAACATCATCCATGTGACACTTTGTTCGGGTCAGACCCATCATCACCAAAGGATCTCGTCGGGTATAATGTTGTTTTCCATGTGTAAGGCAAAGGAAATCTTGGCAATGAGCTCCCTAATCCCTTAGCGGTGTTGGTGTTCACTATGCCCAAAGTCTGCAGTCTTGTCTGAAGTGAAAACATAGTTTAGGATGTGCCATTCCATTTACACAGCAGACCAAAGGCAGGGGTGTGGAATTCCTATAGCCTGATTCCCAGGACATATTATTTGGTGTCAAGGACAACAGATTTTCATGTTTATTTTGTCCTTGGGACAAGTAGGCCCAACCCCCTGCAGCACAAACCCTTTGGCTGCCAGATTACAGAACCACATTATGGATCAGGGAAGGGCACTGTCTGCAGTTAAGGTAATATTTGTGTCCATATGTTAATGCTGTTCGAATATGTATTTATGGTCAATTAATACAAAGCCTTTATTATTAGGGCGAGCGCTCTCAGGAAATGTAAGTTCAGACTGCACTACTGACAGTGGTTCCAATATAAAAATGTGTATACATGTTTGCAAAGTTTAACAATATGAAGGTTTGTATAATGCTTCCAGGATGTTCTTGGATTAGATGCAAATATGTGCAAAATTTCAAAATGAAAATGTTCATTAAAAAAATGCAATTAGGAAAAACGTTTGCTAAACTACTGTGAAATTTTAGGTACCATTTCTTTGATGCGTCATTTAGTGAAATGTGTTGATGCATGCTAGTATTTCCCCAAAAATATTCATAATGGAAAATCAGTTTAAGTTTCAACTAAATTATAGGAAACATGAAAATAAACAAGGATTGGCAAAGCCAATGGATATGACATTGGTGGTCAGCCTTTTGGTTTTGTCAATGCGTATCTTGTTTTGACATGGTTTTTGTAAAACTTTATTGTTGTGGTAGGTCCTGAGCCCTCATCATTAGAACAAACATTGGCAAAAACAAAATATTTTTGGTCTAAAAAAAACACACATTGCCACAGTAGTTCCTAACACTGAAAAAAACTACTTTGCATGCCAATATGCTCTTTGTGTAAAAGCAGAATGCCGGTACTCACAGTGAAGCCAGCCAGTAGATACAGAGAGAGAGAGAGAGAGAGAGACTGAATTTTAATAAAAACAAAAGGTCTTGGTTAATGCCAGACCTAAGTAAATCCAGAAAGTCCAAGAAAGTCACAAAAGTGCACCCATGGTATATGTCCTTGCATTAGTGTAGATTTGCGGCTTCCATGAATCCACAAGAATTTACAGAAGTAGGCCAGGAAATCTTACTCCTAGATAATATTTGAGAACTGCATTTTAGCACTAGCAAATATGCATGTGTAGATTTGCTCATGCGAAAATTTGTTGAGCAGTAACACGTTCACATTCCCACCAACTATCTTTTTCCCCCAAACCCTGGAAGAAGTTTTACTTCTGCCTTTGTCAGGAGGAAAATTTCCAACCTTTCTCTGTATGGGAAACTATTAGAGACGAGTTGATGAAAACCCATAAAACATGCAAGTTAGTAGGTTTAAACAGGCTCAAAAAGGTATTCCAACCATGGGGAACTATTGCTTACCGCTACCTCCAGCCCCAGTATGTAGATCTGTGGAAAGGCTGCAAAATAAGGGAATTGCTAGTATTCAAACCCTACTATGGTATAAGCTCTTGCATAATCAGAGAGGCTATTATCAGAGCTCCTATATAATGCTGCCATAATTTGTCGCTGCACTACATGGCACCAAAGGGACAATTAGATTTTGTCACAGGACAATTAGATTTATGAAGCAATCTGTCCCACGGACAAGTAGATATTTTATTAAATTCCACACCCCTGGAAAGGGGAAGACCCAATTGGTATTTCACCACCCCCTGCAATGTACCAGTGGCTGGCTTCAAAGAGCATCTCTTTAGCAATGTAACATGTAAACCTTGAAAAAGCAAAACTGTCAAGTCTTGCAACTGGATAGCTTCTATCCCTTTAACAGCCCTTAGAATCCCTTCTTTGATTTTGTACAAGTGGAGAACATCCCTAAAGTGCATGCATTAGATGGACCTGTCAAGAACCCAATGTACCTTATGGATTCTGTCAAGGACCAAGGGGCTCATTTACCTTTTGGCTGGTGGCCCACCAATCTGCTGAGTCAGCGAAAGGCCTATCCATTGTACGTAGAGATACCTGCCTCTATCTATATACTTACAGTGCATCTGCCCGTATGGTGGATGCAGTGAAGGAAGAGCTGAATGCAGAGTAGGTGTCATGTTTTTTCTGGCCCTCTCTGAATTCTTTTTTGTTTTTCTGATACAAACTTCCAAAGTGTGAATTACTTTAAAAAAATGAAAAATCAGAGGTCCTTATGCACAGGGAGTTTTCTCCTCCGTGTGTCAGGGCCAATGTTCATTTTCCCTGCCTGGAACTGCCATGCCACGCATTGCCGCTGTGACCCAGCAGTCCAGTGGTGGATGGACATCCAGGTCAAGGGTTTCCAATGGTGATACGAGCTCAGGCTTTCCTGGCGGAAACATGGTCAGTCCTACTCTACTTCACTCTGCTGTAAATGATGTGAAAGAACCATGTGTTTGGTGGGGTGGGGTAGGGTAGGAAAAGATTGTAGAGTATCCTGATACACTGGTCTGTCTCCAAATCATCAAACCCTTCCTTAAGATTCTTTATGGAAATGCTTTCCCTTTGAAATCTACACTCCAATCCACACTCCAAGACTTCACATTTTGGGTGTAATAGTGCATCTGAGCTTCCACAGTCTCCAGTCTCTTTCCAACAGCAGGAATGGTGGTCAACACCATATCTGTAATGTATTTCTCTCTAGTGTACGTACTTTCATGCAAAATGACTGCATCCTAGGCAACAGAGTCCAGTTTCGCCTGGGCATCAGTTTCTACAGTGGTATCCATGGATGTGACTCCCAGCTCACTGCTAAGGCCTCATAAGCTGCCAGAACCCACCTTGTTCACCCAGTCTAGGATTAAAGAACTTGCTTAGAGGTCCTGATTGGGTCCCTTTCTTCTTTGTCCTAAAGCCCGACATGAGAGTGCAGTGCGCCCTCCCTTTGTCCCTCTCATCTGGCTCTGGCTGCTTTGATCCAATCTGAATCTAGTAATGGTTTTCTCATTTTGTCATTACCAGCTGGTGAAGAATGGATTGGGCTTCAACTTTAGGATACTGGGGTGCATTCAGTAAGAGGGGAGGGAGTAATTGACAGTGTTGCAGAAGCCACGCACACCACCATGCTTTATGCACTGGACGACAGCAAGGTTTTATGGCATGCTGTAAATGTGTTTCATTTGACTTGAAGATGGTGAAGGTCCCTAAAGTTCACTGGGAAGGAAGCAAACACAATGGACTGCCTACATATGCACTTAGTTATAGTTATGGGCTGCCTATGGTGGTAACAACCTGTCTGACAGTGGGGACTCTAGGACAGTCCACAAACCTGTCTCTGCTCCACATGCTGGATGAGATGGTGTAAGCCATTGCATGTAGCAAATCAGTCCTGAAAGCCCTCCTCCGGCAATCTGTTTTGGATTCAAGGGGCATGGGCATGCCTAATCTATTCATCCTTTCCTTCAGCTATCTCTATCCTTCCACTTGCTCACTGAACCCTACTCAGTGCCTAAAGGTCATTCCACTTCTCTCTTGGGACTAGTTATATGCTGTGCACATCTCTTGGCTAGAAAAGAGTTTTTTTAAAACTGTACAGTTCCTATACCAGCTCACAGTCTTCACCCATGGTGAAAGCTAAACCCCACCTCTCCACCACAAGGGTGTTGCTTTCCTCCGATGTGTAGACACGACCCCCTCTCAGCCAGCTTGATTGACTTGCCTCGTCCCCAGGTAGCCGATGGTGCAGCCTGATCACCATCAGGTAGGGAAGTCGTGTCCTGGAGTTGGGGGCAGGGCTGGACTCAACATAGCGGGCACCAGGCGCTTACCCAGTGGGCCGCCAGGGTAGGATCCGGTTTTGGACCCCTGGGGGCCGTTTTTGTTACTGGGGGCCGGTTTTGTAGCATAGCTGCAATATCGGCCCCCTGTAACAAAAACAGCTGCAGTGTTTTCCACACGCGCCCCCCTCCCCCCAATCCCAGCCCCAGCCCCCTGTAGCCGGTCCGACTCAATTGCGAGGGCCGGTTTGCGTTCCCAGTCCGGCCCTGGTTAGGGGATACAAGTGGAGCACGGACTTCCAGCTCTTTCCATCCAAGATAGATTTCACCCTGACAAGCTTCGGGGCAGGTTCCTCATTCAAGACAATTTCTGTTTTCTGTTTTATATTTTATTTGTAAGTTTTCTGCATTACAGCAGGTAACAGTTATATCAGATTCAAGTCAATTTCTGAGCTCACCTCTGTAGCCTCACGTTGCCATTCTGAGGTATCTCCCTTGCTCGCACGCTTCCCCTACTTCATCCCTGACGTAACTGCTACACCTACAGGGGAGGACAGATGACTTGGCTCCTTCCTCTATACTGCAGAATACACGTATCCAGTAATGGTCTCAAAGAACAGAGAGTTCTTTACGTTCCATGATGTGCTTGCAATGTTTGGACGGCTTCTCCAACGAGTCGCTCGTGAGCTACTGGTAGCTCTCCAGCAACCTGTAAATAGGTCTCCTGTGTGCAGCCCAGCATATAGATTTATAAGTTTTTGATCGGTTCAATTAATAAATATGTATACCGAAATTGAAAAGCATATATTTGAGATGAAAATGCATGCATTCTCAGAATTTATAGGCTGATGTTTGGAAAAAAATGGTTAAATTTCAATATATTTAAAGTTGATATCTCAGTAATAAATCATGGGGCGCTGGGGAGATTTATTATTAATATTATGACCCTGGTGCTGGGGCACTGCAACCATGGCTGTTTTGTATTATCCATGTAGAGCCATTCCACATTGATAACGCTTTTTAGGTCTCGCCTAGCGACGCAGCGCGAAGCGCTGTCGCTAGCGAGATGTATTGTTACCCACTTGCTTCGGAAGGGAGACAGGAGATGTGCACGCGCAGGACGGACTGCAATTATGAACGCGCCCGTGAACGTGAACACGCACGTACAGACACGCGATGTGCACATCTCCTATCCCCCTTCCGTCCTCGCCAGCCGCAAAACATGAGGCTGCCCCGATTCTTCTCCGTGCAGCTTCACCAGGAGCCTAGTGTCCCGAAGACCGGAGGAGCCCCAGGCCGGTGCCAGCCTTGCCTCTTGAACCCCAGGTAACGCTTGCGGCTGTGTACGCTCTGGTTCCTCTTGTTTGTAAGGCTGTCGCCTGTAATGAAATCTAGACTTTCTTGAGGCCAGTCTGACATTGTAATCTTGTATTTGGATGTTAAACGTGTCTAATCCAAAACTGTTGTAGTTCTCGATTTTGGATAACTGGGCAGTGAAAGCAGATTTTGTTATAGCACTAACTCAACCCGTGAAGTTACGAAAGCTTTACAGAGTCTAAAGAGTGAATATGAGTAAAAAGATTTTTTTTATTTCCCTCCTAAATATGGTAAAATAACTGGTTGCCCATTGAAACTAAAGATTTTCCAAACTGATCGGAGCAGAGAGGAGCGGGTTTGAAACGAGAAGGGAGCAGGTAGTGAAAGAGACAAACGAGGATTACTTATAGTCTCTGACTTGGTCGACTTCTGATGATGGAAACCGCAAGGTCGTTATTGTTTTTCTGATTTCCAACTGACTGTTGATGGCCTTTATTATCTATGGGAGAATGTTAGTGTACATGTCTAAACATAGAAAATGCTCACAGAATGCAGATTTTTCTTCAAAGCGAAGGCATTATCAGGAGTGGAAATAATCTGGATCTGTGGTTTCGCCTTTGACTGGAAAGTTTCAAATTAGATTGCACCAATGTTGGTCCTGTCTCATGGATCGCACGGGGGAGCAATGCAGAGGGCTTTGAAGAAGATTATTCTTGAGACTGGTAAGCAGTGTAGAGTTTGAGAGCAGTGTTAATGTGGTCTCTGTGCTGATGGATTAAGACTTGTCTTGCTGCTGTATTTTGAATTTGTTGTAGCTTGCTAGTTGTATGACTAGGGAGTATATTGGGACTGTTGGCGTAATCCAGACGTGACAATGCCAGAGCTGTTGATGCCTCTATCCCAGCCTGCGTAAGGGAATATTCAATGCAGCGTTGCCATTGTAAGCATTTGGTGGTCACTTTTTTAACTTTGGTTTGCTGAAAGAGGATTGAATCTATAGGGATGCTGATGTTCTTCACTGCACCAGAGTGGCTGTCTGCAGTCTTAACTCCAGGGCCCAAACAGATAGCATCCATTAGTCACCTGCCTATAGGCTTTTGTTGAATACAATTGTCTCGAGGTTCAATATCTTTTCAAGTTTTGGTATCTACAAATTTTCATCATTGTTATAACGTATGTATTCAATGGAGTTGAAGAGATCAGCAAGAGAGGGGTGATTGTTAGGCATGGGGGGCACACAGAGGTCATATACGCTAGAGAGGAATGGCAAGCAGAATAGAGGAAATGTGACAATTTTTGATCAGCCTTCAATGCAGCATTGGAGAGATGTTTCTATGAATTTTAACCACTCTGCCGGCAAACCAGAAAGCACTATGCTAAGGGGGCTGCTCTCTGAGAGGAATAGAGTTATTACTTGTTAACTTGTCTGCCGTCTATGGTTAAGAGCTCCATTATGTGTTACAATGGCTATTCAATAAAAGGAAGGGCACCAACGTATGTTACCACAGATTAGCACTAAAATGTCATTACACGTTACAGTAGCCACTCCGAAAGAGGAGGGACACTCTTTTTTTGCTAATCGGCTGATCCCTAAGGTGAGAGCACCACTGATGCGTTTCCTGCTCCCTGAGAAAGGTAGTACCATTTTGTCTTTCTTTGCCTTCACACTGAAAGGTAGAAAATCTTTGTGCAATGCAGAGAAGATAAGCGATGTTCTGTGTTATTTTGTCTCCCGACTAATTGAAAGGGCGCACTGTTTTACTTTGGCCACTCCGTTACAGAAAGTGTGTGTGTGCGCCATTTAATGTTACTTTAGTTGCTTCTTGTGTCCTTTGAGATTTTGAACATTTTTAATTTGTACAAAGGGAGCAATATGTTGAGGTTACTGCTTCAAAGTGCTTTTTGCTTTAAAGGTGAATCTAGGATTGTGCCATAAGGGCATGTTGAAGCGATTTCACTAGTCTAAGAGTGTATACAGAGAAAAACAAGCATTTGCAATGCAATAGGTCTCGCATTTACGCGAGTTTAAGCTATTGGCATTGTAAATGACAATGCCTTTTATTTATGTTTTAAAAAAATTATAATAGGCATTGTCATTTACAATGCCAATATCTTAAACTCTCGTAAATGCGAGACCTATTGCATTGCAAATGCTTGTTTTACATCTCTTCTGGCAACCAGGCTTGATGACCTGAGGCGATCACTGCTGGTGATCTTGCATATGGCGGTCACTAATGTAATTGTGTTTGTGGTCACTATTATAACACTAATTATATCAGTAGCTCTGGATGATTTTCATTCAACATAAGTAGCTCCGAGTCCTAATACAGAAAAGTTTGGAGATCCAAGACGGCCCCCAAAGCTAAGGCTAGTGAGTTCCATTTTTTGATGCTCGGAATTCTGTCTTAATGTGCATCACATTTAATGAAGAACAGTAGCATATATTTAAACAATAAATGTTGTACATGATGAACCAGAACTATAAAAGGACACGATGGCCAGATTGGTAGCAACACTTTGTCACTTATGGCAATGAGGGGAGTTAGCACAATGAGGATGAGGGGTTAGCATAAAAGAACAAGACAGTACATATATGAATATAATGCATATATTATATAGTCCTTATGGTGACGGAGGGCAACAAAAATAAAGAGTATTGGTGTGGGTCAGACTCATGGTGGAAGAGGCAAGATTGAAGAACAGTTTTGAATGCCGATATTGAAAGAATGGCTCTGAGATGTTGTCTGAGGGTGATACCAGGGAGGAAGGTGAACAGCTGAACTGTGGAATAGTGCACAGAGGGGTTTAGGAACAATAGGAATGCGAAGGTTTGCAAGATGCAAAGGCTGGGAAGAAGTTTCTGGGAAGGGCAGGGCGGTAGGCCATGATTTGACGCAAAGTCCAAGAGGAGGCGCTTATACTGAGCTCTACTGCTGATACCAAGATGCAGGCTGATGCCCTTGGATTGAGGCATGGGAGAATGTAAAGCCTTGGATTGAAATGCTGATAACTGCGTCAAGCATGGAGGAGGCATACTTTGACCAGACCCACAAGTAGACCATTGCAGTATTAAGGTGTCTCATGTACAAAGAGTTTACAAGGAATGTAGTAGTATTGAAAGTCAGTATAGGGCCAAGAGTCCCTGATGTAGTATCCTTGTGAACACCTGCTCCTCATTCTGGCTGGCTCTGTTTCCTTGTAAACAAGACCCACGTTATGCTCTACAAGATTTTGTAACATGCTCAACAACTGAGTGCTAGACTCTGTTGTGTGATGGGGCACCCAGCGTGCTATTCCTTTAACGATGATGGGGGCCTACTTTCTACCATGAACAGTCCATTGCACTGCTAACAGTTGGTGGACCTCATTTGTAGGAATGAGTAGAGGCCTTTGCACTGATTGTAGGGTGTTTCTTATGATTTAGAGGACAATGCTGCTGTCTCCCCATCTAGCGTATGTACCCCATGCACAGTTCTCCTGATTCCCCCATTCCCAGAATTCTTTGTAAAGTCAACTGCAGGTGTCTCACTGTGAATTCACATCTTATGGATAGGAGTAGGTAGGATCTTTTCGTGTTCAGTGGGCCTGGACCAAACCAGTTCTAGCAACTCAGCCTGTGGCCTCACAAGAGCAACACCTGACCAGTGAAGATCGCTAAAAGCGTGGCAAGAATACACACGTTATACAAAGCAAGGTGCTACCTGCCCATCCCCTGTATCATGTGAACCCCACCACAGTACCTCATTGGCAGAGGTAGTCTGGAAGGCCAACACACACCCAATTGTCCTTAATGCTGTTATCCAAACATTTGTAGCCGAATCTGATTGGATAGTAAGTTGCATGCGCACTGCACCGGTTATAGGCTGCCCCCTTTAGCTTATTCAGTGTTCACCTTTTAATTAACCCATTGGCTGCCCTATTAAGGACGTCATCAGGAAGCCCTTATGAGATATATATTTATATGTCATGGCAGCCAAGAAGTTAAATAAGTGGCTGGCGTGTTTTATTTAGTTTTTGCCCCCCAATGAGGGACAAGCTCCTTGCCATTGTAAGGGTGGTTGGAGGGAGTTTGACAGTACCTAGTCCATTCTGGGCAGTGGCAAACTGAATGAGGCACCCCAGGACTCACTTCTGGGCCATATCATATTTGTGCATATAAACAACGTCACACGCATATTGGATATATTGGATAGATATGGGAGGGATTCCTCAGCCATCCCCAGGTCCATTCAAGGATCATGGTGGTGCATGGGGCTACGGGAGGGGCTTAGAGCAGCTATTACTGCCCCAAGCTCTTCCCTAGCCAGCTCCACCAGCTTGAAGTTCTTTTTTCTGTTGGTGGGAGGAATGGTGGTGGGAGAGAAGGCAGGAGGAGCAGCCAGGTCTAACCACCCCTTCCTCCCCCTTCTCCCCTCAAACCACACTAATAGAAGACGTGAATCATGAGGGTAGGGCTTGGCAAGGTATTGTTTCTAGTCCTGCCCATTCCACTCACTTCCTGATTCAATTTCACACAGCACACTATGGGGCAGATTTACAAGCCCCTTGCGACACATTTGTGCCGCCGTTGCGTCACTTCTGTGACGCAGCGGTGTCATAAACAATGTGCCACGTTGCGACATATTTACAACGTGACGCATCTAGGGAAATACGTCATGTTGTAAAGCCCAGCGCTACATTATACCTGCGTCAGGTATAATGTATGCAGGGTGGGCGTTCCGTCGCAAGAAAGCCTCGTAAAAGTGACGCAGTGAAATCTATAAGATTTCACTGAGTCACTTTTACGACGACGCTGCGTCAAAACCTTACGCCTGCTTAAAGCAGGCGTAAGGAGTGACGCAGCACAATAAGTATGAGCCGCCCCTGAGCATTGCTGGAGTTGCGTTGCGCTTGCGACACGACTCCAGCAATGCGCTGCCCTTACGACAAAAGATGCGACACGCATCTGTCTATCCTTGCGCCACAGTGCGGCGCATTGTAAATGCGACGAACCGGTGGTGGCGCAAAGGTATTTTTGCGTGTCGCATCTTTACTGGCGCATCCCTGCTAATATGCAGAGATGCGCCAGTCCTTGTAAATCTGCCCCATCGTTGACACTGTGAGGAGCCAAAGGCTGTTTAGAGTCTTTCTTAGCCTAAGAAAAAATTCAAAGTATCTGACTCTTTTCTGAGACACGGACATCGTTCTCTACCCCAGCAATGAGTCAGCCTCTGTTTGGATTTTTCAAACAGTATCTGGCTCTTTACTGGGGTACAGACATGTGTGTCTGTGCACCCGCAAGATGCCAGACTCTGCCTTGGATGAATGAACGAGGGAGAATGAGGACTTGTGGTTATGGTAAAGTGACTTTTACTAATACTGTGGTCTTGGAATAGAAGTAATCAACAAACTCATCCACTGACAGAGTGGTGTGAATAATATTAGGGCGTGCAAGGAGTGTGATACTTGGAAAGTTTGGACCCCGATTTGTGCAGTAGTGAGATGATTAAGTCCTGATAATAGGTTTTGATCAACAGGGAGTGTGTGAATTCCTCCATCCCTCAAAAGGCAGTTTGAAATTTATGGCAAGATGTACGACCATTTCATTTTGCGAGTCTCTAATTGTGTGATTTTTGCGACTCGCAATTAGGAACTCGCAAAATGTATAAATGTGTCTCAGACACATTTAGCGATTCCCAATGAGTCCGCAAATGACCTACCTCATCAATATTCATGAGGTAGGTCATACTTTTTGCCCTGTTGGGAATGGCCTGTAATTACAGGGATGGTGGTCTGTTGGGGTCAGCAGACCACCATGTCTGTGATTGATTTTCAAATGAAGCAATTTCTTTATTGAAATGCAGCCCATTGTTCTTGAAGGAAAATAGGATGCATTTCAAAAATAAAAATGAAAATCTACCTTTTCATATTTTTAAGAGTAGGCAGTAGTCCGTGGGACTACTGCCTGCTCTTAAAACATTTTGGCACCCACATTCACAAATGGGAAGGGACCCTTGGAGACCCCTTCCCGTTTGCGAATGGGTTACCACCTCCTTCATGGAGTCAGTAAAATATGAATGCTTTGCGACCACATTCCGGTCGCAAAACATTCATACATGCCCCTGCGACTTGCTATTAGGAAGGGACACCCTTGACACGCCCTTTCCTAATACCGACTCACAAACCCTATTTTGCGAGTCGGTAATAGGGTGTGGAGACAGAATATCGAGTTTAAAATATCAAGTTGCACAAATATCGAGTCAGAAATATCGTGGTGCAGAAATAACGACAGCAAGAATATCGTGGTCAAGAATATCGACTTAAGGTAAGTAATATCGATTTTAAAAATATCAAAGTGTTTAATATTTGGAAAAATATAGTTAAAAATATCGATTATTTTAATTAATGTTATGTATTTTAGTATATGTTTTAAATGTATGTGATGTATGTTTTTTGTATAAGAATTGTTTGTATTTTTAATATATGTGTTAAATTTTTAGTAGTTATTAAAACAAATGCATTTGAATTTTGCGTTTTTAGTTCCGTAGCGGGTTGTGGGTTTATAGGGGAATAGGGTGGGAAGTAATTTAATTATATTAAATTAATTGATTATTTTTTATTTATTAATATTTGTTTAATTGAGATGTTATAGTGTTAAATGTGTAAAGTAATTTATTATTAATTAATTAATAATTTGTTGTTAATTAATAATTATTTATTTTATATATTTAATATAATTATGGTAATTGTGTAATTAATTTTAGGTGTGTTTTTGGTGTTTATAGGTGTAAAGGGTGGGAAGTAATTTATTTTTAATTGATGAATTAATAGTTGGTTGTTAATTAATTATAATTAATTAATTGGTAATTAATTATGGTAATTGTGTAATTAATTTTTGGTGTGTGTTTTGGGATTTATAGGGGTAAAGGGTGTTAAATAGTTTATTTATTTTTTATTAATAATTTGTTAATTGATATTAATTACATTAATAAAAAATGTTTTATGGCAATTGTGTAATTAATTTTAGGTGTGTGTTGTGGTGTTTATAGGGGTAATGGATGGGAAGTAATTTCTGTTTAATTAATTAATATATAGTTGTTAATGTTAATTATTTGATATTTATTTTGGGTAATTGTTTTTTTGTGTGTTTTTACTTTTAAAGGGGTAAAGGTTGGGTATTAAATAAATGTTAATTACTTTATAATTAGTTGTTAATAGTAATAGTTTTTAATTTAAAAATAAGTTTTAATTGTGTTTATTATTTTATAGTTTAATTTAGGTGTGTGTTGTGGACATTATAGTGTTAAAGTGTGTGTAGTTAATGTTTATTAGTTTTTTATTAATATTTTTTTAATTGATTATTAATTATGGTAATTATGGAAGTAAATTTAATTTAAAATGTTGAAGTGTGTTGTTATTGGTGTGGTGTTATAGGGTAGGAAATAAAATAAATACATTTATGTATTAATTAATGTTTTTGTTTGTAAATATTTTCTACTTTAAAAGAATTATATTTTTTAAATGGATTTATTATTTTATATAATCTTTGTAGGTATTTGTTATATGTATTTAATGTTATAATACGTTTTCTTTTTATATATTTAATATATTTGATTTAAAAAAATGTATTATTTATTTACATTTAAATAATTTTTTTAATTTTAATATATATATATTTTTTTTAACTTTTGGAGTGTGAATAGTAATTTTTGCCTCTCCGCTACCCAACACTTTCCCTATTGTTGCACTCACTGGAGTGGGAATAGTAAATTTTACCCCTCTGCTATCCAACACTTTCCCTACTGTTGCACTCACTGGAGTGGGAATAGTACATTTTACCCCTCCGCTATCCAACACTTTCGCTACTGTTGCACTCACTGGAGTGGGAATAGTAAATTTTACCCCTCCGCTATCCAACACTTTCCCTACTGTTGCACTCACTGGAGTTGGAATAGTAATTTTACCCCTCTGCCATCCAACACTTTCCCTACTGTTGCACTCACTGGAGTGGGAATAGTAATTTGTACCCCTCCGCTATCCAGCACTTTCCCTACTGTTGCACTCACTGGAGTGGGAATAGTAATTTTTACCCCTCCGCTATCCAATACTTTCCCTATTGTTGCACTCACAGGAGTTGGAATAGTAAATTTAATTACTCCTCTAGCCAACACTTACCCTACTGTTGCACTCACTGGAGTGGGAATAGTAATTTTTACCCCTCCACTATCCAACACTTTCCCTACTGTTGCACTGACTGTATTGTGAGATTTAAGTTTAAATATTTTTTAATAGTTTAATGTTTTCATTTATTATAGATTTTTGTTTTTTTATATTTTAAATCATTGATATATATTTTTATTTTTGATATAATTTTAAACTTTTAACAAATGAAAAATAATAGTTCATTAATTGTTTTAAAGTAAATATATATGTATAAATAATTATGTTTGTGTGTATATCTTTTTTTATTAAGTTTATTTGTTATATTTTATTAAAATGTATATTACATTTATTTTATTTTGTTAAAATTAAATTTTATATTTAATATATATTATTTAATTTTATATTTATATAAAAGTCGATATTTTATACATCGATATTTTTTAGTCGATATTTTTGTACTTACCTGTTTAAGTATAGGAGCTGATATTTTTGTTGTCTATATTTTTTACTCAATATTTTTTACATCGATATTTATTACATCGATGTTGTGTCAGTGAACCGGTATAGGTTACCGACTTGCAAAATAGGGTTAGTACATGCTGACAGCCATTTTAGCGGTCTCAAATGGCCCAATTCTCCATTTGATACTGCTAAAACCGGTCGTACATCTGGTCTGTTTGTGGAGAGGTGTGGTGCAGCGGCCAGGGCAGCTGACTTCGGAGCACAGGGCTCACGGTTCGATCCCCGGCTCCGGCGGCAGCTCAGCACCATGTCTCTCTGGGCAATAGCTCACTTAATTTTCACGACGGCCCCCAGCGCCTTGAGAGCCGTAAGGGTGAGTAGTTCGCGCTCCACAATTACGGAAAAAATTACAAATACGGATTTATTAGTGTTGAGCAGTGTTCATATGATTTTAGAAATTGGCCATCTAGAAGACCAGATTTTCCCTGTCCTGTCCCTAACTTATGAACTGATGGTAGGTGAAGTCTGAATGGAGGAAAAGGTCCTTGGGGTGAAGGGAAAATGAGGTCAGCTGATTGTTATGATCCCTGGAAGATGGGTTGTGCGGCCTTTCCAGTGGTGGTCCCCATCTTTGTGTCAGCTCTGAAGGTGGCCTGCTATGACATCTGTCAATCTCTATGTGGTGTAACAGGAAACAAATTTGGATCTTTTACCACCAAGCAGAAGCATGAATGAGAGTAGAACTTATATATATATATATATTCCTCCAAAACGGTTCCCAAAATAGAAAACAGGACCGACACAGCTTGAAAATCCCATTGCAAAGTCTTTTTCACATGCGGTTTGCCATACTAAATGCGTTTCGGCCGTGAAACCGGCCTTTTTCACCATGCTGAACGCCAATTTGGTTACCCATTATATACTGATGCAGTACATGTGATGTATAGACATAGGGGTCGATTCCGATTCGGGCCGGAAAAAGCACCGACCGACTCGGATCCGGAAAAAATACCGAGCGACACGTACCCGTGGCGCCCGACACGCCAAGTACGATGCAAGGCGCGAAAAATCCGACCGACACGTAACGAAACCAAGTCGACCGACCGAGCCGCACGGAAAATAGCAATCCGGCCGGAAAAACACGCGAATCCAACCGACCGACACGCACCCGGAACAAATCCGACCGAAACGTACACGCTAACTCCAAACCGCAAAGTACGATGCAAGGCGCGAAAACCACGACCGAGTCGGATGGAGGACAAGCCGTACGACCGACACGCATACAAAACCGAGCCGAAGCAACACAAAACACCGCGACCGACGCGTACGCAGCATAGAAAACTGCACAAACACAGCGTGAACGAAACGGAAAACACCGTACGAGACCAATGCAGGGTCCGACTCGGTCACAAGAACGTTTCCAACATACACAAACAACACAAAGGAAAAATCACCCAAAAAAAGGCCAAACAAGCAATTACCAAGCCAATAAATACTGGGGGGGGGTGGGGACAGAGAACAAAGACACACCCACAACTCCACCTATATAAAGGACACAAATCACTACCATGAGCCTTTGCAAATGCCATTCCACTGCCAGCACCCAAGAGAAAGCAACCACACACCCACAGCTCATCCCTCACACAAGCCACACACCAGCAGCACACCAACAAATACCTACCTCACATACACCCAGCAAAACACACACTCACACACCCTCACCTGCACACCAACACACACATCACTCACCATCACCACCCATCACCATGCCCCCCAAGAAGAATCACAAGTTCCTAGATTGTGAATTGGAAGTCCTGGTAGACGAGATCCTCAGGGTAGAGCCACAGCTGTTTGGCACATTGGTCCAACAGACCCCCATGTCGCAGAAAACCAAGATGTGGGAGAGGATCATCAACAGGGTGAACGCCCAATCACCATGTCGGTGCACAAAGACCGACATCCAGAACAGGTGGTATGACGTGCGCAGGAGGGTACGGAAACTGCTGAAGCAAGACTACATCAACAGCCAACACACCGGCAGTGGCCCTCCTGCCAAGCCAATATACCTCAGGCCCTGGGAGGAGAAGGTGCGGGCCATCCTACCGCCAGTGAGCATATATGGACTAGAGGACATCCCAGAGCCTGGTGAGTACACAACAAATGTACACAATATACTGCCACAAAACACACACACATCACTGTCAAGGGGAGAGTCAAACCATGCACTCATAGCAATCACACAGCAACCAGAACAGAATCATCCCAAAATGTGTATGTCAGTCAGAGAAACACAACACATGCCATCAAAAAAGTCACATCCAACTGTGCCAACACATGTACAAACACAACCACAACTACAGCTAGGCAGTGGCACAAATAGAACTAACAAACACATCCACACATGTAGCCACCACAACAACACCAACACACAGTGAAGACCACTCAAAGGAAGGAATTCTGTGTATGCTGGCCAAGTCAGTGTAGCCAATAGCATCATGGGAGTCGCAGTCACACATATTGCCCGCCCCAAAACTGTCCCATCAACACCACCATGAACCATGCGCACATCACAGAGAGTGGAGAAGGACTCACAAGATGGCTGACACTGGCTACTGCTGTGGGGAGCACAAGGCCCTGCTGCCAACTGTGCACCAACAAACAGCAGGACACCACTGACTGACATCCTGAGAGACAACTTCCACTCCCTGCAATGCAAGCACGTTCCATGGTGGGATATCTGGCTGGCTGGGTGGGAAGGGGGACTTGCAGCACTGACTATAGTCACCAGCACCTCTCCTCACACCCCCCAACACAAACTCCACAGTACCCACCTGGTAGAATGCAATGCCCTCCATCCTAACACAAGATCCCACAAAGCACCACCACCCTGGGTTATGTTGTGTGAAGCACAGGGACACTCTTGGGACTCTTAGCCAAACAACTGCCAGGACAACACTCCCAGCCATCCTGTCAGCACAGCCAGCCCACCCCACAGGGAAGCAGAGTCAAAAGGAAGGAAGCATGGGCATGCTGGGAAGGGGGTGGAGGCAATAGCATGATGGGAGTCGTAGTCACAGACATTGCTCAGCCTCACAACTGGCCCATCAACACCACCCTGAACCATGCTCACATCACAGGGAGTGGAGAAGGACTCACAAGATGGCTGACACTGGCTACTGCTGTGGGGAGCACAAGGCCCTGCTGCCAACTGTGCACCAACAAACAGCAGGACACCACTGACTGACATCCTGAGAGACAACTTACACTCCCTGCAATGCAAGCACGTTCCATGGTGGGATATCTGGCTGGCTGGGTGGGAAGGGGGACTTGCAGCACTGACTATAGTCACCAGCACCTCCCCTCACACCCTCCCCAACACAAACTCCACAGTACCCACCTGGTAGAATGCAATGCCCTCCATCCTAACACAAGATCCCACAAAGCACCACCACCCTGGGTTATGTTGTGTGAAGCACAGGGACACTCTTGGGACTCTTAGCCAAACAACTGCCAGGACAACACTCCCAGCCATCCTGTCAGCACAGCCAGCCCACCCCACAGGGAAGCAGAGTCAAAAGGAAGGAAGCATGGGCATGCTGGGAAGGGGGTGGAGGCAATAGCATGATGGGAGTCGTAGTCACAGACATTGCTCAGCCTCACAACTGGCCCATCAACACCACCCTGAACCATGCTCACATCACAGGGAGTGGAGAAGGACTCACAAGATGGCTGACACTGGCTACTGCTGTGGGGAGCACAAGGCCCTGCTGCCAACTGTGCACCAACAAACAGCAGGACACCACTGACTGACATCCTGAGAGACAACTTACACTCCCTGCAATGCAAGCACGTTCCATGGTGGGATATCTGGCTGGCTGGGTGGGAAGGGGGACTTGCAGCACTGACTATAGTCACCAGCACCTCCCCTCACACCCTCCCCAACACAAACTCCACAGTACCCACCTGGTAGAATGCAATGCCCTACATCCTAACACAAGATCCCACAAAGCACCACCACCCTGGGTTATGTTGTGTGAAGCACAGGGACACTCTTGGGACTCTTAGCCAAACAACTGTCAGGACAACACTCCCAGCCATCCTGTCAGCACAGCCAGCCCACCCCACAGGGAAGCAGAGTCAAAAGGAAGGAAGCATGGGCATGCTGGGAAGGGGGTGGAGGCAATAGCATGATGGGAGTCGTAGTCACAGACATTGCTCAGCCTCACAACTGGCCCATCAACACCACCCTGAACCATGCTCACATCACAGGGAGTGGAGAAGGACTCACAAGATGGCTGACACTGGCTACTGCTGTGGGGAGCACAAGGCCCTGCTGCCAACTGTGCACCAACAAACAGCAGGACACCACTGACTGACATCCTGAGAGACAACTTCCACTCCCTGCAATGCAAGCACGTTCCATGGTGGGATATCTGGCTGGCTGGGTGGGAAGGGGGACTTGCAGCACTGACTATAGTCACCAGCACCTCCCCTCACACCCTCCCCAACACAAACTCCACAGTACCCACCTGGTAGAATGCAATGCCCTCCATCCTAACACAAGATCCCACAAAGCACCACCACCCTGGGTTATGTTGTGTGAAGCACAGGGACACTCTTGGGACTCTTAGCCAAACAACTGCCAGGACAACACTCCCAGCCATCCTGTCAGCACAGCCAGCCCACCCCACAGGGAAGCAGAGTCAAAAGGAAGGAAGCATGGGCATGCTGGGAAGGGGGAGGAGGCAATAGCATGATGGGAGTCGTACTCACAGCCCTACATCCCCCACCACATGGCCCAGCAAGCTCACACTCACGCATGCACATCCCACAGAGAGTGGAAAGGCCCATCAAAGATGTCTGACACTGTTGCTGTGTCGTGGGGAGCACAAGGGCATGCTGGGTACTGCACACCAACCAACAGCAGGACACCACTGTCAGCCATCTTGCCATTGCCCTCACACCCACACCCACTGAACTCCACACAAAAGCAAGTAAGTATGGGAATGCTGGCAAGTGGGGTGGAGGCAATGGCATGATGGGAGTCGTAGTCACAGACATAGCTCACCCCCACAACTGTCCCATCAACACCACCCTGAACCATGCTCACATCACAGGGAGTGGAGAAGGACTCACAAGATGGCTGACACTGGCTACTGCTGTGGGGAGCACAAGGCCCTGCTGCCAACTGTGCACCAACAAACAGCAGGACACCACTGACTGACATCCTGAGAGACAACTTACACTCCCTGCAACGCAAGCACGTTCCATGGTGGGATAACTGACTGGCTGGCTGGGTGGGAAGGAGGTCTGGCTGTCAACCAAACACAAGCAATGCAGACCATGTTCACACCCCAGAAAATACATAGAAATGCCCAAATAATGCAGGACAATGTGCCACACCAATATCAACCCCTGACTGTGACGACTTAGGACAATGCAATGTACAGGCCCGCACCCAGAGGCACAGTCACAACTGTCATGTGTGTCAACCACTGATGCCTGCAGAAACATGACATACATTGTTTGAGTCTCCCAAAAACAGGTGATGATGGGGACACAGCAGCAGACGCTGAGGAGTCCCAGTCCCAGGCTCAAGAGGATGCCGAGCTCACTGGCGTCGTACAGCCTCTGTCCTCCTCGGACGATGAACAACCTGGCACATCCGGTGCAAGTCAACATGCAGCACCAGCAGGACCACCAGCTGCAGCACCAGCAGGACCACCAGCTGCACTCCCTGCACCCACCCCTACAACGACTGTCACCACGAATACCATCCCTGCCGACATGGACAGAATAAGGAGCAACACCAGCGCAGTGACCCTGGACCAACCTGGGGCCATGGACACCACCACCACCACCAACCCCCAAGGTGGACCAGGGTTATCTGTGCGTGCAACTGCACACACTGCACATGTCAGCAGGGGTGGTGGGAGGGGTGGGAGACAGAGGTCGCTGCTTGCAGACGTTGCTGGTGTGCATGACGACCCACAACTGGTACGCATAGCTGATGCGTACCAGTCCAGCACCGGAGAGCTCAGCCAGGTAGTGGGGCTCCTCAGAGACATCAAACAGCAGCAGGCTGCCCATCATGCCCGCTTGGACTCCCACATGTCCCACGTGGAGTCACACATGTCCCGTGTGGACTCACACATGTCCCGCGTGGAGTCCAAGTGGGATGCACTGCATGAGATGACGGCGGTGCACAGGGACATTTTACAATGCCTCCGCCAGATGAACAGCAACCAGTCCACACCTCCCTGTGTGCCAACAACATCTGGTGCCGAACAAACTGCAACTGCCACAGGGAGGGAGGAGGACTCTGGCGGAGAGTCCCCTGCACCGCAGCAGCCTGCACTTGAGGGCCCCCCCCAAGAAGAGGGGTCGTCCGAGGAGGGAAATGTGAGAGGCCGATGGCCAAGCGCAACTCCCAGGAAGCCTGAACCTGTTCTGGATGTTCGCCTTTGTGCACAGACTGTTCACCCTGTTGACGGCAACACTACTCCCACACATTGCATGGGGAGTACAAGTTGGACCAATGTGTCAGACAACTGTGGCCCCGATACTGGGGATCCTGTCTACCCGGACTTTCAATTCACCTAGGAACTTGGGATTGCAAGATTCATGTACAGCACAACCCATCCTATGCACTATTAACACAAATGTATCACAATAAACACACTAATACACCATACTTGCCTCTGTCGTGATTCCAACGTGGGTGCTGTTATGGGGATGATGAACTGCAAAATTACACTGTGTATGCGAACTGCAACAGCAAGGACAACACAGGCATGTGAGTAAAGGCAACGTGACACATATGAGGGAGACACACCACCAGGGCTACACAACACATACACACCTAGGCCATCTGACTCATTGCCTACACTGATGTTGCCAGGGAAGACGGTGCAATGCACAGACACCACACCCATTCCCAGTTGTAGTCAAGTAGCCCACAGGTGCAGTAAGCAAATGGCAGTCAAATGTGTGACCACAGACAACGCACATCACTAAGTGAAGCACAGGTTTATTACACAGTAGCAACATGCCGTAACCACTACAGATGCAAGGTAACCCCACCTGGTAGCGGGCACACAGTCAACAACTGTAGACGGAAGGAAGTCCATGGGTGTGGCGCACATCACCTGTAGGGACACAACAGCTACCAGCCTGGATGTGCAATCACGTCGTCGGTGGACACAGTTGACCAAACGAACCTGAAAGTACCCTGTGAAGGACAGAAATGACACACAGTCAAAAGCAATGCAGTACAGGACAGAACAGCAAAACTCATGCACAATACATGTTACAAGATACCCACCCAGAACCAAGTTAGCATGTCAACACTGTTGGGGAGTACAGCCCACCTGTAACCACACATCGCAACACACATCCAGTCAAGTAGCCCATGGACACACTCCAACAGCGCCAGAGCCCCACCCACACATCATGGCAACTCACATCATTCACATGACAACTCAGGATACTCACATTCAGCTAAAGAAGTTGGTGATGAGCTGTGTGCGGACATCACCATCACCATCATCATCATCATCGTCACTGGCATCGTGGTCCAGGCCAGGATCCTCCACAGGTGGCGGATGTTGGTCATCGTCATCCTGGATGAGAGGCAACTCCTTCCGCACTGCCAGGTTGTGTAGCATGCAGCAGACGATGATAATCTTGCACACTTTCGCAGGGGCATATGGGAGGGACCCTCCGGTCTTGTCCAGGCAGCGGAAGCGGCTCTTCAGGAGACCAAAGGTCCGCTCAATCACTCTCCTGGTCCGACCATGTGCCTCATTGTAGCGCATCTGGGCAGGTGTCACAGGGTTCCTGAGGGGTGTCAGCAACCACGGCATGTTGGGGTATCCCGAGTCACCTACGGACAGACAAGTGCACATCAGCTGACTTGGAAAAGTGGGCGGAATACTACAGATCAGATCACACACAATGGCACAAAGTCAGTACACACCGACAAGCCAGGCACGCTGGTTCTGCATCTGTGCCATCATCCTGGGGATGCGACTACTCCTCATCACAAAGGCATCGTGTGCTGAACCAGGGAAACGGGCACACACGTGTGTGATGGTCATGTCTGCAAGACACACCACCAGTGCATTGACCGAGTGGTAGTGCTTGCGGTTCCTGTAGGCCTGCTCCTGGGCCTGTGGTGGTACCAAAGCCACATGTGTCCCATCAATGGAGCCAATGACATGCGGCATCCTCCCCAGGGCATAAAAGTCACTCTTCACGTCAGTGAGTCGTCGCAGTCTAGGGAAATAGATGTACCGGTTCAGGAAGAGCAACATTGCCGCCAAAACATCGCGGAGCACACGGCTGAACATGGTCTGTGACATCCCACCAGCAGACGCCACAGTATGTTGGAAGGTACCGGTGGCAAAGAAGTGTAGGGCTGCCATCACCTTCACCTTGGGGGTCAGCGCTGTAGGATACGGCCGGCCAGGCTGCAAATGTGGGGACAACTGCACTGCCAAATCCTCAATCAGCTGCCTGGTGAAGCGGTACCGTCGGATGCTGTCCCGTTCCACCATCGTTGCCAGGTCTGGGAATGGCCGATGGACAGCAGGAGCCCTGCAGTGCAGAGGAGAAGTAAGCAAGATCGTCAGTCACCCCACATATGCGGCATTGAACACACTCAAGATCCCAACATACATCATCATGAGGCACAACTACATGAAGTGTGCAGTACCGGAAGGACATGTATGGTACATACATGGCCAACATCTGTCAACACGGTCCTACAGGTGGCATCAATTTGTCCCAGGTTGGCCCATTGGATATCATGATGCTGTGTCACAGTCACCCCCCACAGTGACATGTGAGGACAGATGTGCCCCAGGCACCACAGCTCAACGACAGGTACATTCCCAGGGACCCTGTAATGCCACATGGACACTGGCATCACCTGGAGTATCATGTGTACACCACAGCAAAACAAACATGACCCCCACAGGTAGTGGCCACACTTGCCATGGCAGGACAGACATGGACGTCTGTGACACACACGCACAACATCAGAGTCCATGCACACACAACGTGGATGTGGAGACTGTCTCCCATTGTGCACATGAAATCAGAGACATTGTAAACACTACATGCACAAAGACTGTGGAGGGCCATCACTATTGTGCCACTGGGACACCCTGGCTCAAACATACCGTCCCACATGGGACTCACGGGGTATGTGACATGACATACACAAACACCACTGTGAAATGTGACCATGACACATGCACAGATATGAACAGTTGCACATCACAGTGGTCACGTACACGTAACACCCAGGATCCTGTCCCCATGAACACGTGCACAGCCTGGGGGTGGCTGCCCACAGGTGACACCCACAGGACAACATGTACACCAACATACACACAATAGGAAATGCAGCCTTACATGCCTTATGATAAGGTTTGGACAGGCTGTCGTGATGTAGGTGTGCCCCTCACTCCCTGGGAGCTATCTGTGGCTGGCATATGTCCATCTGAGACAGGCATGCTGACCTATGCCAGTCACATGTACAGTGATGCGTTGTACCGCAATGGACCGATCGGTGCCTCCGGCCGGCCCATTGCCTTCAATGTGTGCGGGTACGCGTTGTACCCCTGTGCGCGTTGTACCGCAATGGACCGATCGGTGCCTCCGGCCGGCCCATTGCCTTCAATGTGTGCGGGTACGCGTTGTACCCCTGTGCGCGTTGAACCGCAATGGACCGATCGGTGCCTCCGGCCGGCCCATTGCCTTCAATGTGTGCGGGTACGCGTTGTACCCCTGTGCGCGTTGTACCGCAATGGACCGATCGGTGCCTCCGGCCGGCCCATTGCCTTCAATGTGTGCGGGTACGCGTTGTACCCCTGTGCGCGTTGTACCGCAATGGACCGATCGGTGCCTCCGGCCGGCCCATTGCCTTCAATGTGTGCGGGTACGCGTTGTACCCCTGTGCGCGTTGTACCGCAATGGACCGATCGGTGCCTCCGGCCGGCCCATTGCCTTCAATGTGTGCGGGTACGCGTTGTACCCCTGTGCGCGTTGTACCGCAATGGACCGATCGGTGCCTCCGGCCGGCCCATTGCCTTCAATGTGTGCGGGTACGCGTTGTACCCCTGTGCGCGTTGAACCGCAATGGAGCGATCGGTGCCTCCGGCCGGCCCATTGCCTTCAATGTGTGCGGGTACGCGTTGTACCCCTGTGCGCGTTGTACCGCAATGGACCGATCGGTGCCTCCGGCCGGCCCATTGCCTTCAATGTGTGCGGGTACGCGTTGTACCCCTGTGCGCGTTGAACCGCAATGGACCGATCGGTGCCTCCGGCCGGCTCATTGCCTTCAATGTGTGCGGGTACGCGTTGTACCCCTGTGCGCGTTGTACCGCAATGGACCGATCGGTGCCTCCGGCCGGCCCATTGCCTTCAATGTGTGCGGGTACGCGTTGTACCCCTGTGCGCGTTGTACCGCAATGGACCGATCGGTGCCTCCGGCCGGCCCATTGCCTTCAATGTGTGCGGGTACGCGTTGTACCCCTGTACGCGTTGTACCGCAATGGACCGATCGGTGCGCACCCATTGACAATGGGCTTGCCTGGCAACGGACGCGTTTTCGAATTTCGAACGAGTCGGTTGCTGGGAATTCAGTTGGTCACCCACAACAATGTTGCAAAATCATGTATGTCATGAAGTTGAAGATTTGAAGGATGCTGTGGGCGTGTTTTGGTGCTGCTATTCCATGGATTGGCCAGATTCAGAAGATGCAAACGACTTGGACCTATCACTTTGGACACAAGGGACAGGATCTGCCTCTCCAGCACATATATATTGCTGGCTGTTCCCCTGAGAGCCCACTTGCCTGCACTACATGCTCCAGGACGACATCTGCCACTGCACTGCTGCTGTCTCTGCCCCTCTGGACCCTGCAATGGCACGTACTGTGGAGAGAGCCCCAGCCTTCAGCCTTGAGGAGAACCAGGCCCTGCTGGACAGCCTACTTCCACAGTACAGCAAGCTGTATGGGACACCAGGGGAGCAGGTGAGTGTCCTGTGCACTGCCTTTCTGAATGTGCATTTTGTCTGACTAGCAAGGCTGAGAGTCTGCACGCCACTGGCTAGCAGGCTCACTGAGTAGTTGTCACCCCCCATAGTGTGTAGTGACTTGCACTGGACAGGTATGGTGCAGTGACAGTGCTTCTGAACAGGGTTTTACTCCCCATGCAATGATACCATGTAGTGACTTCTGGAAAACTGTCCATGGGCAGCCGTGCACTGCCTGTGTACACCATGTGCCCCTGTGATTGCGACATGTATATGCAACTGTGTCATGCACGGATATGTTGCATGTGTAGTAATGGCCTTATCACTTTGTCATCCTGACAGGCTTCTGCCCATCGGAAGCAGGAGATATGGAAGGACATCGTCCGGGCTGTCCGGTCCGTGGGGGTCTACAAGCGCCGGATCCGCAACTGCCAAAAGAGGTGGCAGGACCTTCGGGGCTGGACCCGGAGGATTGCACGGGTCCAGCTGAAGCTGTCGCCTCCTCGCAGGAGGGGCGGAACACGGACCCTGACCCCCACATGCTCAGGATCCTGGCGGTGGTCTTTCCAGACCTGGATGGGCAGCTGAAGGCCAGAGAGCAGCAAGGAGGGGTGAGTCAAAGACTGCACTGTGAACTCTGTCTAACATGCTATGTGCCCTCCTCGGGCCTGGTTAAACTGCCACAGTACAGCAGTCATGTTGTCCAGGAGCCATGTCCCTCTATTGTGCACTGCCCACTCCTCATCTGATACCCAGGTGTGGCCCTTACATGCAGGGAATTCTGTCACTTAGGACTGTGTCCTTGCAGTTTGCTTGACTCAAGGTGGGAGACAGCATCTGTTTCCCTGACTCTGTGGTGGGCATCATGGGTGGGTCCATTGCTTACACAATGCCTGTATTCTGACATGTATTCAGCGTGTTACTTTGATCTGTGGTCCAATTGCTGAGCTGATCCACCACATGTGGCTGGGGTATCTGGCACACACCCATGCTGCGGGTGGGAACAATGTTTGGGCCCCAGGAGTATGTATATGACGTGTGTCACACATACTTAGCCAGCTGCCTACAGTCCAGGGCTCATCCCTCATTCATGTGGGGCTGGACAGTCATGCCTACTCCAGGCCATACAATACACTCTGTACTCCCACTCCCTTGTATCAGCTGACACATTGTGCGCAGTGATTTGACCCCTCAGGTGTCTGCCTCTGTGTCAGTGTGCTGTGGATTAGTCGCCAGGACTGCTGTGGAGTTTCTTGGTAGGGGCTCAGCATGCCACTGGAGATGTGACCATAGGAGACGATACTTGTGTGACACATAGGTGTCTGATCAGCTGCCCATGCAGACTGGGGCATGTGAATGTGAAGTTCAGGCAGCTGTTCCCCATGCACAGCAGAGTGTGAGGGGCTCAGGTTCAGAGGGTAGTGTCACAGGTCTACCATATGTCCAATAGGTATGACCTGGACAGATGAGGGTTAAGAGGATGTGTTGTGGGGGGATGTACATGTGCACTTGTGCAGCTCCAGGACTTGCATTCCCCATGACCTACTATTGTGACACAGTGCAGAGTGTTGTTGTCTGGCTGCAAAGTCATACATCACTGAGACAGTGATGTATGACTTTGCAGTCATGCCTCCGCCATGGCATGTGTCTACTGATTGGTGAGCCTGCAGGGGAGTGACATGTGCTACATGCACACCATAGTGGCGCTGGCTATCAGGACATGGGTGCATCATGGTGTCTGTCGCTGGTATGCATCACATGCATTTCCTATTTGACTCTGGGCATCCCTTTCATCCGGAAACCTGTACTGACTCAGTGGCAAGAGCTGTGATGTGTGCATGTCCACATGCCACACCGTGTCCTCTGCACTGTCCAACTACTGTGTACTTGGTGCATGTGTCAACACTGGGGTGTTGCAATCCAACAGACACCAGACAGATGGGTGCAAGGCCATGTGGGATGTGAGTGCCATGCTTGGCATCAGACTGACAATTGACTTCTCCTGTTCAATTAGGGCACTTTTAGCAATGTACAACTAATGATGCCAGGGCTTGCTCTGTGATGTGCTGTGCTCACAGTGGTGTGTGCGTTATGTGCAGGTGACTGATGTCTGTCTGTTTCCCCATTGTTTGCAGATACATCCACGGCCACGGAAGGGGACAGCTCCATGGACCAGGAGGAGCCAGAGAGCCAGACTGGGTCAGCAGCCGAGGAGTGGTCGGAGGGACCCAGTGGCACGGAGGGCGAAGGGAGCCACACCGAGGAGTCCTCAGCAGCATCCACCTCAGCTGAGGACCAGAGCAACTCGGAGGATGACTCCCTTGTGGAGGCGGGTGTCAGCAGCCACCACACCCCAGCTAGTGTTGCTGTCCCCGCCACCACCAGCACCACCACCGCCCTCCCATCGGCTCCCATTCCCCAGGTCCGTGGAGGCTCCCATGTCCGGGAGCGTGTCTCCTTTGGGCCAGGCACCGCACCCCCTGCCCCTGTGTCCCCTGCTGCCCTGAGTGAGGAGTCTGTGTACCTCCTTCGCCAGCTCCATGTAGGGCAGACAGCCATGCTGAGTGTCCTCCATGCGCACACCGCGCTGTTGACTCAGCTGGTGTCGTTCATGGAGGGCATCTCATCGGGCATGTCTGACCTACAGATGGGCAATAGGTCCATGGACTCCTCCCTGACGGCAGCAGTGTCCCTCCTCAAACGGTCCCTCACCCCTCCTGCCTCTGCTCCATCCACACTCCCCAGCACCTTACCCATCCCAAGCACACACCGGCACAGGCACACACCAGCACACACACATCCAGCACACTGACACACACGCCAATGACAAAACGCACACGCACGCACAGTCAGGGGACTGAAGCCAGACTCACAGGGGATGGGGCCCTGGAACACACACACGCATCCACATGCACTGCGCAGTCCTCAGTTCCCTCTCCCTCCAAAGCACCCTCCCTTGCCTCACCTGCAACCCCAAAGTCACAGCAGCTCTTCCTCTGTGACCTCGGCCTCTTCCCCACCGATGAAGCTGCTCCAGCATCCCGGGGAAGAGGAAGCCCCCCACACGGAGCAGAGTGCCCCTCGCACCCGGACACCCTCCCCCAGGCGCAGACGGACTGAGGCCCCCACCCGCAAGTCCCCCGGAGTCCTAAGAGCAAGACCCCGCCACCGCCCTGCAGCTCAGGCACAAGGTCTCCGTCCTCCATCCCTCAGGCCCCCACTGCACAGGTGCCCCCACCACACCCTGCCCCAGGTTCCCCACCCACAGATATACCATCCCCAAGAGGATCAGGCCTTCTCCCCCTGCCACTTGCTCTCCCAGCACCACACCCCCGCTGCGCTTGTCTGTGCCACTGATGTGGTGAGGGTGTCCTCCCCCTCTGTCCAACCCACCTTGCCTGTTCCCCATTCTCCTCCCCTGGAGGTAGGCACTGCAGTGGAGTCCACTACCGCCCTGTCTGACTTGGGCACTGCAGTGGCGGACCTGTCCACTCCATCTGCAGGGTCCACTGCAGTTGTGCCGGCACCCACGACATCTGAGTCATGCCCCCAGTTGTGCCGGCACACACCATGTCAGACACCTCCACTGCAGTTGTCAGTGGCTCTCCAGCACCCACCACCCCTTCCCTGACTCCCCCTGGTGAGCCCTGATCCTGTCCCTGCGGTGCCTGGCCTGCCCCCCGGTTGCCCCTCCTAGTGGATTGTCCCTGGTTTTGTGCAGGCATGCGTAGGGTGACATCTGCCAGTGTCACCCTGTTTGAACTTTGACAATGGACTGGCCATTGGCCTTTGCTCTATTTTTTCTGGACGTCGTTTTCAATCAACACATATGCTGAATAAAGCAACTTTCTTTTCTCTAGTGCTCATGCTTCAGATGTACATGTTGTTGGTGCTGCTAACCATGCCCTTGCTGCAGTGATGGTGATATCTGGTCTCATGATTATGAAGTGTTACTGTGCAGGAACCCATGTGGTCCAGGGGGAATGTGTCCTATCATGTGGTGTATCCATGTCATCAATAGCAGCATCTGAGGGTGTCATGTGTTCAGTATTTGGCAATGGGTTTCCTACTTACATTAGCAATTTCATATCTGTGGCTTCCACCCCTGCACATCTGTTGTGCCTGCCATCGTTGCATTTGTCTACTTCCCTGACCGTGTTGCCATCTCCACTGGACATGCAGGTTTGGGCATCAATGGGGAAGGACTCATCCGTGTAGTCAGTGCAACATTGCTATACAAGTGTGTTGGATCTGTGCTGATGATTCCGTTGGCACATCCATGACCAGGCTGATGTGATGGGAGCCCTCATTTGGTGCTAATTGTTGATTGTGTGACCAAGTGCTCAGCTGACATGATGGGGCCCTACTGAGGCAACATATGGCACAGCTTTCCTCACACAGGAGTGGAGTCCCCTCATGGCAGTGTGTACACGTGTGACATTGCCTGCGCCCAAGGTGTGTGTTGTATGTGCATGTCTGTGTGTTCACTTCCATTTATCTGCGCATGCTGTGATCCCTAGTGTTGTACCTGTTTGTGATGCTTGCTGACTTGAGCTATGTTCCCCCAAAGTCTTCTCCCTGTGTTTTCTGTGATGTGGGTGCATGGCACATTACTGGTCATCAGGGTGTCACCCATAGGTGTGTTTGCTGTCAGGGCTGAGTTTGTGTGCAGACGCAGATGGGTCACAGTCAGGTTTCCCCTTGGCACTTGTTGTTTGCCCCTGTCATGTGATTTTCAGTTCGTGTTATCTTTCAGTGATTGTGACACGTTGTGTGTGTGACTGCTGGCACTCCTCAGGGTCCGGGCTGCAATGTTGGTTGTTGTCTATGTGTGTTCTTTGTGGGTGACCTTGGCTTCTTCATTGGTGTGTGACTGTGGCTGGGATCCCATTGGTTGGTGTGGTATCGCCGTCATGTCCATGTACAGCGTAGTGTGCAGTGTGTCAGACATTCAGGAGTCTTGTTGAGTGGCCATGTGTGATGTGTTTCTGCACCTTGGTTCCCACCCACCACCCTGGAATAGTCATGGGTGCATGTGCAATGTCACCAGTGCATGTGTACTTCACTGCTGCACATTGTTAGAGGCCGAGGGGTGTGGTCTTGAGTGTGTGCAGATGGGAGTTGTTGCCCAGCTAGTCCCCTGCCTCCATGTTGGCCTTGGCTTACTGGCCATGCTGATTGATTTGTGCTTGTGTAGGTGTGATGGTAGTTTGTTGCTCAGGACACCTGACTGTGGTTCACAGTGTGAACGACATTTAGCTTTGTCATCACAGTGGGATTTTTATTCAGCCCAGGGTCACCACATTGTGGGGGCCCTGGGGGTGGTGCTGTGGTGTGTCTGTGTCTTGCTGTGTCAGTTGTTGTTCCTACGTGCCTGTGTGACATGTGTGTTTTGTGCTCCCTCTCATCTGACAATGCCTGCTTGCCCACATAGGGGATTTGGATCCATGAGTTACCTTAGTGTGGCAGTGTATGCACATCTGTATGATTGGTATTCAGCTCTCCTCATGTGTTGTGTGGTTGCCTGGGGATACTGGCACCCCCACCCCTCACCTTCTGTGTATGATGACAGTGTTGGTCTGCCTGTTTGTGTTTGTGCATCTGCACCACTGCATTGGCATATCTTGGGTGTGCCATTGGCTGTATGTTGTTTGGTGTGTTTCCCCTGCTGTCCCTGGGACTCCTAGGTCATCGGTCAGCACAGTGATCATGGTTTGTGTGTCCCATTGCTGCCATGGTATGGTATCTGTTCACCTCACATCTGCTGTCTCCACAGGATATCTGCATTTGTGTGCCCATTGGTGCAAATATGTGGTTCTGCATTCTGATGGTCACTTCTGTCATTGTGTCATTGATGAATGTTGACGGTCTCAGCCCCCATGGGTGTTGTTTGTCTGCACATGGCCAAAGGAATGTCTCATTTGCACTGCAGTATTTGGCTCCCCCAATTTATATTGCAATGGGACACATACACTACTTTGCCACAGATGAGTTTTTGGTTCTGTGACCAGGAATGATCTATGCAGTTTGGCAGTTGCAGCTCTTTCTTTGTCAACACTTACCTTTTGGTCACTGTGATGATGGGGGTGTAGACCCCATTGCCACAATGGTCAAAATGTGCTTCAGCTATGGACCCCACACTTGCCTTTTGGTCACTGTGATGATGGGGGTTTAGACCCCATTGCCACAATGGTCAAAATGTGCTTCGACTATGGACCCCACACTTGCCTTTTGGTCACTGTGATGATGGGGGTTTAGACCCCATTGCCACAATGGTCAGAATGTGCTTCGGCTATGGACCCCACACTTGCCTTTTGGTCACTGTGATGATGGGGGTTTAGACCCCATTGCCACAATGGTCAAAATGTGCTTCAGCTATGGACCCCACACTTGCCTTTTGGTCACTGTGATGATGGGGGTTTAGACCCCATTGCCACAATGGTCAAAATGTGCTTCAGCTATGGACCCCACACTTGCCTTTTGGTCACTGTGATGATGGGGGTTTAGACCCCATTGCCACAATGGTCAGAATGTGCTTCGGCTATGGACCCCACACTTGCCTTTTGGTCACTGTGATGATGGGGGTTTAGACCCCATTGCCACAATGGTCAAAATGTGCTTCGGCTATGGACCCCACACTTACCTTTTGGTCACTGTGATGATGGGGGTTTAGGCCCCATTGCCACAATGGTCATGGGCTGCTTGCATTGTGGGTGCCACACACATATATGTGTGGCACATGTGCTAGGGGGTCACATTGTATGTTCAAAGTCATGTTCGGTGTTGTAGGCATTTGACACAGCCTACACACGCTTGTCATGGTGGTGGGGGGATGTCTTTATCTTGCATTCCCTAGGTTGTGGTGTGCTTGTTGTGTCATGCATTGTCCATCCTATGAGTGGGGGTGGTAGTAGTGGTAGGCATCCAGCCCCCCTGGGTGTGGGTGGTAGTAGTGGTAGGCATCCAGCCCCCTGGGTGTGGGTGGTAGTAGTGGTAGGCATCCTGCCCCCCTGGCTAAGGGTGGTAGTAGTGGTAGGCATCCTGCCCCCCTGGCTAAGGGTGGTAGTAGTGGTAGGCATCCAGCCCCCCTGGGTGAGGGTGGTAGTAGTGGTAGGCATCCAGCCCCCTGGGTGTGGGTGGTAGTAGTGGTAGGCATCCTGCCCCCTGGCTAAGGGTGGTAGTAGTGATAGGCATCCAGCCCCCCTGGCTAAGGGTGGTAGTAGTGGTAGGCATCCAGCCCCCCTGGCTAAGGGTGGTAGTAGTGGTAGGCATCCAGCCCCCCTGGCTAAGGGTGGTAGTAGTGGTAGGCATCCAGCCCCCCTGGGTGAGGGTGGTAGTAGTGGTAGGCATCCAGCCCCCCTGGCTAAGGGTGGTAGTAGTGGTAGGCATCCAGCCCCCCTGGCTAAGGGTGGTAGTAGTGGTAGGCATCCAGCCCCCCTGGCTAAGGGTGGTAGTAGTGGTAGGCATCCAGCCCCCCTGGCTAAGGGTGGTAGTAGTGGTAGGCATCCAGCCCCCCTGGGTGAGGGTGGTAGTAGTGGTAGGCATCCAGCCCCCCTGGGTGTGGGTGGTAGTAGTGGTAGGCATCCTGCCCCCTGGCTAAGGGTGGTAGTGGTGGTAGGCATCCAGCCCCCCTGGCTAAGGGTGGTAGTAGTGGTAGGCATCCAGCCCCCCTGGCTAAGGGTGGTAGTAGTGGTAGGCATCCTGCCCCCTGGCTAAGGGTGGTAGTAGTGGTAGGCATCCAGCCCCCTGGGTGAGGGTGGTAGTAGTGGTAGGCATCCAGCCCCCTGGCTAAGGGTGGTAGTAGTGGTAGGCATCCAGCCCCCTGGCTAAGGGTGGTAGTAGTGGTAGGCATCCAGCCCCCCTGGCTACGGGTGGTAGTAGTGGTAGGCATCCAGCCCCCCTGGCTAAGGGTGGTAGTAGTGGTAGGCATCCAGCCCCCTGGCTAAGGGTGGTAGTAGTGGTAGGCATCCAGCCCCCTGGCTAAGGGTGGTAGTAGTGGTAGGCATCCAGCCCCCCTGGGTGAGGGTGGTAGTAGTGGTAGGCATCCAGCCCCCCTGGCTAAGGGTGGTAGTAGTGGTAGGCATCCAGCCCCCTGGCTAAGGGTGGTAGTAGTGGTAGGCATCCAGCCCCCTGGCTAAGGGTGGTAGTAGTGGTAGGCATCCAGCCCCCCTGGCTAAGGGTGGTAGTAGTGGTAGGCATCCAGCCCCCCTGGGTGAGGGTGGTAGTAGTGGTAGGCATCCAGCCCCCCTGGGTGTGGGTGGTAGTAGTGGTAGGCATCCTGCCCCCCTGGCTAAGGGTGGTAGTGGTGGTAGGCATCCAGCCCCCCTGGCTAAGGGTGGTAGTAGTGGTAGGCATCCAGCCCCCCTGGCTAAGGGTGGTAGTAGTGGTAGGCATCCTGCCCCCTGGCTAAGGGTGGTAGTAGTGGTAGGCATCCAGCCCCCTGGGTGAGGGTGGTAGTAGTGGTAGGCATCCAGCCCCCCTGGCTAAGGGTGGTAGTAGTGGTAGGCATCCAGCCCCCTGGCTAAGGGTGGTAGTAGTGGTAGGCATCCAGCCCCCTGGCTACGGGTGGTAGTAGTGGTAGGCATCCAGCCCCCCTGGCTAAGGGTGGTAGTAGTGGTAGGCATCCAGCCCCCCATGGGTGAGGGTGGTAGTAGTGGTAGGCATCCAGCCCCCTGGGTGTGGGTGGTAGTAGTGGTAGGCATCCTGCCCCCCTGGCTAAGGGTGGTAGTGGTGGTAGGCATCCAGACCCCCTGGCTAAGGGTGGTAGTAGTGGTAGGCATCCAGCCCCCCTGGCTAAGGGTGGTAGTAGTGGTAGGCATCCTGCCCCCCTGGCTAAGGGTGGTAGTAGTGGTAGGCATCCAGCCCCCTGGCTAAGGGTGGTAGTAGTGGTAGGCATCCAGCCCCCTGGCTAAGGGTGGTAGTAGTGGTAGGCATCCTGCCCCCCTGGCTAAGGGTGGTAGTAGTGGTAGGCATCCAGCCCCCCTGGCTAAGGGTGGTAGTAATGGTAGGCATCCAGCCCCCTGGCTAAGGGTGGTAGTAGTGGTAGGCATCCAGCCCCCCTGGGTAGGGGTGGTGGTGCGCATTCAGGCCCCTGTGTGCATATGTGGCATTGGTGATGGGCCTCCCGCCCCTATGGTGCTGCTGTTGCTGGTGTAAGTATATTCAGCATCCCCGTGTATGTGTGTGATGTGTCGTGTACGTGTTGTATGTGTTTTGTGGTTTGTGTCTGGCTTACCTTCTGCGCCGTACGCGTCCGTGCCTGTTCCGGTAGTAGATGTAGAATATTGGTATGATCGGGACGAAGGGATTCATGGTTGGTTCGTGTCGTTCGTCCTTCTCGTTGCTTCGCGTCGTCCTCGTCGCTTCGCCTCGTCCTCGTCGCTTCGCGTCGTCCTCGTCGGTGCCGTGTTCGTCTCGTAGCCGTGGATCGTGTTGTGGCGCGAATCGGAGCTTATGTGCGCCTCTCCCGGATGCTTTAACCTGCCGTGCGTAGCGACGGGTTCGGCGCGTACGGGAAGCGCATCGTACTTGTCCGGCCGGACGGGGCTGCATTTTCCCTTCCGTGCGACTCGATTCGGCGTTTCCGGATTCGCCTCGGTCGGAGAACAGGACCTGGTTTGGGTGAGTACGGCTCGGCCGGATTTTTTGCTGTTGTGCGCATCGTACTTGCTCGTTCGGTGTGCTGTACGGATCGGTCGGGAAACAGGCTTTCGCATGGCTTTTTTCCCGACCGAATGGTATTGGGTGCGCCTCCGACCGAGATCGGAATCGGCCCCATAGAAGTTTGTTTACAGCATCTCTGCCCTTCACATTGTACAATGTTTGTCTGCGTAATTCCACTGCAGTAGTGGACAACCAAAACACTGAGCAAGTGCATTTAATCCACTGACATGCTTTTGCTGTTTCCTAATAACGAGGACCTCTGGTGCAATACCATAGACAAGTGTCGGATCCTCACAGTTGGCACAAACAAATGCAAAATACCTAGGCAATGCTAATACTCCGGGATAAAGTGCATACCACAGCAAATTGATTATTTCACAGTTCATGTGAAAACTCTTCTCCTAAGGGGAGACAAAGTTGATAAACGGGCATACAAATTTACTACAACACGTGAACCAAAATTAATTAAAACCGAGAGAACAGTCGTGGCGCTACAGTCCACAAGTAAAACAATGATCGCAGTCATCGCAAAATTGAAATTAACTACTAAGGGGCCGATTCCGATCTCGCTCGGAAAGGCTCCGAACGCGATCCGGGTGGAAAAAGTACGAGCCGTACGCGTGTTTCCCGACCGACGCGTACAGCTGTACGAGCGAGCAAGTACGATGCGAGAAACGCGAAATCACCGACCGAGTCATTTCCAGGTCCGAACCGCTCCGTACGTCTCGTCCGTAAGCAAACCGTGCCGTGCAATGGAGGCGATTTCCGACCGAGCCAGTACGATGCACGATTCGGACAGCCGGATCGAGTCGGAGCCTGCGACATGTCAACGCTCCGGGAAGCGGACTTCGGGGGTCCGCGCCGGACCCCCTTCACCCGTAGCCTTACGAGTCGATCACGGGGGGGGACCCAAGGGTCCTCCCTACACATGCATGTACGGTGCGGGTGGCACAGACGCGTCCCCACTACAGGGGGCGCCCTTGTGTGCAACGTACCTTTTCCGTCAATGGGAGCCTATGTACGCGTCGTACAGCAGGCTCCCATTGACTTCAATGGGGCTCCGAGTGTCCCGTGTCCGTCAGCGCTTGTTCGCATCATACTCGGGCGGTCGGAGCCCCGGAGCACGAGTCGGTCGGGAAGCTCTACGGGCGCCAGTCGGCCGTAGGGCTTTCCCAGCGAGATCGGAATCGGCCTCTAAGAACTTCATTTGATTAGTTGCTGAAAACTCATGCATCAGGGTGTCAGTGTCTAATCACTGTTAATAGGCACCGAAAACGGAGTCAATTGGGTGTGCCAATTATCTCATGTTCAATGTTCACTTAAGTTGTGGCTCTGTAATACCAAATAAGCAGCAATGTGCAGCGTGTTTCACAGCACCAACACCCTGCTGAGTCCCATGCTGCTATCCCATGGCCACCAGTTCATCTGAACAAAACACACGTCACGGGTTCCATTATATATATATATATATATATATATATATATATATATATATATATATGAGAAATGTTCACTCGAGATATGCATTTTATTATCTTAAAAATATAAAAATATACGCACAGTAAAAAATAATCCAAACAGTAAGAAATCATGCAATAAAAACAAAAAAAAGTAGCAACATTGAATAATAGGTAGTCACACTGTAGATCCGCAAGCCAAAAATGACGACTCCTGTTGTATGTTTCTCAGATGCCAGCTTATCATCATTATTAGTGAAATCACATTTAGCAGCATACTAAGGGGCAACCTGTGCACAACTTCAACAAGAGTTTAACGTATTTTATGAGAATTTCCAGTGTTCATGCCTCAAGGTTTTCATACTAACTTAAATGTTGAATATAAACCAACCGACTGGCACTACCATAACCAATTCAATGACTGTGTTCATGAAGAGCAGGTCTTGGTAGTGAAGTAGGAGTGGCTGGGCGAGATCAGGCACGATTCTGATCCTTGGGGAAAATTGAAAATTGTGAGCCTGCAAGCACACAACACGCACGGAAATGAAATGCATTTTTTAAATTTGTTATATTGTTTTACAAAAGGAAGAGAAACATACCATGTTCCAGAATATAATTTCATAGCTTTCTCTGTTGATCGATTAATATATTATACGATGGTGAAATTTCCTATTAACAGATATATCTGTAATTCAACCGAAGGCCTGATTTAGAGTATGGGGGACAGGCTTCACTCCATCAGGGTGATGCAGTAAAATACTCTGTTGCCCTGACAGGGTACCATTCTCCACATTTAGAGATGTCCGCCAGCCCTGCGGACACCTCTTAACCTTGGCAGGAACTGCTGTCACACCGGTTCTTGTCAATGTGTTGAGTTTGTTAAACGGCTCCGTCAAACATAAAGGACAACCGTCAAACGTTTTAACTTGTTTTGTTTTTCAAAAGCAAAACCCCACAAAATTTTAACCTGTTTTGTTTTTCAAAAACAAAATTCCAAAGTGAGATTTTGTTTTTGAAAAACAAAAACTAATGACCCCCAATAGGGTCATTAGTACAGTTTTCAGTACCCCTTTTCGCCGTGGTAAGGTGGAGGAAAAACTGTCCATTCAATAGTCATTCAATAGCCCACTCTAAGTTGGGTAGGTGGTTGGTCAAATGGCCAAAACTCGTACGGTCCATAGTCCCTCAAGCTGTCGGAGGGATATGTTGATGACAGAGTCAGAGTATGCTCTGTTGCTGACATACTTAAGTTCTGCCCATCTGTAAATCAAGGGGCGGCCCGACAGCTTGGTGGAGAGGGTACTCTGTCGCCATTCTGATGGAGTACCCTCTCCGCCAAACTCTATATAGGCTCCTGGGAACTGCTAACAGTTTTTCATACTTTGGGTACCCACTTAATGCATTTATTTATGTATGGTGAATTCTTCTCAGGCCTTTCCATACAAATCTGTTTAGACCTCGGATGTATTAGGCTCTGTCTCCAGCCCCCTAATGTTTACTCTTCCATTATATGCTATGCATTCTTCGTGAGTCTGCTTGTCTCTTAAATAACATGCAAGGTGTTATAGGTTTAGTGAAATGTTGATAACTGCTATCAGAGTTGGAGGCAAGTCTTACCTGTCCCTATTTATGCTGGACGATCATCACTCCTCAAGAAGTGTAACAGAGGGTGTCCCATGCTAGTGCTGTGTCTGATGCTCCAGGTCTGAGGGATGTCTGTCGAGCTGCCATTATTTCACCTTAAACCCACTTTTTCACCTCTTCTTCCCATCTGGGTGGTATGGGGGTTTGAGGGATTTCCAGTGTCTGGAGATATGTCATTTTACCAGTAACAGCACTAAATCAGTAAACTAGCACTCCACCTTCGCAGCCTTTGGTCTCAACTTATAGCCTAGCAGGCCTGTCTTCATAGTTATTGATGTCCAATAGTCTGACTAGCTGGGGAAGATTGCCAAGAGGTCCAAGTTTCCTATGGGCCTGTGCAGTTCAGGTCCGTAGGAAACGTGGCCTGTGCCACCTATACAGAGGCACAGCTTTGTCAGTAAGATTGGGGGGGGTGTGAGCTTGAGATTTTCCAACAATCACGCCGGCACATAATGATAAAATACATTATACGACAAGCAGGGCACACGAGAGGGGTTTAAGGGGGAGTAGAAAGGGAGAGGAATGCGGATTGGTAGGTGTACAAAGTGAGAGAAAACACATTATTTTGTGAAATAACCAACATTTTATAAGTGTTTCCAAACAGAGGGAGAAAGTGTGTGCATATTTTTTTCTGGTTGTGTAAAAATTCCTGATGAAATCCGACAGACACCTCGCCATACCCGACTGAAAGCACTTGCACCCAACTATTTATCACAAAAAACATTTATTGGGGTGTAACACACCAAACACCCCCCGCCCGCCCCCAGCCCCGGAAGCTATGCCCCTGCACCTATAGACATTGTCTAGACAACTTGACTTGATATAGTAATATGCAGGGTCCATGTATGATGCAAGCAGCCAGACCAGTTCTGGTCCTCTGCATAGCACTGTAGGGTCAGGAGACACTAGTGTTTGGGTAAGAAGTCAGAGTTTGGCTTCTCCCACCACTCAGGCCACAAAAGGTGGTGGTGGGACTGTGTTCAGTGTCTTGCTGGATGAAGACTAATGTCTACTGGAAATGGCCAGGTGGATAGAAGGGGTAATACGAACAAGAAAATATGGACACAGAGTGAAATTGTGCTCACTTGAAAGAGTCATCACTCAGCTCAGGAGCACTTGTTGGTTGATCCTGGGCATCTTTCCTCCACATTCTGGTTGGTTTTGAAGGGATTTGTTTGGCTTTGTTGGTCTGTGTAAGTGGGCTTTTTTCTTCTCGCTAGTGACTTTACTCAGGCATAGTAATAAGCAGGGCAGTCTGTCCCAAGTTCAGTAGGTCATCGGGCTTAGTAAGAGCCTTCAGCCCAGTACTGAGCCCCACATTTAAGAAGCATTGCTTCAGAGTCCACTCAGTTCTGTGTGATGTTGATCTTTCAGATGCTAGAATGGGGAGTCAGCTGATATTGCTAGTACCTGGCACTGTGGCAGTTGGACAACAGCCCACTTCTTATAAGGGCAGGTGCATTTTTGCAGGTTGGCCTTGTTTTCTAGGTTTTCCCTAAGCTGAGTTTATGCTGGGCATGGCTGACATGTCTGGCACATACTGTGTCACGCAGGTTCCAGTACTTTTGTGACTCCAGATAGGTACACTCACCATGGGGGTCTCCTCTGGTGAAAACTTTGTGTATTCCCCTCCAGAAAGTCCCCCGTGACAAAGAAACATAAAACAGAAAGAATAAATGAGAAAGAAATGAACTTGCTGTTGCGCTGTGGACTGCAGCCATCCCCCAGTTGACATGGGGTGGACCAGTTTTAAACAAACAGATTCTTGCGTTCATCGATGAGTAACCTTCTCAACAGGTGTACTGAAAGTGATGGCAATCATTGCTGTCATTGCCTTTCATTACAAAAATACTAAACACAAAGGAGGTGCTGTTATCAGGGGTTACTGGACTTCATTACGGGCGAGGGGTGGTAGCGTTACCTGTGGTGCAGCCACTGTTTACCAAAGCTGAGCAAGGCTTCCACCAGCATGGACCTTTAGTAAAGTGGTTGAGTTGGGTACTCCTTTAAGACAAAGGACCTGATCATGTGTGAAGCTTTAAATTCCAGTATGTGCAATAACCCCTGTTACTGCACACATTGGAATTCTGAGTTTTGAGATCATCGCGGCATTCCCGCAATTTTCCTCAGATAAATTTTGGCAAGTCAAACCTGCTGAAAATTATTTGCGTAAAATGTCTGTCAAAATACAAATAAATGTGGAATTCAGTGTGAGATGCACCATATTCTTCATGTTACGCCCCTATTTTCCAAGGAATAGCTTGGTGTAGGAGGTACTTGCTGCCTCAATTTGTGATCCGGGACATATGGTGTAGTGAGGTCACTTTAGGATGTCCCTTGTGTAGTGTCTTGTAGATATGAATAGCGAGATCCTTCTGGTCCCTGATGGACTCCGTAGTAGAATGACGTAATCATTTGGGTGTGTCTGGGTGTGGTTAATAAACTTCATGATGCAGAGTGTACAGTTAACAGTTAAACTCTGAAGAATAAAGACATGCATTACAGAGCTCTGTGTGTGGCGTGGTCATGGAGAGGATGTTACAACTAACGACAAATAGGGGATCTGTTACCCAAAGTAATGAGAGTGCTCTCCCTGAGAGTTTGCCGAGGTCCAGCAGACTGCTCATGCATGCCATATGCGCCCGAGTCAAAGTGAAGCAGTCGACAGTTGGCATTTGTGGATTCAAGACACACTCCAGCCAGTGCAAGGCTGTTGAAAAAGGCGAAGGCCCTAATGAAAGTTCAGACACAGGCAGCCCGGAACCTGCTGGTAAGGCCGAAAGAAGAGGTACTGTGCTGCAACATAACACAGAGCCAGCATACATACGGTACAACATCGCTCAAGGCAGCAACAGCCAAGTGCAGGAAAGTGCGATAAGGAAAGCAGAGACATCTAGGCAGAAAAAACATAATTGTACTCACTGACAAGAACGAAGAATGAGGCATTCGAAATCGAGTTGAGTTCTGGTCGGTAACCAGTGTTCAAAGTAGCATCCACAATGATCCAAGTTAACGCACGGGGGTTGTGCTTATGGAGCTTTTGGTACCTGAAGTGCAACCACCAAAGTCGCCGGATGTGCTCAGCGCAATGCAAAAGTTTTCAAGATTTGAAAGGTTTCAATGGCTGCAGAGAGCAGTGTCAAATATGGCGCCGCCGCCTACTTGAAACCGCCGCTTTTATTTGATATCGCAAAAAAAACAGAACATTGACACCAGATGGACTGCCTGGGTTGAAACATTCGATGATTTCGTCGATGCGCTAAAAGAAACAAATGACAAAAAGATCATCAAATACTTCAAGAATCTTGCAGGTGACGGTGTGAAAGAAGCAATAAAGAAATACCACAAGTTGATGAAACATCTTAAGGCGGCATTAGGAATCAAGTTCAATTCAATACCGAACGTCGAATATGAAAGGTACATCTTCAACCAAGCCAGACAGCAAGCTGGAGAAACGATGGGTGAGTTTGCTGAAAGACGTGAGGCCCTCATCAAGCATTGCAAGTTAAATGAATTCAGTGATGAAGAAGCCATCCGTCTCAAAGTCATCAACGGTTGCCTTTCCGACTCATTCAGATGATGTATTCTGCATGAGACACTCAGTATGTAGAGGGTGCTCATGGCTGTGAGAGCCAAAGAACGCGCAGATCGACAAGCTGGTGATATGGAAGTTGGAGTAGCCCAGAGTGAATCAGCATTGAACATGAAAAGTTATCAGCGACACAAGGTAGAGGGCCATAAAGTGATGACTCAGAGGAAAAAAAAATTGTGTTTCTGATGAGGATTCTCCTTTCCGCATGAAGGTAAATGTCCCGCCATTGGACAAACATGCAAAGGCTGCAGGAAAGAAAACCATTTTGTAATTGTTTGCAAAGAGAAAGTGACTGCATCACGTCGAGAATAGAAAATGGATGCCAGAAAATTCCAGAAGCCTTCTAGCCACGCCCACAAGAGCAAGAAGCGACACCAATTGAGGCAAGTGGAAATTTAACAAGGTCGATTGTCATAAAATACATCTTCCAAAGGTTCCTGAACATCATTGTAGAGCGACAGTGAAGAAGATGGCTGTGCGATGATGTCGACTGGTGAACTACATGAGCACATGGGTTTGGCTTCATGCAGAGAAGAGTCCAAGTCCAAGCGAGATCGCCACGTGAAACAGCCATGTTCCTTTGGACATGCCACAAGATCAAACTAAAGGTGAGTGGTTGTTCCATACCTTTTATCATTGACAGTGGTGCATTGATAAACATCATGCCTGCAGAGAAGTAAAATGAACTGTCGCCGGTTCCCTGTCTCACACCTTTGAAGACAAAGGTATATACGTGGGCTGCCTCTATGCCATTTCAAAGTTAAGGATCATTTGTAGCAACCATGAGATACAAGAAGACAAAAGTACAAGCCACAATTCATGTTCTTCAAGGTACTTTGTCATGTGCATGTTTACTCAGTTTCAGTACTGCTGCTGACATTGGACTGATTTCCATCAACCATAACATAAATGCACATGCAGACATAATAAGTAATTTTCGGTCATTGTTTCATGGACTAGGAAAGCTTAAGAACATGAAAATGCAACTTCATATCAATGAGGACATTTGTCCTGTTGCTCAACGACATTGTCAAATTGCTTTTCACTTGCAGGAAGCTTCTGTTGAGAAAGAGCTGGAAACACTGTTAAACCGTGATATCATTGAACTGTCTACTGGTCTGACACCATGGGTTTCACCCATAGTGGTAGTGCCCAAGAAGGACAGTGGAGGTGCTGTGCGCATCTGTGTTGAAATGCGCCAAGTTAACAAGGCAATTGAGAGAGAACGACATCCAGGTCCGCACATTGCAGACATGATTACACAGCTGAATGGTGCCAAAGGGGTATCTTCAACTCGAACTAGAGGAAAACTGCAGGTACATTACCACCATTGTGACCCATATTGGCTTGTTCAGATATAAAAGACTAGCTGCAGAACTTTGTCAGGATGTCATTTGCCACATAATACAACCTGTCACACATGCTTTTAATTATAGTGATGGTATACTGGTATTTGGGGGCCACTCGAAAGGAACACGACAAAGCCCTTACACATGTATGCTGCTTGCTGGCTGATGCCGGTCTCACTTTGAACGCAGACAAGTGTGAGTTTCACAGAACAAAACTCAAATTTTTGGGGCATATTTTCTCTGAAAAAGGGATAACAGCAGATCATCTAAAGGCAAAACTTTATCATCCACTACTCCACCACAAGATGTGACCATGCTGCGATCCTTCCTTGGCATGGCCAGTTACTGTTCCAGGTACATTCGTGATTTTGCCACTGTTAGTGCCCCGTTGAGAGACTTAACAAGAAAGAATACTGTGTTCAAGTGGTCACCTGAATGCAATCGAAGTGTTAAGAATATCAAACATGTAATTGAGAACGCTACTGAAATGGCCAATTTAGATCCATAACTTCATACTGAGATTGTAGTAGATGCCATCCCAGTGGGGTTGGGTGCGATTCTTGCCTAGCACAGTGGACACGACAACGCTCAACGGTACATTGTGGCTTATGCAAGCAGGAGTCTCTCACAGACCGTACGTGCTTATTCACAACCTGAGAAAGAAAGTCTGGCTATGTGTGGGCTTGTTAACACTTCCATGTGTTTCTATACAGAAAGCACTTCACTTCACTTGTCACTGACCACCAGGCGTTGTTCAACATGCCTTTACCAAGCATCCATTACACCTCAATGCCTTTACCATGCATTGCCTTTATCACGAAAACCTTTACCACAAATATACCAAGATAAGTATATATATGGTAAGTAAAACACCCTACATATATATGGCGGAGGTGCGGGAGTTCACCAAATAAACCTATAATTGCACCAACTCTGGGTCTGCTTCTCGTCCTTTCAAGGAATTGGTGACGAAGGTTTTTGGATATATATATATATATACACATATTTTTATATATACACACACACGTATATATTTATTTTTTATTGGGGGAACCCCTCCAAACCCACTAATTTTTTTAAATTATAAAAATAAATATTTTCGTTTTGGGGGGAACCTACCAAACCCTCCTTTTTGTATGACCTTACCATCAGTTCCCTTACCCACCCCTAAACCCTAAAAACACCCTTTCAACCCTATACTCTTACCCACTCCTAAACCCTACATACACCTTTACCTCCCTATTCACTTACCCACCCTAATCCCTAAAATCACCCTTACCACCCAATTTCCTTCCGCAACCCTAAAAACATACTTACCACCCAATTCCCTTACCCACCCCTAAACCCCCAAAACACCTTTACCAACCAATTCCTTTACCCACCCCTAAACCCAAAAAACACCCTTACCACCCTAAACCCTTACCCACCACTAAACCCTAAAAACACCATTACCACCCTATTCCCTTACCCACCCCTTAACCGTAAAAACACCCTTACCAACCAATTCCTTTACCCACCCCATAACCCTAAAGCACCCTTACCACCCTATTCCCCTTACCCACCGGTAAACCCTAAAAACACCCTTAACACCCAATTCCTTTACCCACCCCATAACCCTAAAAGCACCCTTACCACCCTATACCCTATCCACCACCTAAACCATAAAAACATCCTTACAACCCAATTCCCTTACCCACCCCTAAACTCTAAAATCACCCTTACCACCCAATTTCCTTATCCACCACTAAACCTTAAAAACACCCTTAGCACCCAATTCCTTTACCCACCCCATAACCCTTAAAACTCTCTTACCACCCTATACCCTTACCCACCCTTAAACCCTAAAACACCATTACCAACCTATTCACTTACCCACTCCTAAACCCTAAAAATGCACTTACCACCTAATTCCCTTACCCACCCCATAACGCTAAAACACCCTTACCACCCTATTCCCTTACCTACTCCTAAACCCTAAAAACACCCTTACCTCCTAATTCCCTTACCCACCCCATAACCCTAAAACACCCTTACCACTATATTCCCTTACCCAACCATAAACCCTAAATACACCCTTACCCACCCTTAAACCCTCAAAACACCATTACCACTCTATTCCCTTACCCACTCCTAAACCCTAAAAACACCCTTACCACCTAATTCCCTTACCCACCCCATAACGCTAAAACACCCTTACCACCCTATTCCCCTTACCCACCACTAAACCCTAAAAACACCCTTAACACCGAATTCCTTTACCCACCCCTAAACCCTAAAAGCACCCTTACCACCCTATACCCTATCCACCACTTAAATCCTAAAAACATCCTTACCACCCAATTCCCTTATCCACTCCTAAACCCTAAAAACACCCTTACCACCTTATTCCCTTATCCACCCCTAAACTCTAAAAGCACCCCAAAACCCTAAAAATACTGTTATCCTAATCCCTAATATATATATATATATATATATATATATACAGACACACTTACATATATACAGGCACGCTTACCTTATGTATTCTTTGGTTGTAAAGGCATGCTTGGTAAAGGCATGCGCGTGGTAAAAACATGCTTGGTAAAGGCATTGCGTGCTAATTGTTGAGTGGTAAAGGCCGTTTCCTCCTCCCGCTACTTTGGCCCCGCATGTTAGACCTGCACTCAGTAGGAGGACTGGCTCAGATAAAGGCCTTCCTAGGCTGATGAGGTCACAATGGGGGTTGACTGTCAGACAAATGAAATCAAGGGGTGGTTGATGGGTGTCTGCTACAGGGGATGCCTCCTGAAAACACCTCTGGGAGCTGCTACTTGGCATGTTGAGTGATTTGGTTGATCTTCTACTGAGCGGGCAGGTGAGGGCACTGAACTGTATGGGTGATACTGAGTTTGGGAAGCCAAAGCTTAGGACCAAGCCTGGTCGGCAACAAGCAGGTGGTGGAGCCCTGACAAGCTGTACCTGAAGCTCTCCCATGCAGGCTATGATATGTGGCCTGCCACGCTGAGCCAAGAGCACTGATAGGCCATCTGGGGAACTCCATGCAAAGTTGGTTTCTCTTAAAATGGTTGCTTCTCTGCACATTGGTCGTGCTCATGCTTGTTGTGGGGGGAAATTAAAATGGGCACCCTGCCATATTTGACCCCGTGGTGGCCAGTGGCTGCAGACAGTGAGGGCTCGTAAGACAAAGTGGCCAGTTTTTCTAATATCTATCACAATTTATTTGTAAGTGTTTGAACCACTTTAGATATTTCCTTTGACACCAGAAAATTATATCATATTTACTTTAACCCTGAATCTGCCAAATGCAGCTTCAATGACCAGCTTCGTAAAATGCTATACCTCACAACACAAGCCAGAGCTTTACAAAACAAACAGTAGAATAAGCAAGCATTGTGCACCGGAACCAACTACCAGTGTGTATACGCTCACTTAGACGAGTGTCTTCAAATGCTCTATTGTCATTTTTATTGATTTTCACGTACTTAATACTGCATTGTACAGAGGCGTACGAGTTAAGAGATAAGAGGCTGTATAGGTTCGGGAAGCCTACCTATCCTGGGTCTTCTAAACGCATCTTCTCCGCAGCGTGGTGGCAATCAGTGGAGAGGACCAATATTAGGCAATAACAGCCAGAGTAAAAATACAGTCTCCACGAGGGCCTCTACAAAATAAAAACAAATGGTTGGGGGAGGGAGCGGGTGGTGCAGATAGTTTTGAGGGGGTAGGCATGGGCAGTCTGAAGTCCTGGTCTGACACATCCGGTAGCGCAAGGTTCGAGGGTGATGTGAGTGGCCAAGGAGAGCTAGTGTATGGGGTATTTACCTTCGGGGTTGTTATAACAAGGATGATATATTCTAGGCAGGGGCCGCAGATCCTGTTAGACATCTCTGTTTGGTCCTGCGGTTTGTTTTGAAGGCTTTCAAGCATGTCGATTCGGAGGAAGGTACACAGTCCGCCCATTCTGTGAGGGAGCCCTGGGTTATCGCCAGGGTCTTCTTATAATACACATTGTGGTAGTACAGTAGGCAATGGCAATCCATCTCTGCCAATGTGATGAGGATGGGTCTGCGTCTGAGGTGTCATGAAGGATGGCTAGTTTCACCGAAGGCTGAAATGGCCGGTCACTACTGGTCTAGAGTACACATCAGACCTCCCTCCAGAATGTGTTCGGTTTAGGGCATGACCCCATCATATGCATCAAATCGCAGCCTGGGTCCATACAACTCCAGCAGAGATAATTTACACTAACTTCTGATTTATACTCTTTGGAAGGGGACCAGTACCACTTGTGTATGATTCTGAAGGAGATGAATTTAAGGTGGAGTCATGCAGTGTGTGTGTGTGTGTGTGTGTGTGTGTGTGCGTGTGTGTGTGTGTGTGTGTGTGTGTGCGTGCGTGTGTGTGTGTGTGTGTGTGTGTGTGTGTGGTGTGTGTGTGTGTGTGTTAAGCAGGGCTAGCTAGGCTTCTGAGTAGTCACTGTCAAGAAGTGTCTGCTATCGGAGACTTGTTTTCTGGAGTACAGCGGTAGAGTGTAGCAATGGTATTAGGGTATTGTACAGTCTGGACACAATCCCCTTTGCCCTGCCCCATAGGTCGATATAGGAAAGTATTGGAGATGTTGGGAGTGAGATCGCGCCAGGTCTAAATAAAGCAACCAGGAAGATATTTTCAGCGTTGAGAGATTGAAATTTGTATGCAGTTGTTGATATGATCTACAGGCATCGCCTTGTATCAAGTTCTCTATGAAGCTTATTTCCCAGGAGGCCCATCGTCAGTCCTGCATTATGTCAGATCGGAGCTGTATTGTGTATGTACATATGTGTCTTGGGTCTTCTATGTGCTGACATCCATGAGTCTAACATTGTTTTGACCATAGGAGGATAGAAGTGGATTACATTGGTGTTATTTGCAATAAGGTCCGTGTAAGCCTAGTTTGTAGTCTATGTACAGACTCTCAAATTTGGGCCACAGATGGGGTTTCTGTAGTCCCGGGCCAAGTAAGTTATTTGGGTCAGTTGGTGTGCCAGGTGCTAGCATAACATATCCAAAGTCGTAGGCCCTCGTATCTTATGTCTACGTGTAGTTTTGAGGGTTTGGGCCTGGGTTTCCTGCTCGCCTGTACAAAATGTTTTAAGGGTTACTAATAGTCCTCTGGAGAGATGCTGGTATAGGAAGAGGCAGCATCCCCAGTAGACAATTGTATCTCAGGGCGTCTACCATTTTAATCACCTGCACCCATCCCTACATTGAGAGTTACAATGATGATCACTGAGCAAAATTATTATCTGTCTTGACTATCAGTGGTTGTAAGTTGCCCAAGATAATGTTCACCAATCCCATTTTTATCAATAGGCCCAGATTTGTAGGTTTTACCTATAGACAGTGCATGCACTGGCTGTTGTTGGACGTATTGTTAGCTTACAGTGGGGTTATACCCAGCGCCCATTACTTACTATTGCTTGGCTTCATTGTCACTCTTATTTGGTTGCTTCTTATTCATTAGTGCATGTGGGCTTTCCTTCCTCTTCTTGTGTTTGTCCCTCCCCTGGAGCATGGGCACATTACTATAACCTTACACCACTCTCTTTTTCAGGTGCTACTGTTTTGTTTTTGTTTAAGCACTTTACAACAGTGCATGTGTTTTCCCACTGTCTTCCTCTTCCCGCCTCTGTGGCCTGTGGTGTGATCTCTCTCTTGCCTGTGTGCTCCTCTACCACCCACTCCCATTGCCCTGTTGCCTGTTTACTTCTCGTGTGCTCCACAAGCTCTTTCTCCCTGTTAGTTTGCTTCTCTCCCCGCGCCCTCCCTGTTGCTTCCTTCCATCCGCTTTCCAAGATTGCTTCCCCCATCCTGCTGTTGCTTCCCCTCAACTACATCCTCCATGATTCTGCCCACAACCTCTGTATTGCTTCTGCCCCCCTGCTCCATGATGCTGTCTCTCACCTGTGTTTCTCCCTTTGCAATTGGCTATTAAAGAGCTGAGGATATTTGGATATGCTTCTCTCCGGGAGCAAATGACCTCCACAGCTTTTGGATCAACTTTGCTGGGGAACAAATACTGCAGCTCCACTTCTAAAGAGGCACAGTGGCACCAAGAGCCCCATCACAACCTTGGATGTCACAGTGGATGTCAGGCCCTCAGCTTTCTTTCATTGAAGTGCACAGCTCACTCCCAGTGCCCATGTCCCCCCATGGCATATAACCCGAGCTGTGCTCTTGCCCTTCCAGAGATGATCCAGAGTGATTGTAGCAAATGAGCAAAGCAGTTTCTCCTTATTTCTGCTCCACAAGTTTTAGATTTGACTCAAATGACTCCACCTATTGTGGACTACAGTGCTTTAAGTAGGAAGAAAAAGATTGGGAGTGCCTCTAAAAGGGGTGAGCCCTAAAAATTTAAGGGTATGGTTTTAGAAATGTGAACTACAGTCCTGTTATTTACGCAGCATGCTGCCTGACCAGCATTTAGGTGGCTCTTCGTGACGTTTCTGCTATTGCATCCAGACATATCACATAAGTATAAGCACGCCTAAATAAGCCAGACCTATTGCCTTTATGAGTGCTTCCTAGCAACAACAATGTTTTTTCTGTAAATAATTGCATTTGGTAATTAAACATGGTACACATGTTACCATCACTATGTGGAAGCCAAAGATTGCGTGAGCATGTAGTCTGAATACTATTATGGCTCACTGACTCACACCGCCTCCAAGCTTAGCTCCAGAGCTCTCAATCATGGACCATAACCAATGTTTAATTTGTAGAAGAATAAGTTCCTGTGCCCAAAGCTGTGCTCAGAAGCCTGTACCAGGTATCAGTGTCGCAAATACCAAGGCTGTGAAGACTGGAATCCATCTTATGCTTCTTTAATCAACTACCAGACACTCCCTCCCCTTTAGTAGCATCTTGCAGGTTCCTGCTTTCTCCCTTTTTGACCTTTTTTTGTCTTTCTCTTTCTTCTTCTTTCCCCTTTGTGCGTTTTGCCTCTTTGTCTCTTGGGAAATGTCAGATGAGATAAAATAACTGTCGGTCCCCAAAACAGTTTGAGCTGGTGGTTGCTGGTGGGCCCCACCGGCACTCAGTTTTGGGGACCGACAGTTATTTTATCTCATCTGACATTTCCCAAGAGACAAAGAGACAAAACGCACAAAGGGGAAAGAAGCAGAAAGAGAAAGACAACAAAAGGTCAAAAAGGGAGAAAGCAGGAACCTGCAAGATGCTACTAAAGGGGAGGGAGTGCCTGGTAGTTGATTAAAGAAGCTTAAGATGGATTCCAGTCTTCACAGCCTTGGTATTTGCACATGTGAGCTGAGTAGCATTTAAGTGTCCGGGTAAGTTCTGGCTGGAGGGTGTTACATAATACTTAGTTTGAGCTGGTGGTTGCTGGTGGGCCCCACCTGCACTCAAAGTATTATGTAACACCCTCCAGCCAGAACTCACCTAGACACTTAAATGCTACTCAACTCACATGTGCGATACAAGCATTTGAAAATCAAACAGCTCAGGCCTTTAGAAACAAGAACTCTTGGCTTTGCCAATACTTAGTGAAGTAAGTTCTAATTACAATGCATATTTGCACTAATGCAAAATGAGTTTACAAATGGTAACAAATTAAAAGTCTTTACTTATGTAAAATATGCAATGTATATACAGTAACATATTGCTAACACCATTGGCAAAGCTAATAATAGGTCTCAAAGGTGACACCTGTTGGCTTTACCAGTGCTTGTTTTAAGTTAATTGCAATCCACCTGAGCCTGTATCCGCCTATTACTGCCTTCAACCACTTTAGATATAAACTGAAGATGTATTTGCTCTCACAGTATTAATAATAACTGCATGCCTGTTCTTTAAGTTTGTTGGAATTTATTGATTTTACTCTAATTGTATTTTAGTTTCAATATTTGTTAATATTGTCTTATTTTGTTGAAACCAGTTTTCTCTGATATTTGTTTACGCTTTATAGGTAGAAAAAACAGAAACATTCTAATTTGTGTCTTCTTCGGTACCTCTAGCAGAGTAAAGCTTTTGCCCTTGGTCTGCTCTGCCCACCAGAAGAGCTAAGGAGCACTTCGAGCAGGCCCTCTGACTTGCCAATATGTGGGGGCCTCTGAATGTGTACATTGTGGGGGCACGGCTAAGAATATTAAAGAGAGGCTTCTTACACGTGTGTGACCTGGAGCTGTTAGAGGGTGTGATGGAACGGGTCCTGTTGCCCTCGGCGGTTTGCTGTGTGTCCTTTGAAGTCATGCCATGCGCCTCTTTACCTGTCCATGCCTGGAGCCAAGTCTAATTACCAACATTGCTGGGAGAGGCATGGCAGGTCCAGGGTATGCATTCAGCCTGGCTCTGACACGTATCACAGTCCAGAAGAATGTATTAGAACAGGAACAAGTGAAACGAGAGGAGCCTCTTGCTCAACGGAACTCGATTCTAAACTTTTGAAAGTGGCCAGAATGATCTGGACATTCCAACGTATATATTTTCATTTCCTACAGATGGATGTCTTCAATAAAAAGAAAAATATTATAGGATAGGAAAAATGTGAACTAGAATGCGTTTATGCACCCTTTTCTGCCCAGGACCCGTTCTCAGCTGCAGAAAGTGTCCGGAACGCCCGAAGCGGCCGGCCAATCCAATATACGTGTATCTGATATAGGTATCTGCCCACTGCGGCACGTAATCTGTAACTACTCCTGCCAGTTTTGCAGTACTGTGGTAATAAAATCAAATATGAACTTTGCACTAGTTTCTATTGTAATGATAAATGCGTGAATGTGCGTTTATTAGTACGTTTGCTCAAAGTAACGTGTTATTGGACCACCTCTATTTTCACTGCAGGGGCGCACATATACATGCCCATATATATATATATACATATATATATATATATATATGGGCATGTGGGACAATTTCTGTTTATAAGAATTAAATGGATTTGCTCATGTCCCTCGTATATAGTGCATGAGCGCTTTGAGTTCTGGTGGCGAACTGGGGAAACCTGGAAAAACCTCTCTGGCCATGGAGCGTAGGCGATAGTAGAGCAAAGGTGTCATGGGAGAAGGTCTCGCCTATCCCAAAACTCATTCAGACTAATGAATTCCCCATCAGGGAAGCTATCACCCAGAATGTCACTGACTGTTCTCGTCTTAGTGCATCTTGTTACACTGGCGTAACGAACGCTGTGGGGGCCCCCCTGCAAGGTACATGGAGGGCCCCCCGCTCGGGATTGAATCCGGAGCTCTCAGGCAGGGTTGGATTGGGATTAAAAATCGGCCCGGGCACGCTAAAAAAAAGTGGCCCACATTTGCATATTGCCTTTCCGCAAAACCCTGCTTCTGCAAAATGTTATTTAAAAAAAGGGGGGGGGGGGGCAGGGGGTTTAAAAAAAATGCACGGATTAGTTTACACTTCTGAAACACACCTGAAAACAAGTGAGGCCACTTTTGCTCAGGCCCACTGTCCCCTCTCAATATGCATATATTAATGGGCCGGCCCAGCGAGAAAAAGGGAGTGACACCTCTGCTGTTGATAAAAGGGAGGTAATGGTCGCCCATCTACCTCCAGAAAGGCCACTCAGGCACCCACTGGGCCGCTGGCGGCATCGAACAACGCAGAAACCGCCCAAATCGGCCCCCCAGGCTGCTAAAAAAAGCAGCCCACAGCTGGAATTCGGATACCGGCCCCTCGTGCATTGCCCGAGTGCCCGCGTTACCAATCCGATGCTGCTCTCAGGCCCGACTACTGTGCAGAGGGGGCCCCCTGCAGCTCGGGGCCCCATGCGGGGGCCTGTGTTACGCCACTGTCTTGTTAGTTTCTTTAGGGTGGGGTGAAGCAGGGGGATGTGCCGAGCCGGCAGGAGTGGAGAGTACGGCATCCGTAGGTTCACCTTTCAGGACAGAGCCCCGAAGGCCATATATGTTGTACCGACCGTGTCCACATCTTCCATGTGTACAAAGAGTTGTTTGTAAATGGTAGTTAACAGGAGCTTGGGGTGCGGGATGGCGCGTTCAATCCCGACGGGAATTGGTACTTCAATACCATGGAGCCAGTGTTTGATATAGTCTACCTGCATCACTAACTAGTTCTGTTTATTTATTTGCATAGTTACTAAAAACCATTGCAATGCATTAAAACAATCAATAAACCCATTGACACACACCGATAAAACCAATAATACACACAGTAAAGTGCAGTGCAGCACATACATGTCTGGTGATAGCACCTGGCAGGTGTCGAGTGAGTAAAATTTGGTACATCTTAAAACGCTCTTTTCTTATTGCTACGGTGTAATTATGAAAGAAGCGGCATTGTCAGATTATGAGACAGTTTCTTCGCATTCAGCTTGACACACGCAATAAAGTGCAGTGCTACGTATACATGTTTGAAAGTAAAACCTAACAGACATGGGGCAGCCAGGATATAACTCATTGTGACACTAACCAGTAGATCTGCTCGTCCAGTACTGCCAGACCGCCTCTCGTCAAGGGCTGAGTCAGCATGTCCACCTGGAGACACGGCTGCCTACCTCCGAGGCAAGGTGGCTGAGTGTTTGCCATAGCTGCTTAAAAAAGACCACCAGTATCCTGACTGGGATGTAAGTGAAGAGATATGGAAATGTTGGGAGCACCACCATATTCATTATCAAAATGCAGCTCAACAAGGATAGCGGCAGGCGTATCCAAAGTTTGACGCATGTTTAGAGCGCTTCAAGTGCTACACTGAAATTTTGGCAAAGTAGTTCAGTGGCGTCATGTAACATCCAGATATTTCACTCCTTCAGGACTCTCTGCCAATGGAAATTCCAGGGGCGTAGGGGTCATAATGCCCGTCAAAGCGAAGACTTCTGACTTAATCCAGTTAATGTGGAGCCCCGGATGACTGCCACACTGGATGACCTCCCTAATGACCGGAGCGAGGTTTTCGCACGGCCTTTGAATATGCAGTACTATGTCGTTTGCATATAAGGATACTATCAGCGGCTCTCCCGATATACGTATCCCACACGCAGAGTGTAAAAGGGGGACAGGGGGCAGCTCTGACGCGTGCCTCCAGTGACACTAATACTCTGTGAATATTGCCCATTCACCCGGAGCCTAGGGCACGGGGCCTCGTATAGAAGCTGCATGTTCTGCAAGAAGCGGGTGCTCAGTACCATACATCTACACCTCAAACATGTAAGGCCATTCCAGGACATTCAACGCCTTTTCCGTGTTCAACAGTATTGCCCCTGCTGGCAAATCAGAATTGAGGCGATGCAAAGCTGCCATCAGGGTGCGTAAGTTAAACGCTGTAGATCTCTGTAGGATGAATCCTGACTGTTCAGAAAGTAACAAGAACTGCTTTAACAGGTAGAGCCGTTGCACCAACAATTTGGTCAGGATTTTGTTGTCACAATTTAACAGAGACAGAGGCCTATGAGAGGAACATTTGGTAGGGTTTCTGCCAGGTTTGGGGGGTACTATTATAGCAAGAATACAAACCAGGATGGGAGGGTCCGAGGGAACTTTAAAGACCAGCACAGACTATATCCCCCAATCTACATATACAAAACAATAAAGTCCGAGGGTCTAGGAACGCCACCTACAACTATGGTAGCATGTGTGCCAACAGTGCACCAGAAACTTAACCTACACAGGAAGTCCTAACTTAAAAGACGGAATCCCATCACTCACCGAAGTGACATGCTTCATCATCTGGGATCTCCTCTCGACTGTAACTCCTAGTACAGCCGAGGGCTACAACCCCCTCACTGTGAGGGAGGAGCTCTGGGATGTTTTTTGATGTTATCCCTAACTAAGGGCTACTAAAACCCAAGATGAAGAGCTGTTAATGTTGTATGTAAGTGATGAGTGCAGTGCAAACTAATGTGGAAAAGTGAAAAGTGAGCTAAAACTGACTATCAAGAGAAAAAAGACTTTTAATGGTTGTCTCTTGATGTTAGGATTAAAAACAGTGCGAAATGCAGTTTTAACATAATAACTGCAACTATGGTCTACATGTTTAAAAAAAGAGAGGTGTATCCAGAAAATAAATAAGTGGAACCAATACAACCTACACCACACAATATCTCTGATGGAGGCTCATGAGCCTCCATCAGAGATATTGTGTGGTGTAGGTTGTATTGGTTCCACTTATTTATTTTCTGGATACACCTCTCTTTTGAGTACACATGACGCAGTAGCACATAACATCTAGGTACTGAAGAAGGCTAGACACTTGTCAGGTCATGATAGCCGAAACATGTAGACCATAGTTGCACTTCGGTGAGTGATGGGATTCCGTCTTTTAAGTTAGGACTTCCTGTGTAGGTTAAGTTTCTGGTGCACTGTTGGCACACATGCTACCACAGTTGTAGGTGGTGTTCCTAGACCCTCAGACTTTATTGTTTTGTACTATTATAGCAGCCTCGTGCAGCGATGGGGCGAGGTGACCTTTAGTAATTGTGCCCAGTTAGAGCACCTGCAGTCATGGAGCTAGCAGATCAATACACTGCTCGTAAAACTGCACAGGCAAGCCATCGCCACCCAGAGCCTTGCCACTGGATAGGGCATGCAGTGCAAGTTTGACATCCTCCACCGTAATGGGGGAATTCAAGAGTTCTTTCGCAGTACCATCTATTCAGTCCAACATGTTCCAGGTAGGCTGAGAGGGCCTGGGAAAACACTGTGGCCCTGGAGGTATAGAGATCAGCATAGTAATCCTGTAACATCTCGAGAATATCTGCGAGGAGGGAGATAACTACCCGTTCCCACAAATAACACTAGTGACGCTATTGCGACCACCCTCTGACCTCAATACCCATGCCAATGTCTTACCTGTTCTATCCCCCCCCCAAACAGAAGAGCCCTGGTGTTCTTACCCAAGTAGAGGACTGTGCGGTCGGCAGTGCCACAAAACTCATCCATCTTTTCCTGCAGGGCAGGGGAGCTCGTGGAGCCTGAGTGTAGGTATGTTCCAGTGACTTGATCTCAGTCTTGAGGTGGTCGAAGGTGCCACACAAGCAGTGAAGGATACCAGAACCTTTAGATATACACACCCCTCTCAGATACACCTTAAAGGCCCCCCCATGGGTGGCCATCTCTGTATCTGAGCCCTCATTTACTTGAAGAATTCTGTTATTGCCAATCAGACTTCAGTGCTGAAGACCTTGTCACATAATTCAGAGCCTCTAAGACGCCAACTAGTGACGAGGGTGGGCGGGTCAACAAGGGCAATACCAACCGGAGTGTGGTCGGCAGAGTCCAGGGACAGATGATGGACAGTCGTAACATCGCCGTTAAGGACCGTGTTCCCCAGCCACATATCGATACATGAGAACGTACCGTGCACAGTAGAATAATATGTGAAGCTAACTTCTGTTGGGTGTAAAGTCCACCATACGTCAATTAGGTCAAACAGGCACATTGTGTGTCGAAGGGCCTTGGCTGTTTAAGGGGATGACCTGTAGGCATGTGTAAATCTATTGATGTAATCAGAGACAGGGCGATTACAGTTGCCATCCCAGTGCATGGGCCAGTCTTTATACTTGTTACTTTTAAGCAGGAATGCCATCAAAGAAGTCAGGGTCATCAGTGTTCGGGGCATATACATTTTGACAAACAGTAGAGGTTGAGTGTTGACTGTTCCTGCCAGGATAACCACCCACCTCACTGTGTCAGCAACAACTTCCCTCAGAGCAAATGCAACAGTTTATTAGGCCAACACCTGTCTGGCTTTGCACGGATTATTAATACCAAAGACGTTCCAGCTAAGTAACTGGACCATATGTACGTTTCATGTCACACAGAAAGTGTTGAACTATAGTTCTGCCAGGGAAACAGTCAATGCTAGGAATGTGTACCCACACCATTAGTCACCATGAAACAGAAGGATCAGAAGCCAAAAAAACAAATAAACACACTGTTGTGTACCCAAACCCACCCCCCTCCCATACCGAACCCCAATTACCGGCCAGTGCCCCACTCATCCCACACAAAGAGAAAGTAATGTAACCAGCCAAGCTGCCAATGGACAGGCCTTCTGGGGTCTTATGTACGCTCAATGCATGGGGAGGCACCGTAGAGCGTAGCCAACCAGGGCTAAAGCCAAGCTCCGGTCACAAGCAACATTAGTGGTTCTGTTGCAAGAGTAAACCATGGTTAAAACAGCAGCAGCAACATACAAAGGCAAATTGGAGGTGTTACATCATAGCACTGTGACACAGCATAGACAAAAATTCCCAGCACACCAGTACAGCAATACAAGTATATCCAAATGCAAGCAATAGTGGAGGTGAAGCAAGTGGTGAAACAAATTCAAGTAATTGTCAATTAGGGTAGAGGCATGTCGTTGCACATTTCCTCTTGCCGAGGTGGGGCTGCTGGCTGTAGAGCCTGGGCGATAACCACTCCGCAGGTGGTTTTCAATCAATCAATCAATCACTTATAAAGCGCACTACATACCCGCGAGGGTCTCAAGGCGCTGGGGGAAGAGGGGGGTGGTGCTGCTACTGATCGAAGAGCCAGGTCTTGAGGAGTCTTCTGAAGGCCAGTAGGTCTTGGGTCTGTCGGAGGTTGGTGGGGAGGGTGTTCCAGGTCTTGGCGGCGAGGTGGGAGAAGGATCTGCCGCCGGCTGTCGTTTTCCAGATGCGGGGGACTGTGGCGAGGGCGAGGCTGGTCGAGCGGAGCTGGCGGGTGGGGGTGTAGAAGCTGAGTCGTCTGTTGAGGTAGGCTGGTCCGGAGTTGTGGAGTGCTTTGTGTGCGTGGGTGAGGAGCTTGAAGGTTATCTTCTTGTTGACAGGGAGCCAGTGCAGGTCTCTCAGGTGGGGTGTGATGTGGCTGCGTCGGGGGATGTCGAGGATAAAACGTGCAGAGGCGTTCTGGATGCGTTGCAGCCGTCTCAGGAGCTTAGCCGTCGTTCCTGCGTAGAGGGCGTTTCCGTAGTCCAGCCTGCTGGTGACGAGGGCCTGGGTGACTGTTTTTCTTGTTTCGGTGGGGATCCACTTGAAGATCCTGCGGAGCATTCAGAGGATGTTGAAGCAGGATGAGGAAACGGCATTGACCTGCTTAGTCATGGAGTCAATGAAGTTGGAGGCAGTGTCTGGATGAGTGAAGAAGTGAATCCTCCCATTGAGATCAACCCAAACCTTGGCTGGGTAGAGCATGGAGTACCGGACAGCCCTGGCCAGTATTGCTTGCTTGATGTGTGTAAAAGAGTGCCGCTCTTCCTGCACAGCCAGGGTAGAGTCGGGGTAAAAAGCAGCAAGGCACCATCATAGCGAAGATCTGGCAGCGTCCTGTTGAGTTGGAGGTTCTGGTCACGATCTCTGTAATTCAGCATGCAGGCTATAATGGGTCTAGGCTTCTGTCCCAGTCATGGCATAGGCACGCTCTACAATGAAGGCGCTGGAGAATGCACCCCGGCCAAATAAGGCAATCAACATGTCCTCCACAGAGGTCTACATATTGCTATCTGAGCAGACACTCATCCACTGTGACAGTGATCTCATCTCGTCCGTTGTGCAATGACATTAGAGTCCCCCGGGCTTCTGACATCTTCTGGCTGAGGTTGGTGATGACGGCCTTCCAGTTTCCTGCCTGAGTGTCTGCTGTGGCCTGTTGTATGCAGTCATGTGTCTTAGTGGTTTAGTGATGTCAGTTAAGGAAATGGGAATTGGACGCAATCGTTCCACTACCATCCTGACATACTCTTCTGCAGTGTTAGTTTCTTATTCTTTTTAGGTCGTGGCTGGCCAAGGGTGTCTGGACAGGTAGTTGGCAGGGTTATGGGCACCAGGTCTATACTCCACTGAGAAGTGGATTTTCTTATAGCTGGAGTACCCACTTCTCAATGCGCGGAGGGGTTTTGATGCCAACCCCTTGAATAGTGGTATCGGGGGTTAGTGATCAGTGGTAACTTTAAATAGGTGACCATAGCGGTAGATGTGGAAATGCCCACACATTTAGTGGAGCACAAGGCCTTCTTCTCGATGTGGGAGTACTTCTGTTTCGTCGGGGTCAGAGTGCGGTTGGCATAGGCAATGGGGGCGCACTCCGTGCATTGCTGTTTTTGAGAGAAAACTGCTCCCAGGCCAGTAGGGTTCGTACCTACTGCCAGTTCAGTGTCCTTGCTTGGATTGAAGTAGGCTAGTGTGGTGTCTTCTGACATCGGCTGCTTGGTGTCCTGAAAAGATTGCTCTTGCTCGTCACCCCAGTGCCAGGGGGTTGACGATTTCATGAGGTCCCTCAGCGGTCTGGTGAGTTGGGTGAGGTTCAGCACAAATTGGTCGCGATAAGTGACCATGCTCAAAAAGCTTCTTACCTCAGTGGCATTGGTCGGTGCTGATGTTGACTGAACATCATGGACTTTGGCTGGGTCTGGGGCAACTCCCTTAGAAGAGAAACGGTATCCAAAGAAACAAATCTTCCTTGAGTAATTCACATTTCTCTTTATGCATGGTGAGTCCACAATCTTGGAGGCGTTTGAACACCACTCTCAGTCTTTGAAGGTGTTCCTCCAGGGTGGGTGTTTGGACAATAATGTCGCTGAGATTCAGAACTCTCTGTAGGCCATCTAGCACTCCCCTTATAATGTCCTGAAACACTTCAGTGGCACTGAATATGCCGAAATCGAAGCATTTGTGCCGCCTCAGCCTCAGATGGTTGCAGAATATTGTCACATGTTGGGACTTGGGTGCTAGGAGAATTTGGTGGTAGCCAGACATCAGGTTCATCTTTGAAATCCAGCGAGAGCCTTATAATTCTCCTATGATGTCATCCACATCAGGGTTATGTGTCTTTCTCTCTTTTTGGCTGTGTTCGGAATCCTCATGTCAACTCTTATTCATGCCTCTCCTGGCTGCTTTGGTTTGGGGGTAGCTATGATAGGTGAGATCCAGGGCGTGGGTCCCTCCACTCTTTGACTTATGTCCACCGCCTCCAGCTTCTGTAACTCCGCCTCCACCTTTGGCCGCAGATGAAAAGCCACCCTGCGGTGGCCCAGGATGACAGATTGGACCGACTGATCGATGTGCAGATGGACTACTTGGTTTTTGAGGCAGCCTATACCTTGAAACAGGTGCTCAAATTCGCAGAGGAGAGAGTCCACTGCATTTGAATGGATCACAAAAGCGAAATGGACCAAACCCAGGCATTTAGCCGTGTGGCAGCTGATAAGCATGTTTGGTCCGCCTCTGGTGATGTATGTAGGAAGGTGGAATCTGACTACATGGTTGCCCCCACTTTTTTTCTGGTGTTTTGATGGTTTTTGACTTAGTTTGGCTAGGAACCTGCTATTCAGGTCCCCAGCCTAGCTGCTTCCTCTCTAAAATGGATTCCATGTACCTTAGGTACACTTTAGATTGGGTTCTGGGGTGCCCTTATAAGTCCCTAGTATATGGTATACTATGTACCCAGGGCATAGGTACCCCAGAGGCCTACCAGGGGCTGCAGCATGTATTATGCCACCCCTGGGAAGCCTTCCAAAATGACACCACAGGACTGCTACAGCAGCCTGAGTGAGGTGGTGCATGCACCCCTCACAGAGATATAGGTTCACTATATCTCACCCTATCACTACACATATAAACCTATCAGTCACCCCTATGGCAGGCCTTATCAATCCTGAAGGCAGGGTGCTTGGTTTTATGTGAGAGGGTGCCCATGAATGAGCAGAGCCCCTCTGCAGCCTTCGGAATCTATCCTCCGGGGTTGTCTGTGAGTGCAGCCTGACCATATACTCTTAAGTGCATTATATCTCAACGGTAAATGCTAACTTTGGGATGGCTGCACGGAAACATGTAGTGTTTGGTGTCAAACACCTTGGAATCATACCCCCACACCAGTAACTGGTGTGGGAGTATGATCCCACCCTTCTAGAGGGAGAGACATGACAGCACTGGTATACCCGGTACCAGCTAAACAGAGCCCTGGCATCACAAAATGGATGCTGCAGCCACAGACACGAGTCTGGCCTCCTGCTGCTGACCGAAACTCCGGCAGGGGAGGCCTGGACAATAGGTTTCCTGTCACAGGGAGGTGTTACCACCTCCCGGACAGGCTTTAGTGTATTGGGGCTGGGTGGGTGCACTCTCTGAGTGCTTTGAAGTCCTGCACTGGGGGCACATTTGGTGTCCCTGTGCATACCCCAGTTCAAACCGGTTGCAGGGGCTGCCAGCCCCTGCTCTGGCGCGAAACTGGACAAAGGAAATGAGTGTAGCCACCCCTCTTTCCAAACCCTCCCATAGGTGGGTCCCCTGAGTTAGTCCAACCCCTTCCTTGGGTATAAGATAGGAACCCCTGGCAACAGGACTTTAGATATCCCTGGACGAAACTCTGAAACTGAATCCTGGACCTTCGACGATCTGTTAAGCGCCAGATGACTGAAGAATCTCCCTTGGAGTAAAGGAGTTACTCCCCTGCTTGGCAGGCACCAAAGACGCATCTGTCCGGTCTGTATCTCCGAAGCTCCCGCCGGAAACCCCGACAACCCTACAACCCAGGAGGTAGGTTTCCAGACTTCTCAGAGGCTGACCCGAGTCCCCAGCAAAGCTGAGACCCGTAGTCCTCGTGGGTACCGTGGAGCCGGAACCCCTGGACACCGTGCACATTTGAAAGTGCATAAGCTTCTGGTCAAACCTAGAGGCTGTGCTTTGGGTTATTTGTAGCCCCAACCCCGAGCAGTGAATCCACTGAAGATTGCCGGCCTGGCCACTCTGAGTGACCAGTGGGCCGCCATTTTGTGATTCTGCTTGAGGTCCCTTTGCGATCCCTTGTCCGTCAACTTTGGGTCCCTCAGAAGGACAACTCTACTTTCAACAGGCCTCCCTGGTTGCTCCAGGCCTGCCCTGACTCTCCCTTGCTTGGGGAGTCCCTCAGACCTCGCTGGTCTACTCCGAAGCCTTTGTTCTCTTTCTGCGTGGGTTGCTGTTACCAAGGTTTGTTGGGTCCAATCCGGGCACCGACACCGCAGTCAGCTACTACCTTCATGGGACAGCTCGATTCCAGCTCCTGCTTGTCATCGATGCCTCCTGGTCCTCGTGGCTGCAGAGACAATCTTCACCTCTTTGAACTTGAAGCACCCGACATCGGTGGGCATTCGACTATCGTGCCCCTGGTCACTGGCTAGTGACCTAGACTCTGTCCCCCTCTGCTTTCAGGTTCTTCTCATCCTCGATCCAGGCTTGGATCTCTTCGGACACTTCGCAGCCTCTCGGCAGCAGCACTTTTCAGCCAGCGGCCATTGAAAACGACGGCGCGGCCCGACACCATTTGACACCTGTGCACCCGGCTTCCCTGGGTGAGGTAACACGAGTACTTCGGTGCTCCCGTGGGTGTTGGCCCTAGAACCCTCTAAGTCCAAAAGGGTTTGTTCCTAGTCCACTCCGAAGTGTCCCTAAACTTTAAAACTCTAACCGCGACTTTCCCCATAGACGCTAACGGAGCTCGCAGCTGTGTTCATACACTGCACACATCCCCCGTGGGTCCCCTGTGTCACTACCTTGGGTGGTTCCTTGGGGTCCCAGCGATTCTACAGGCTCTAGGCCTTGTGTCTAGTCAAGTCGTGGTTCTTATACCACTTTCTTAATATATGGTTTGGTACGCCCCTAGGGCTAATCATATATTGTGCTAATTTACTGTGTTAATTGACTTGTAACTTGTGTATTTCGACCTCTAGCCTCATAAAGAGACTAGTGGGTAGTGTTTAGTAATAAATACATATATTTTATATATATATCTGGTGTGGTTCTCCTTTCATTTGGTCATTCATGAGATTATAGACTGGTAAAACAAACAGCTTAACACTCCTTCAAGACTTAGCCTGAAGGCTGCTCTCCATAGCTACCACTAGGATAGCTTTCAATAAAGGTTGTCTTTAAACCTATCATCAATAAAGGTCGTTTGGACTGGTGCAAGGTGCCCACTATAACTAGTGGACAGCATATGCCAGGCCAACTTCTCACATTGGTGTGCAGCGGTTGGATTCAAGCTTGCCTTTGTTTTACCAGATAATCTCAAGTGAGTGACTAACTGAAAACCACTAAAAGGTACCTGAGGTACATATAATTCAAGCTTAGTAATACAGTAAGTTCTACTGAACTTAGAGTTGTGTGTCAAGGGCTTAGCACACCCTTTCTACAACTCAAGAGAGTTTAGTAGGCCACACTAGAGTAGGTAGTGCATACACCACACCTCACTAGTGATGTCTTCAAGGCCAGGAGCCAGTGGGTCCCTGCCAGAAGCCCAGGGGCTTCCACCATCCAAGTATGACAACCTCCAATTCTTGGAATTGAAAGCATTGTGTAGTACTAGAAAGTTGAAGACAGGAAAAACTGCAAACACCCAACGCCTCATAGAGGCACTGCTGTTGGATGATCTCAAGAAGGCCTCAGGGTCTGAAGGGGTAGGCAGAGAGGGTGGGGCAGCAAATGAGGAAGGGCCAAGGGGTGAAGAATCCCATGACCTGACCTCTGAAGCTGGCCAGGAGGATGACAATGATCTTACCCTGGAAAATCCAGCTCCTCCTTCAGATGAGGAAGAGGACCAGAATGGCCTCCTCTTTGTCCCACCAGGAAGAGTTGAGAGTGTGCCTAGAAGGTCAAGATCTCCTTCTCAGGAGTCTAACCATTCTGACACCTCAATAGGGACCTCTGTTTCCTCTCATAGGAGGGAACCCTCTCATGAAAGGAAAGAGAGACTGCTCAAGTATGAAGAAGCTCAGCTTAGAATCAGAAGAGAGCAGGTGGCTTTAGATAGGGAGTCCCTAGAGCTTCAGAAAACCAGAAGAAAGTTGGGACTAGAGTCCCATGGTGGCAGCAACTTCCCTAGTGGTAGGGAAAGGTCTCATGACCATAGAAACCTAAGCAAGATTGTCCCTCCCTACCAGAGTAGGGATGACATCCACAAATGGATTACTGCACTGGAAAGGGCCTGTAAAGTTCAGAGGGTCCCCCAGGAGCAGTGGGCAGCAATCTTGTGGCTCTCCTTTGCAGACAAAGGTAGAGACAAGCTCCTCACTGTAAGAGAAGAGGATGCTGACAATTACAAAGTCTTGAAGAGTGCTCTGATTGATGGGTTTGGCCTAACCACTGAACAGTATAGGTTGAAGTTCAGAGATACCCAAAAGGCTCAGACTCAAGACTGGGTTGACTTTGTAGATTGTGCTACTAAGGCTCTGGAAGGTTGGATACATGGCAACAAGGTGCATGACTTTTTAGGATTGTACAATTTGATTATGAGGGAGCAGATCCTTAATAATTGTCAACACCAGCTTTTACACCAGTACCTGGTGGACTCTGATCTGACCTCTCCCCAAGAATTGGGAAAGAAGGCAGACAAATGGGTCAGTACCAGAGTAAAGACTAAGAATCAGGGTGGTGACCAGAAGAAAGATTCTACCAAGTCCCAAGAGAAAGGTGGGGATAAATCTAAAGATAAGTCCCCTACAGGGCCCCACAAGTCCTCTTCTGGGGGTGGGTGCCAAACTCCTTCCTCTCCTGAAAAGAAACCATATTGCCATGTTTGTAAAAAGCCTGGCCACTGGAAAACCGATCCCAGTTGCCCCAGGATTGGCAATAAAGAAAATGTTCCTCCTAGCACAACTACCACTCCTCCTGGTACTACCAGTAGTAATCCCCCAGTTGGGAGTAGTGCACCCAAAAAGTTAGGTGCGTTTGCAAGGGGAACAGAGGTGGGCCATAATTTAGGAAGGGCCTCCTCACCAGACTCCTCTGACTCTGATGGTGGTATGGGGTTTGCCACTTTTACTGTGAGTCCCAATACTTTGGGCACGTACAGACAGGAGCCCTTAATCAATGGTCAAAGAGCTTTGACATTCAGGGACACAGGGGCTAGTGTCACCATGGTGACAGGGAAACTAGTCCCCCCTCAACAGCTTTTACCTGAGTTCAAGTACCAGGTGACCAACATAGATGGTATCAGAACAGATCATCCCATGGCCATAGTCAATCTCAGCTGGGGAGGGGTCACTGGCCCAAAGAGAGTGGCAGTGTCCCCAAACTTGCCTGTAGATTGCCTGTTGGGCAATGATCTAGAAATTTCAGCCTGGGCTGAAGTTGAAATCCAGTCCCATTTAAGAATGTTAGGCCTCCCTGAGAGAGTTGGTGGGGCTGTAATGGCCACAGCCCAACCCCAGGGAAATGTTGGAGTGATGGAGCCTGAAAGAATGGCCCACTCTACTCCACAAGAGAGCACAAGGGTTGAAGAAAAGTCTTCTCCCCCCCAGACTATAGGTAAGGGCCAGCCTCCTCAGGGAACTGATCCTCCCCCTAGTGAAGGAACTGCCCCAGAGGTAGTCAGGCCTGTCCTGGCAACACCCCTGATGGCAGGGGACCCTTCCAAGGTGGTACCCAGTCTGGAGCAGGTAACCTGCCCCTCTCTACCCTGCCTCAGTCAGCCCAGGGCTGCAGAGGTCAGGGAGGTCAGTGGACCCCACAGGGCCCCCTGTCCAGAGGAACCTCCTCCACAGCAGATTAGGGGCACCCAGACTAGTAGCCCTAGCCAGGTGAAAATTCCTCCACACACACTGAGGGATCCCCCATACCTTGGTGTAGGGACCTCCCCCAGAAGGACTCTGTTGGGCAAGGGCAAACCTGGGACCAAAAGGTTCCAAACCTGCCATGTCCCTCCAGTGTTCCACCCCAAGGGACCCAACCCCCAGCTGTAGGCAGCCAAAGGTTGACCCTTAGAGCAAAGTGCAACTCAGTCATGGAAAGAGAGGCATACATGGTGACCAGTGATCTGAGGAAGTTGAGACCAACTTTATTAGGGCCTCACTTCCCTAATCAGACACCTCACCAGCCTTTTACTTTACCCAAAGACACCACAGGTAGTAATTCCCCATGGCGGAGACCCTCTCATACCCTTAGGGTGAGGGATAGCTTAGTGGACCATAAGACAGGGGGTAACCATGCTAGTGCGGGTACTTCCTTATATGGCCACTTAGTCAATAAAGGCTCAACTGGCCAAGGTTAGCCTTATCTCCTTTCGTTTGGGGGGGGGGATTATGTAGGAAGGTGGAATCTGACTACATGGTTGTCCCCACTTTTTTTCTGGTGTTTTGATGGTTTTTGACTTAGTTTGGGTAGGAACCTGCTATTCAGGTCCCCAGCCTAGCTGCTTCCTCTCTAAAATGGATTCCATGTACCTTAGGTACACTTCAGATTGGGTTCTGGGGTGCCCTTATAAGTCCCTAGTATATGTTATACTATGTACCCAGGGCATAGGTACCCCAGAGGCCTACCAGGGGCTGCAGCATGTATTATGCCACCCCTGGGAAGCCTTCCAAAATGACACCACAGGACTGCTACAGCAGCCTGAGTGAGGTGGTGCATGCACCCCTCACAGAGATATAGGTTCACTATATCTCACCCTATCACTGCACATATAAACCTATCAGTCACCCCTATGGCAGGCCTTATCAACCCTGAAGGCAGGGTGCTTGGTTTTATGTGAGAGGGTGCCCATGCATGAGCAGAGCCCCTCTGCAGCCTTCGGAATCTATCCTCTGGGGTTGTCTGTGAGTGCAGCCTGACCATATACTCTTAAGTGCATTATATCTCAACGGTAAATCCTAACTTTGGGATGGCTGCACGGAAACATGTTGTGTTTGGTGTCAAACACCTTGGAATCATACCCCCACACCAGTAACTGGTGTGGGAGTATGATCCCACCCTTCTAGAGGGAGAGACATGACAGCACCGGTATACCCGGTACCAGCTAAACAGAGCCCTGGCATCACAAAATGGATGCTGCAGCCACAGACACGAGTCTGGCCTCCTGCTGCTGACCGAAACTCCGGCAGGGGAGGCCTGGACAATAGGTTTCCTGTCACAGGGAGGTGTTACCACCTCCCGGACAGGCTTTAGTGTTTTGGGGCTGGGTGGGTGCACTCTCTGAGTGCTTTGAAGTCCTGCACTGGGGGCACATTTGGTGTCCCTGTGCATACCCCAGTTCAAACCGGTTGCAGGGGCTGCCAGCCCCTGCTCTGGCGCGAAACTGGACAAAGGAAATGGGTGTAGCCACCCCTCTTTCCAAACCCTCCCATAGGTGGGTCCCCTGAGTTAGTCCAACCGCTTCCTTGGGTATAAGATAGGAACCCCTGGCAACAGGACTTTAGATATCCCTGGACGAAACTCTGAAACTGAATCCTGGACCTTCGACGATCTGTTAAATGCCAGATGACTGAAGAATCTCCCTTGGAGTAAAGGAGTTACTCCCCTGCTTGGCAGGCACCAAAGAAGCATCTGTCTGGTCTGCATCTCTGAAGCTCCTGCCGGCCACCGATGACCCTGCAACCCAGGAGGTGGGTTTCCAGACTTCCCAGAGGCTGACCCGAGTCCCCAGAAAAGCTGAGACCCTTAGCCCTCGTGGGTACTGTGGAACTGGAACCCCTGGACACTGTGCACATTTGCAAGTGCATAAGCTTCTGGTCAAACCCAGAGGCTGTGCTTTGGGTTATTTGTAGTCCCGACCCCGAGCAGTAAATCCACCGAAGATTGCCGGCCTGGCTACTCCAAGTGACCCGTAGGCCGCCATTTTGTGATTCCGCTTGAGGTCCCTTCGCGATCCCTCGTCCATCGACTTGTGGGTCCCTCAGAAGGACAACTCTACTTTCAATGGGCCTCCCTGGTTGCTCCAGGCCTGCCCTGACTTTCCCTTGCCTGGGGAGTCCCTCAGACCTCGCTGGTCCACTCCGAAGCCTTTGTTCTCTTTCTGCGTGGGTTGCTGTTACCAAGGCTTGTTGGGTCCAATCCGGGCACCGACACCGCAGTCAGCTACTACCTTTGTGGGACAGCTCGATTCCAGCTCCTGGTCATCATCGACGCCTCCCGGTCCAGAGACAATCTTCACCTCTTCGAACTTGAAGCACCCAACATCGGTGTGTATTCGACTATCGTGCCCCTGGTCACTGGCTAGTGACCTAGACTCTGTCCCCTCTGCTTTCAGGTTCTTCTCATCCTCGATCCAGGCTTGGATCTCTTCGGACACTTCGCAGCTTCTCGGCAGCAGCACTTTTCAGCCAGCGGCCATTGAAAACGACGGCGCGGCCCGACACCATTTGACACCTGTGCACCCGGCTTCCCTGGGTGAGGTAACACGAGTACTTCGGTGCTCCCGTGGGTGTTGGCCCTAGAACCCTCTAAGTCCAAAAGGGTTTGCTCCTAGTCCACTCCGAAGTGTCCCTAAACTTTAAAACTCTAACCGCGACTTTCCCCATAGACGCTAACGGAGCTCGCGGCTGTGTTCACACACTGCACACGTCCCCCGTGGGTCCCCTGTGTCACTACCTTGGGTGGTTTCTTGGGGTCCCAGCGATTCTACAGGCTCTAGGCCTTGTGTCTAGTCAAGTCGTGGTTCTTATACCACTTTCTTAATATATGGTTTGGTACGCCCCTAGGGCTAATCGTATATTGTGCTAATTTACTGTGTTAATTGACTTGTAACTTGTGTATTTCGACCTCTAGCCTCATAAAGAGACTAGTGGGTAGTGTTTAGTAATAAATACATATATTTTATATATATACCTGGTGTGGTTCTCCTTTCATGAGATTATAGACTGGTAAAACAAACAGCTTAACACTCCTTCAAGACTTAGCCTGAAGGCTGCTCTCCATAGCTACCACTAGGATAGCTTTCAATAAAGGTTGTCTTTAAACCTATCATCAATAAAGGTCGTTTGGACTGGTGCAAGGTGCCCACTATAACTAGTGGACAGCATATGCCAGGCCAACTTCTCACAATGTACACCCTTGCTTTCACAGACTGTCCTTGGTGACTGATCATGGTGGCAAAGGCACCAGCAAGAGGAAGGCATGTCCTGGTACCAAAGGCGTACACTCTATTGTCGGTGGGGCGAAATGTTGGTGGGGACGGCATCTTCTGATGTCAAGCTAAAGGCAGTATATTGATCGATGCCCCTGTGTCCACGAGGACCTTGAATGGTTGTCCCCTGTAGGAAGCTGGCTTTGTATGTAGTGTACCAAAATGTGGTACACTATGCATATGGTGTCCGGATTTTCAAAATAAAAAACCGGGACAGCCGTTGACATAGAAATAGGACTAAATATTGGCACTGGTAAGTGCAGTGTCAACATTTAGTCCTATTTCTATGTCAATGACTTTACATATATATATCCATCCTCAAATATGTTTCACCCTCTGCCGCACCTCAAGTCTCGGGTGCCACTCCCACGGTGGTGAGATGCTACAAAACAGTTAACTCCGGTAACCACAGTTGCGTTACCATGAAGAGTGCACTTACGGGCAAGTTTCCAACAAAATGTTTTATTTGCAAGTCATAAGCACTGACAGACGTGTTTCGGCACTACGCCATTTTCAATGTCAGTGTGATCAAAATTCATCTTCAATTTAAACCATGGAGGAATAAGTCAGACACACAGTGATTTACATAAAAACAAATGATGGCATGTTCGGTCTTGTAAATATGATGTAAATTCAGCGGCCATCTTGGAACATTGTTTCGAGTCCTCAATCAATCTATTTCGGTTTCTCTTAATTATATATATTTCATCTAAATATTAAACATAAGATGGTACATGTTTGGGAGGCAGGGGAGAAAAAGGGGTTGAAGAGAGGGGGTGTGAGAATGTAATGAAAAATTTCATGATAAAAAAGTATTACTTTCATGCAGAGACAGATGGTACAAATACATACCAACATATACAAAATGGTATTCACGTCTCCCCCACATCAAATAAACATGATTTTATTTTCTTTCTATTTCACAACTCCCCTGGAGTCTCTCTCTATCTCTCTCATATGAGTGGATCCAATCCTGTCCCTACTCCACTATCTTGCCCTGAATGGGCCATTATTCACATATTTCATATCGTCTATCCCCAATGCCACGTGAGTGTTTTAAAAGGAGAAGAAATAATCTACAGAAGAATCAATTTATATTAATCCATTGGAAGGAGACCAAGGGCATCTCATGTACATCAAATATGATGAAAAGAAGATCAAATACATTTAGGGGATACATACTTCAGACGGGAGTAGGTAAACTCTGTTAAAGGATGTCGTTCAAACATTACCCTCTATTTTTTAAAACAGATTTTATTGATTTTTCATACCAGGAGTATGGGGCCATTTTGCCATGACCCTGTCAGTCAGCAAATTTACAATCAATCTACTTGGGATACAAGTAGGACAGCATATAACGTACATAGTTTCAGTTTGTTCAAAATGTTGGATTATCACGTCAAACACTCGCAGCAAACATTACCCTCTATGTACCCAAAATTCTTCTTCATTATTCAACCCAAACGTGGCTTTAGTTTGTAACTCTATTATATACTTAGGGTAAAGAAACTGCGTATCCTTAGGTCTATCTCCTGCTCTTTCATCTTTCCGCACTTGGTCAATGCAAAAGAACCTGAGCAGATCTTGATTGCTTTTGTGTTTTAATTCAAAGTGACGAGCTACTGGATAACTCTGGTCTTTATTGGCAATCGCTCTCATGTGTTCGAGTACCCTCTTTTTGGCTGGATGAATGGTGCTCCCTACATATCGTTTCGAACAAGGGCACTCTAGACATTAGACAGTAAATTCTGAATTGCAATTCAGTAATTTCTTAATATTCCTAATTTCATTGGTCCCCCGCCCTTCCACTCTGTAGTCGCAGACCTTGCTACTGTATTTGCAGGCTTTACATCTAAGGCAAGGGAAAAAAAACATAACTGGGTCTTTCTTGACAGAAATAGTACTGCAATGACTGTGTACTAAAAGGTCCTTCATGGATAGACTCCGTCTGTATGTAATCTGGGGAAGACGGGGCAGACGGAACAACAGAAGAGTCCAATGGGACGACACCATGAGAGAAGGGATGAACACGAGGAGCCAGACAAAGGATCAACAAGCAGGTGCGAGCTCCCTGTAGACCTGGTTGTTAATCTCACAAATGAGATCCTCACTCCAGACGAATTATCAGTCCTTAATAAAGGACTCGGTTTAATTCCCACAACCCAGATTGACAAATTTAAAACACGGTGTGAATTGGGTGAATTCTTCAGGAAAATCCGAGTAAAAACATACTTTGAGGGGAAGCCTCAACTTGAAGCTGACCATGAACCCACTACTTTGTGAAAAAAATCCTCCTTCAATCCCCCATTTTCTATGATGCCCCCAGAGGTAATCGCATTCGAGGAAGTGGTGATTAATGAGGTAGAACAACTACAACCTAGGAGTGACGCCTTCAATAACCTCAGCAGAAGAGAACGAGAGGCATTAAGATCATTGAGCAATAAGCCTAACCTTGTGATCAAACCAGCGGATAAAGGAGGAGCAACTGTTATTCAAGATCTAGACACCTACAGGGAGGCGTGCCTTATCCTACTCTCAGATGAAAGACACTATAAAAAACTTCAAAAGGACCCTACCTCACGTCTACAGAAGAAGATTGCTGAGATCACAGGTAGAGCGCTGGAAAGGAATTGGATATCCAAAAATGAAAGGGATTTCCTTAATACAATGGACCCCAGAACTCCACTGTTCTATACCATCCCGAAAATCCATAAAGGCAGGATTCCTCCCTCAGGAAGACCTATTGTTTCCGGGATAGGCTCAGTCCTAGAACCTCTCTTCCAGGATACCGACTGGTTCTTGCGAACGCTGGTCATACAGATCAGGTCATATGTAAAGGACACCAAACATCTTCTCAACCTCCTATCTGATTTGGAAAACGATCACACACAAGAAATGATGATGTGTTTGGATGTGGAACCGTTATATACCAGCATTCCGCAGGAGGAGAGCCTACGCGTCATTGAGAACATATTACGCACACAAGAGTGGCCTAGGCAAGCACCTCTCGAATGGATTATGACACTCATGCACATGGCTCTGACTGAGAACTTCTTCAGATTCAAAGACCAGCTCTATTTACAGAAGCATGGGACTTCCATGGGCAGCACATTCGCCCCCAGCATTGCATGCCTTTATATGAGCCATCTGGAAGAAGAGCATATCTGGACTAGTAATCCATACTCCAACAGAATGCGGAGCTGGTTGAGATATATTGACGACATCCTGATTATTTAGCATGGTGATCGAGAAAGCACTGAAGCCTTTGAAACATGGATGAACCAACTGAATCCTTTTCTTCGTTTCACCATGTCTACCCACAACATGAAGATATAATTCCTGGATGTTAACATCATAGCCAGAGGTGGTAAACTGGAAAGCACCCTCTACACAAAACCAACAGACAGAAATAGCCTGCTGCACTTCAATAGCGCTCATCCCCGGGCTTTGAGAGAAAATCTCCCAGTGGGACAGCTTTTAAGAATTCGCAGAAACTGCTCAGACTTGGATAGCTACAAAGAAGAAGCCCTTCATGGCAACAGCCCAGCCTTCATTGCTTCTAAGATTTCTCGCTATGTCCCCTCTCGCAATCTGCGTTCCTCCCATCAGAATCTTTTGGTCACTCCTATTTTTAAACGTAAGAAACACGGAGGGTCCAGATTTATGGTCTTAGCCCCTCTGTTCTGGAACTCGCTCCCTATGGAGATGAGGTCTCTGACCTCTCTCACTCTATTCAGGAAACAGCTAAAGACCTGGTTGTTCGCACAGGCGTATGGAACTTAAGCCATCCATTCCTGATGCCACCTTTTCACTCCCCCAGCGCCAAGAAACCTTTGGTGAACGTGCGCTTGATAAATGCTTTTAACATAACATAACATAACAGCAGAAAACCTCGGGATAAAGCCTATCCAAAGAAGATAATAGAACAAGCCCGAAAGAGATCGTGTAACACTCCCCGCTCTGCTTTACTGGAGACAACCACAAAAAAAGAAAATAACTCTCTGATATGCGTCACGACTTTTAACTCGTCATCAAACACAATCAAGAAGATCATAAATACCAAGTGGAACATACTGGCTTCCAACCGACTTAAGTTTGAGAAACCAATGTTTTCTTTTAAATGCAACAACAGTCTAAGAAACACCTTGGTCCACATTGACAGCTGGAAACCACAACAGAACACCCAGTTAACCCTGTGGAACCAACCTCTGGTGAGGGGACACTACCCGTGTGGCTCATGTGTTGTATGCCGCTTTACAGTCCACACCGCCGAAATTGACCTTGGACTACCGCGGATCTGGGAACAACGATGCCACATGAACTGTAATTCTAAGAGCGTCATTTATATGATTATGTGCCCTTGCAAAAGCCGGTACATCGGAATGACCACCAGGAAAGTTAAAATACGTATCAGTGAGCATAGAAGCACAATACCTAGGGGTGTAACAGCTACCAGACTTACATCTCATTATCTAGAAATTCAACATTCAGACATTTACCTCCAATGGACGATAATTGAAAAAATCAGAGGAGGTTTAGGGTTGTCCAAAAGGTTATTGGAGAAAGAACAAAGATGGGTGTACCCCCTTAGGACTCATGAACAAGGACTCAATGACTCCATCCCATAGGGTAAACTAACATATAAATGAGTCACACCCGGTAACCCTAGACCCCTAGACACTGTTTAGGCATCATTTACTGGCTTTTTCCACTTCTAAACATGTATGCTAGACCCACGTGTCACGTCAAATTCAGCAGTATCTCTATGAGCTCTCTCCGAAATACACAGGTTATAAATATTTGCACAGTATTTATATCTCTCCATACTAAATATTGTAAGGTCAGGGTTCCCTTAGATGGCATACAATCCAGTAAAGGTTTTGTTGTCTCACATTAAGCTTACATGTACTAAATGCCTCATTTAACCATTCATGTTCACACACGAATGACCAAAAAAGCTCCTGAACTACAATTCCAATGATTCTTTGGAGTTCTGTAGTTCGTCGCTCCATACGTCGAAGTGACGTCACATGCAGCGCCGGGGCGTGGCCTCACCAAAGGCCGAGCGTGAAACTCTGTGATTCTCTTGCACATATAAACACGCGTCGCTCTCACTAACAGGTCTCTGAGAGCCAGGATACGCGGACGCTAATAGGTGAGTGAGTGGGGCAGGATCCTTGATGACGTGAGTAGAATGGAAGCTTGTGTGAGTGCTCCCGACAGGGTCGGGTGCTTCTTTGACAGTGCCTCAACTAGGAAAGATAAAAACATGTTTTTTCCTCTCACTGTTTGCCTGGTCACACGCGATAGTGTTTTACTACAGGACTACCCCCTACTACGTGTTCCTATGAGATACGACTAGTCAACCACAGCAGGGTAAGGACGCATGATACTGATCAACTACCGTTTTGGCAAAACAGGTTCCTACACTTGGGTGTGTTTACTTAGTTTTATAGTGCTTTCTTTTAACGGTGCATGGTAGCACGGCAACGAGGTAGAAATAATTTGAATAACCTAAGATTCACGTTTTGTGTGGTAATAGTGAAATTCATAGTACCGCCCACACGGTGGTCCGTGGGAGATCCAGTTTTTCCACTAGGAGCACCAGTATTAGCTTGAGGGTGCATGTTGCACTTTGCATAAAAGCGCGCCGAGTCTTTCATATAAGACAGGTTATATTGATAATATGGCGCAGCGTGAGTTGGATGTTTGAACTAACAGTGAGTTACTCTTCTCTTTACAGGTTGGACACATAAAGCTGATACACCGGATCCAGGATAAGTATATTCTAGACCGGTTTTTAGGTGCAGCTATCTGCACTTTATATCACAATAAGGTAGTACCTTACTGCAATCCAGGGAGGGAATCTCTTTTTTTTGCCCTGAAGAAAGCCTAGGACCCAGATGTGCCAAACTCAACAGGCTGAAACATGTTGGCAGCGACATTAGGGTCATAGGACCATTAAATCCTCACGACCCTGTTACTTTTCTTTCTTTTAATATCCCCTGAAACTCAGCGAAAAAAGGGATACCTGGAGTTTTCTGAGGATTTTTAATCTTTAGAACCCCCTGGCCTATTCTCCTAAGTGCTCCCTGAAATACGGTCGAGCGAACCCTGACCTTTAGGAGTCAGGGTGAACCCGATAATGAAGCATAACACTACTAGAGGGTGTGAGGGTTATTTAACAAAAAGGAATTGCTTCCTTCCCTGCCTATGAGCAGATGGTATATCACCGAAAGAGAATAGTGCCTAACATATTAAATACCAAGGTAGGATACTTTTTTTGAGTGCCAGTATTATATTGGGAGGACGTATCCCTCTGGCATTTCTTCCAGTACTGTGGAAGAACCTCTCCACCCTTCCGGCTCGGATTAGGGGATCTCCCCTTGTCCATCGGCAAGATTTCATACTGTCTAGAGTGCCCTTGTCTGAAATGATATGTAGGAAGTACCATTCATCCAGCTAAAAAGAGGGTATTCTAACACAAGCGAGCGATTGCCAATAAAGACCAGAGTTATCCAGTAGCTCGTCACTTTGATTTAAAACACAAAAGCAATCGAGATCTGCTCAGGTTCTTTTGCATTGACCAAGTGCGGAAAGATGAAAGAAGAGGAGATAGGGTAGAGAAACTGCGTATCCTTAGGTTTAAGTATATAATAGAGTTACAAACTAAAGCCCCATATGGGTTGAATAATGAAAAAGAATTGTGGGTACATATAGGGTAACGTTTGAACGAAATCCTTTAACAGAGTTTACCTACTCCCTACTGAAGTATGTATCCCCTAAATTTATTTGACCTTCTTTTCATTATATATATACATATATATATATATATATATATATATATATATATATATATATATATATATAGTTATATATACACAAGCACCTATTAATATAAATTGATTCTTCTGTAGATTAATCTTTCTCCTTTTAAAACACTCATGCGGCATTGGGAATAGAGGATATGAAATATGTGAATAATGGCCCCTTCAGGGCATGATAGTGGAGTAGGGACAGGATTGGATCCACTCATAGGAGAGTGATAGAGAGACTCCGGGGGAGTTATAAAATAGAAAGAAAATAAAATCATGTTTATTTGATGTCGGGGGAGACGTGAATACCATTTTGTATTTGCTGGTATGTATTCGTACGTGCTGTCATTTGTTTTTATGTAAATCACTGTGTATCTGATGTATTACTCCACGGTTCAAATTGAAGATGAATTTTGACCACACTGACATTGAAAAATGCGTCGTGCTGAAACGCGTCTGTCAGGGCTTATGACTTGCAAATAAAACATTTTGTTGGAAACTTGCCCGTGAGTGCACTCGTCAATGGTAATGCGACTGTGGTTGCCGGAGTTAACTATATATATATATATATATATATATATATATATATATATATACATCTAATACATCAGAAAATGCCATGGCCTCTACTTCTGATGTCAGCACTATACTCAGTGACACTGAATCTGACCTCAGCGGAGGTGCAGAAGGAAATACGAGAGCAAATTTGGGCCCTTTATCCTATGCAGAGGAAATGGATTTTCTCAGAGAACAGAGAAAAATGTCATTACGACCGAGGAACTTAAATCCACAATCCGCAAGAACAGAAACCACCGGAGGCGCCAAAGGCGTAAATGCATCAAACTCAAGAGGCAGAGGTCAGCAGAAAAAGAAGAAAAACTGGCAATGACACCGAGCACAATTGACAAAACAATTGTGAACCTCACCGATATTCAACTCAATGCAGCGGAAAAACAACTCTTAGCGCTGGGATTAAGCTTTTGTCCCGAAAGCAATTTCAATTACGTGGAAACAAGAGTCGACGTTTATAAATTTATTCGTAAACTCAAGTTGACTAAATTTTTCACCATTAAAAATCATGGTAAGATCACACAAGACAAACCTCCAAAAGCCCTGCATTCCGGACTTACTGTTGATCAAATTCCGCTGCTTTCCACACTACATGCATTGCACAATGAACCCATAGAAACGAGGGAGTGTGCGCCCAGCACACAGGAAATGGTGGACGCCGAGGAGATCATTATTTTGGCTCCTGGAAATAGTCCATTTAAGGCACCATCTTCCTTTGTTCCCATAATGCCCCGTGATGCGCTGGACATTTTCCATGAACGCGGCACAGATGAACTCAAAGCATTATACCACAAAACAAAAAATGTGAAACACAATTTAAACCACAAAAGTACCCAGCAGTATTTTCAACTAATGGACAAACTAAAGAACAATGCTTCAGTCGTGATTAATAACTCCGACAAGGGAGGCAATATTGTCCTATGGGATAAGGCACAATACAAGATGGAAGCATTCAGACACATCAATGACATGGACTGTTATGAACTTTCTAATGCTGCAGACGTCAGAAAGATAAGCAGGGAATACAAAGACGATCTTAACATCTGGAAAAGGGAAGGGCTTATCACTAAAGATGAACTTAGTTTTTTGTATAAAGAATTTCCAACTTTGCCCACTTTCTATCTAATTCCCAAAGTCCACAAACAAATGGATCCAGTTCCAGGACGTCCTATCATATCAGCCAAAGACAGTATCTTTGAGAACACCTCCAGATATGTGGACCATTTTTTACAAGAACATGTTATTAATTTGCCACGTATTTAAGGGACACTAAAGATTTTTTGGTGAAATTGAATGCTTTACAGTGGTCTAGTGAGTACATGCTTTTGACTCTTGACATTACTGCCCTATACACGAGCATAAGACACAGTGATGGTTTAAATGCAGTTAATCATTTCCTAAAGAAACGATGCATCTCTATGTATAAACATAATATTATGCTATTGAAAATGATACACTGGTGTCTACACAACAATATGTTTATGTTCGATGGCAAAATCTATAGGCAGAAACAGGGCGTGGCCATGGGGGCATGCTTCTCCCCTAGCTATGCGTGCTTGCACGTAGGCTGGTGGGAGGAGCATGTCCTCAGGGTTGACCACAAAGCATTGTACGAAGAACATGTGGTACAAATGTGGAGATACATTGACGACGTATTCATTATTTGGAAAGGAACATCTCCTCAGGCCGAAGGGTTTATAGATGCAATTAATTGCAACAATTTAAACTTACAATTTACTGCACACATTGATCCTGTAACAGTTAACTTTCTAGACATCACCGTATATATACAAAACGGAGCCATTGAGACATGTTTATACAGAAAACCGACGGCTGGCAATACCTTATTACATGCCACCAGCTTTCATCCCCAACACACCATCTCCAGCCTTCCCTATGGGGAGTTTTTGCGTATCCGCAGAGCGTGTAGCACGAGTGAGACATTGGCAGCAGCTCAAGAAGCAGCCAGAACTAGGTTTCTGGAGAGAGGATATAATGCCAAGAAACTTGATATAGCCCTTAAGAAGGCCAACAATAAGGACAGACAGTCACTATTGCAAACAAGATCAGGAACATCTGTCAATACCATCTTGCCTCTAGACAACTCAGAAGATGGGGAGAGCCAGGGCAACCCGGGGAATGTCACCTGTAGATTTATATCCACCTACAGCAGGCAAGCCAATGCCATAAAAAGTATCATCAATTCACAGTGGCCTATAGTTCTCACTGACGCGACGCTCCTACAGATACTACCGAATAAGCCCAACTTTACGTACCGCAAAGCACATTCAATGCGTAGCGATCTAGTAAAAACTAGCCCTGAATTGGACACTAAAAGTAGGTGACTTTCCCCCAAGAAGGGTTCCTACAAGTGCAGCACATGTCGTGCGTGCAAATTTGGGGTGAATACGAAAACCTATTCCACCACCTTTTCAGATGTTCCTGTAAATCTTAAGGGACATTACACTTGCCGCACAGATTACGCTGTATACATTCTACAGTGCATCTGTGGACTTCGCTACGTAGGTAGCACGAAGCTGCAGGTTTATGTGTGAATCCTGCAGCATCTACGTGCAACAGTTAATTCTGACCCCTCATATCCTGTCGCCAGACATATTAAGTTGGAACACGGCAACAATCTAAACGTGCTCCAATACTATGTCATAGACAGTGTACCTGTGAACAAACGAGGGGGCAATTGCGAGAAACAACTGAGGCAGTTAGAGACCAAATATATAGTTGAGCTGGATACTAAGGCCCCTAGGGGATTGAACATTTGTGAAGATTTACATCATTATCTATAATGTGTATCCACTATGTGACCACTATTCTGTAGTCTCCAATCTCCCCGTGTGTAGGTTTGGATTCAGTTTGGATTCAGTTGGGATGATGCTTTAGGTCGAGTGCATTTCAGTACTGTTTAAGGGTTGGAATGTTAACTCCTGTACAGTGATGTCTCTACTAGAGCATTTTCTTTCATTCTCCTATTTGTATATAGTCAGGTGTACATATTTAGATTTTATAATGAATTAGCATGCAGCCTTCTCTCACAAGTTTTTTGAAACTTTTTTTAACTTTATTCACTGCACTTTTTGCACTTTTATAGCGATTTTTTGCACATGTGTACAGTCTATTGAATTCTGCAGGCAGAACTTTAAGAGGATATGAATAACATCTTAATGCTCTTTAGATTTGTAAATAACTATTGAAAAATCTAGATTTACTGATCCAGTATTTGCACGGGTTTTTATTTCAAAGTGTGTGTATAATGAAGCGAATTTCATATATAATGACTGAAATACCTCTATACCATGATTCCACAATATAAACCTTATTTGGTCCATTGTGTCAATTGTCTCGTAGGATCTTGGTGCATTTGTGCATTTATAAATGTATAGTTTAGGCAATTACAATGTGATCTACGAGAAGTATGTTATAACTACATTGAATATTTCAACAGTGTTAGTAAGGACCAGATACACATGGATGGTTTAAGGATATTAACAGTATTTTCTTTGTATTTTCTTGAAGCAGAACGGAATTTCGTTTCAATTATAATTACATTTTGTTATGTATATATTTAACTTGCAATCATGATGTCTATATTTATAAATTGTAAATCAGTACGATCCAATTGTCAAGGAGCAATGTGCTTGTTCAGGCAATGTTTACGACATACAGTATTTCCTCTATGTCCATGCAGGCAGTAGGCGCCAAGTCACATGGTCAATCAATTGCTTTATTTAAACGTCACTTTCTTGCGACGCATTTATGGCCACCCCGTTGGCCGAAACGCGTCATGTTCGAGATTTGCACTACTAAAATGGAACAATAAAAACGCTACTGCGGCTGGCAGTATCAGCAAAGAAGCAGTTGTCCGTCTCTCTTTCCGGTGCCTGGATGCACCTTTGAGTGGTAATTGGATATATATATATATCTATATATATATATATATATATATATATATATAAGACAGCCATATATGGAACACACGACAGCAAGGACAAGAAAGTCTATTTTCTTGCTACATAGGTGTATGTGTATATATATATATATATATATATATATATATATATTCTGCTCCAAAAGTCACCCAAAGCGTAAGAAGCACTCAGACCATCGTGCAAAGCTTACACGCTTTATTTGGTATGGACGCAGTCCTTCCTGCTGATATATTTAAACAGCGGTTTCCGTCGTGCCTGACGCGTTTCGTAATTCTTCTTCAGAGGCTTGGCGGACACCTGGCGTGCAACTTCGGTCACTCCCATTCATATCCTGTTTTATAGCACGCCCACAGATGGGCTGTCCTGTATGGCTGTGTGCTAGGGCATTCTGGGAGTTGTAGTACACGAAAATTTACTGTCCACAGATGGAGGCACTATGTTATACTGTTACTGCCAGCCCTATATGGGCCTCCGCATGAGGACCCGTCTGTGGGCGTGCTATAAAACAGGATATGAATGGGAGTGACCGAAGTTGCACACCAGGTGTCCGCCAAGCCTCTGAAGAAGAATTACGAAACGCGTCAGGAACGACGGAAACCGCTGGCACTATCGCGAATTGTGCCCAAACTTCCAACTCTCACATTTAGACGAGCCCCCTCGATGAGGGACGTGCTTGTCAAGAGCAGCCCTGAGGTGAATGTATCTGACATTTGGTTGTCACCCAGGACAGGCTTTTTTAAGTGCAGCTCGTGCAGAGCGTGTAAGTTTGGAAAAAACATCACAGAGTATACCACAGCATTTGATGATAGCCCTATTAAAATCCAGGGTCATTTCACATGTCGAACAGAGTTCGCGGTGTATATATTGGAGTGCACTTGCCTGCTCAAGTATGTTGGGAGTACTAAACTCCAGGTTTTTAACCGTATTCTCCAACACCTTCGTGCTGTGGTAAACTCGGATCCAAACTACCCAGTGGCTAGGCACTTAAAACATGTTCATAATAACAATCTCAATGATCTGAGGTACTATGTAATTGGATCTGTACCTAAGTCAGTTCGTGGTGGCAATAGGGAGAAACTTTTGCGCCAGCTTGAATCGCATTTTATTGTATTACTAGACACTGGAATGCCCAACGGTCTTAACACAGGTGAGGACCCTCACAATGTTTTATGAAGGGTCCACGACCGGTCAAGCTGGTGCCCTTGGCATCTATAGTTTCTCTCCAGCTCTGTAGGATTTTTATCATTCCGTCACTGCATATACTGTATTGTAACCTATGTCTTTTACCCTGATTTTTACTCTGATAGTTATTATTTTTCATCGTTGTTGTTAGCCATGTAACAGTTTGCCATAATATTGCCTCTTTGCACTCAGTCAACATGTTTACTGTGCACTTGCACTTTATTATTCAGAGACTTAGACGGATGTCGATATTTCTGCCAACAATACATGGTATTTTTTGCACATTTTTTAGCGTATTTGCACTGATTTGCACTTGCACTTTATGACCATGCACTTTATGGGGAGCATATAATAATGGTAAAAGGTTTTTACTTGGTTATGTTTTGATAGCCCAAATTATGCATTAAGACTGATAGATCTGTATTTTATTCAGGATGTGGCATGATTGACCACTATGGTTTTGATGACAAATGCAATCAGTATTTTATCCATGTTTTTATCCTGTTTGTACAGTTTTTAATACTTTTTTCTACCATCTTTTATCAGTCTTGTATTTATTCATGTTTATCCATTATTTCATGTCTGCAGGCATTGAGTGGATAATTATTGTGATACATGCTTATTCAATGCGGGCATTTTCATGTACCACCAAGTCTGTTTACCATTGCGATAGCTCAAGGGGAGGTGATCTTAGGATGTGCACACTATAAGTATGTTATTATTGGTCCAGCGCGTCATGTGATCAAGACCGCGGATACGCGGTCAAAACGCGTCAGGCTCGACACTAGTCTTTGAATTTTGGTGATGCCGATTTGATTTTATCATGCAATAAAACACTGCAATTGATTTAAGAACACACTGTGGTCCGTACCTGTTTGTCCTGTGGTACACGAGGTAAACCAGGAGAGTGGTTGCGTCATATATATATATATATACCGTGAGAAAGCCGCAAGGCGAAACGTGTTGGTGAGGTGCGATCTTGCCTAATAAATCGATGAAAGCATCCCTGGGTGTCCTGGATATTCTTTTCGAGATCGGAGAGAAGCGTGCGTGATATTTATATATATATATATATATATATATATATATATATATATATATATTATATAATATATATATATATCTAGTTATATATACACAAGCACCTATGTAGCATGAAAATTAAAGACATCCTCGCCATGCTGAGGTGTGTTGCAAGGTACCTTTGTGTTTCTGGCCTGGGGTGATGGGCTGTAAAGAGGTCGATTCACCACCTATTATCCTGCTGTGCCACCTGAATTAATTCAGGCAGTATAGGAGGAGACTCTTTTAACAAAACTAAGTTCCTGGTGTCATGAGAGAAGCGGTATGAGCGTTAGCCTTCACAGCACAGTGATAAATGTGCTTGCTCACCTGACTGTCTCTCAAAACCGGGATATTTCTTTATTTTTGTAAAAACTGTCGGGACGCCGGACAGTCATCGAAAAACCGGGACTGTCCTGGCTAATCTGGGATGTCTGGTCCCCTAGCTATGCAGAAAGTCCATACGACCCTTATTGGTTTACAGGGCTTAAATTAATAATCCCAAATGCTCTATTTGTGACAGTGTGGGCAAGCAGTTTAGGCTTATCAGAGGGAGTGTTAAGCATTTGTTGTACACACAGAGTCAATAACTGAGACACACACTCAAGTGGAAACTCGAGACCAATTTAGAAATATAACACACATTTTTATATAATTTTAGACAAAAAGATCATCAGAATCAGGTAAGTACTTTGCCATTATAGATTTTTACAGGAAAAACAGTAGAAAATCACAGCTGTCAGATTTGATGCACAAGCCTCAAATGCGATAATGTTATCCCATGGGAGAAATATTCACTGCATAGGTGCACTTACAAACGATTCTCAGGGTTACTCTCCTGGACTTAAGGTGCTTAGGGTTCAAGGCCCAAAGAACCACCAGTAGCTTGGATTTTCCTGCCCTGGTGTGTCCGGGTGCCCAGGTGCCTGTCGCTATGGTAGCCTCGAACGCTACCTGTTAAAGTCTATGAAGAAAACCTGCAACAAAGAAAGGCTGATAGTGGGGACCAAGGGACAAGTCCGGCAGAACCCAGAGGGGGGCTCGGCTCTTGAGGGTCTCTGGAGCAAGTGGGCACCGTCAGCTGACTCGGACTTTGGCTGTGGGGTTCGGGTGCAGAGGTATTTTGACTGGCGGGTTGCTTGCACCAGAGGCACTCACTTCTTGGGGTTGGCCTGGTGATGGGGGCAAACAGGACTGCAGGGCCACTCTCTGTGCTGGCCTCGGTAATGCTGATGTCCCTCGTCAGTAGGTTGGTCTTGGCAGGATTGGTGTCTGGACTGGACACTTAACAAGCCTTGACTGCTGCAATGGCTCCGGTACCCAGGGTATTGGACTAGGGGACTCCTGGATGTTTTAGTGGCTCAAAACTAGCTGTGAAGACAGGGGTGACCTCTGGGAGCCACAAAGTCCTTCTCCTGGGGTGTTGTTTCCTCGGTGGACTCAGTGGTCAGCAGAATGGTGTACCGGGCAGATGCGGTAGTTGCCTGCAGACGGCAGAGAAGTGGCTCCTCCACTTCAAGGGAGATGCTGACTGGTTGGCAAAGTGCTGGCAGCTCTCCAAGGCTTTAGGAGGATGTACAGCTGCTAGACAAGTCGGGTCTTTGCAACTGTCGGGACAGCAGCAAGAAGGCAGGGTTAGGCTCCAATTCTGTGACTGGTCCACAGTTCTTGCATTTTAGGCTCTTCTTGGTCCTTCTTATGTTCGCAGTAAACAAATCTGAGTTCCTGGTGTCAGAGGGTCATGGAAATGTTGAATTTAGGGGTGTTAAGGGGAGTGTAAGGTAGTACCCATCTACTTCTGGGGTGCCTACACCCCCTATATGACCACTTCATGTGGAAAGTGGGCATAAACCTGACCCAGCATTTCTAGTTCCGTTGTTCACTTCAGGTAACCCACCTTAGGGGTGTGACTAGCCTGAGAGTGAACACGCCTTCTGTCTAGTTCGTTTTCCCACCTCTCCTGGTGCCAAATGGGCCTCAGGGCAAGGGTGGCATCTCTCATGTCTGAGGGAAGCCGGGGTTCATATAAAAGGTGGTAGAGGCTTTAAAGCCTCTGGTCTTGATAGGCTAAATCACTAGCCATCCTGCTTGAGGAGGTGTGAACACCTTCCTCCGGAGCAGGAATTGTTCCTGACCTCAGAGAGCACGGGCTCTCACCTGCAGAGGGTCAGAAATGTATCTGTGGAGGCAGGCTGAACGATACCAGTGAGTTAGCACACTAAATACTAGTAGGTTTTTCAGGGGGCACCTCTAAGGTGCCCTCTGGGTGCATGTCTTAATAAATCTAGTATTGGCAACAGTACAGATTCATTAAGACAAGGTGTTTAAAACCAAACATCATTGGTTTCAGTAAAGCCATCATGTAGCTGGGAAACTCATAGTGACCAGTGCCCAGTACATATACTTAAGATGGCTTCCCTGTTCACTTGCACTATCTAGTAATTGAACAGCACATGGGCATTTCTGATGGGCATGGGCATGTCCTCACATGTAATATAATGTACCTTGCCTTATGGCTATACTGCCTGCTGTAGGGATGACTTACATATATTTAATTCAGTGTCTGTGGTCATGGAACACAGGATGTGTGCCATGTTGTGTTTTCAACAATGGTTTGCACCATTTCACGCATCCTACAATGGCAGTCTGCATGGATTTGGGTGTGGGTCCCTTAGGGTGGCAGCCCTTAGGGACTCTCTTTAGTAGCCATTCCCTAGGTACCAGTGGTACCATTTACCAGGGACTTACGGGGGTGCTAAAGTCCTTGCCAATTGGTTAACAATTTCACATGTTGCAATTTTAAGGAAAGAGCACTGGCACTAGGGGCCTGGTTAGCAGGGACCTAGTGCACTTTCAGTTGAAAAGCATCAGTAAAAAGTGGCGTCCGCCAGCAGGTCAGCCTTCCCCTGGCAAAACACTATGTCCGTGCACTCCGTCCACTCCCAGGTAGTGTCCGATTGTGTCAGGGCACTCACAGGTTCGGACAAAGTGGCCAGGTTCAGAATGAACCAGCCACAGTAGGTCACCATCCCGAGGAAACTCCTCACTTCCGTGATGTTCTGGGGAACTGACTCCTTCTGTATTGCTTCCACCTTCCTGGGGTCCCCCCTCAGCCCCTCTCTCTCTCATGAACACGTATTAGAAGAATTCAATCAAATTTTTGTAGAATGGGCACTTCTTGTGGAGTGTCAAGCCACAGTCCGCCAATCTCTCCAGCATTGCTCTGTGCCACACTTGATGTGCCTCCAGGATGTTGTCACTGATGTTTAAGACACCTACCAGGCCAGAGAGTATCTCACAACTGGTTTTATGAAGCACCTCTGCCACTGAGGATATGTCAAAATGTAGCTGCTGATACCTCCGGAGGCCCATGTGCCACAATCCAGCTCCAGCTGGTGATAGCCGGCATTGAGGGCAATTTTTTAAAACCATTGTGCGCCATTCAGGTCCTCCACAATGTCATCCATAGTAGGAGTGATATGTTGTTTGCGCTGTATGGCCTTATTGGGGAGGCACATGTCCACACAAAGCCAAATGGCCCCAGCTTGCTTCGGCTTGAGTGCAATTACAAGGGGTGAGATCCAGGGTGTGGGCCCGGTGGCTTTTTCGATCACACCTTGCTGCTCCGGGTTCTGCACTTCCTCTTCCGCCAAGGGTCGCAAGTGGATGGGTACTATCCGGTGGCGGAGCACCATGGGTCTCATGGTGTCATCAATGTGCAGCCATACCCTTGTGTTCTTGGGCTGTACCAATCCTTTGAACAGCTGGGGAAACTCGTGCATGATTGGTGGGGTGTGTAACTCATGGGTCTATCTCACAAAGAATATGAGCCCCAGGTCTTCAGCCATGTGGCAGTCCAGGAGGGTTCCCGTGTTGCCTTCTATGGCACGGAAGCGGGCCCTTGTCGATCTCCCTTCGCTTTCCACTACCACTTCCACTAGTCCCAACCGGGGCAGAAGTTCCGTGCATTCATAGGTGTATATTCTTGCTCTGATGGGAGCCAGCTCAGGGTGTGGGGTTATCTTGTTGCACTGGGTGATATTCATGACATTGACCATCAATTAGAGCTCTCACAAATGATCCTCCAATCTCCACATGGATGGTGGCATTTCTGGTTGCCTTCTTTGCCTGCAAAAGAGATGGTGAAAACCTTTCTGTCATCGTCTTCATCGAGCATGTGACGGACTCTCGGACTGCTCCGTGATTGCTGGCCCTCTGGCTCCTCACCTCGATCGACAGCTGCTGCAGGGCTACCCTCAGCTTGCCCCTGTTCTCCGTTCTTGCCCTCTCCCTTCGCTCCGGTATTCGGTGCGCAAGACTGCAGTTGTCGCACCTACACTCCGGTTGTCATGGAGTACTGGGGGTACGCAGGCAAACAGGCCTTCTCTGGATAGCGTTGACCTGCTCCTCTTTCACTTTCACAGTTCGAAAATGCACCCGGCGGGGCCACCCCTCTCGCCAGAGCCACCTCCATGTCATCGGCACTGCTGTTTGCCAACTCATGCGACCATGTGACCTTGTCAGCATCAGGATGGCATCCAGGGTCATTCCTGGCTTGAGCAGAATGAGCCTTCAAAGGACTGCCAAACTGCAGCCCTGTATCAGTTGCACTCTGATCTCATTGGGTAGGTCAGTGCTGACGCAAGTGCTCACTACTTTCCTGAGGCCTGCGTAGAAGACATTGATGGACTCATCCTCGACTTGTTTAGCCTGTCGCAGCTTATACCGCTCATAGCCTGGGTTTAAGTTAGGGTGAAAATGCCGATCCAAGGCTGCAACGCAGCATCAAAGTCTGCATCGTCACCTGTGCTTCAAACAGTTCATACAGCTCTGCCCCTCTAAAGTGAAGCAATAGTGATCTCTTCACCACCCCATTGTTTCGTGTGTGGCGTGGAAGTAGAGCTACAGTCTCCCAACCCACAAACTCAGCCGTTGCTGGGTCCACTAGTTCGCTGAACAGTGGCATCACCGTGACAGGCAAATGGCTATATGGAGCGGGTGGCCGGGGTGGGGCCTGTTGCTGTTCATTGTGTGGACCACACTCCGTAGGCAGACTGTCTCCAACCACCTTTTGGACCTGGGTGAAAATGCAGTTTGTCATTATGTGGGTCCACCACCAGTGTACCACATGCCTGTTTGCTCCAACTGGGCACCTCCTGGCTTCAGATTGCTGAGCACTGCTGTCCGCTGACCGACCAACACTTGTGACGTGCGTGCTGTAGATTCCTTGATTTCTGGGCAGACTGGGGTGAAGGCCACAAGAAGTTCTCCATAGAGAAGCGTTTAATAATCCTCTAGGGCTGTCCCTGCCCTCTGGTGTAATTGTAACACAGTGTATAGTAGAGGCCGGGTGGCGCTTTACAACATCCAGCAAATGTCGTGGGATCGGACCCCTCTGTGTAGTCCTGCCCGCTCAACAGCAGCAGGGGTTTCGACCAGCCATAGGGGCCTTGACCAGGTGCAGGCAGGGGGGCCCGACAGAGAGAACAATTAGAGGTATCTTCACGAAGGCTTGCTGGAATCGCAATGGAGATGCCCACGGTAGCCACGCATTACGCAGCAGGTGTGGTGTGCCCAACCCCGCCAGATGCATGTGGCCTTCATACCGCCCTGACAAAGGTGGTGGGGGAAGGAGAGATAACACCCACCTCAATGTGGTTCGGGCCCCAGCTCCAGCAATCTATGGCGCCAGTACCTCAGGGTCCGCTCGACAGCCACCTAGGGCGTCACAATTCCACAAGCTCTGTCCCACAGGTCACGGGCCACTCGGGGAAGTCACCTTCATTTCGGGGGCATAAGGCTTCCCGGTTGTTGCCGCTCAGGTGGCTAGTTTCTGCAGAACCCCCGCCAATGCCGCCGTGGCCGGAGTAGCTCAACTCTCAAGCAGCTATCTTCGGTGGTAGCTAGTTCTCCCCCCCTTCATGTGAATATTTACATTTAGCTACACTTCAATGTAAATATTCTAAGTACCATGCGGCTCTACTCAAATAGTCTTGGGCCTGAACTTAATAATACCCGCATCTCGTTTCACATTGTTTTATTTTTAAATATTTTTCTAAATTATATGTTTGGATACACATATAAGAATTGCTATTCAGTGCAGATCCTACACTGTTAGCTTTTCTCCTCCACTGTTTTTAAAAAATACTAAACAATTCCAGTCGCGGCCGGCATGTCTCGCGGGCGGGGGGTGGGGGAGGTCGCGCGCGGAGGGGAGGGGGTTTAATTTAACATCCAGGCTCCCTCCAGGCCCTCCCCGAAGCCAATCACAATGCTGCAAGCAGCGTTGTGATTGGTGGGGACGTTGCCCAGCCAGGTGCTTACGGGGAGGCCATGTTCTCGCAGCCTGCATGGAGAAGATATCAGAGTGCACATGACTGGTTTGGGCGGCCCCAGAGGGCCGACCAAGCAGTCATTGCGCCCTCAGGAGTGGGCACACCACTCCTCCCCTGCCCTGGCTCGCAGAGCAGCCCCGCCCACCTGCCTGCACGCAACCAAACATAAAATGGTAATAACTGAAAGTTATTACCATTTTATGTTTTTGCTTCTCTGCGAGAAAGCAGTGGGGCGACGCTCCTCCGCCCTAGTAGAGGCACCGTCCCTGAACAATTCTTCTAAGGTGTAAGTCCCAACATCAGCTAAATGTGAGATCATGTCTTGAGGATATCATGCATTATGGTTGTATTTGATTTGGACGAGAAACAAACCCAGTGAAACTGGGTCTGACGAGCCCTTTGCCTGGAACTATTCTCCTTGCAATTTACACTGGCATTCACTTGGCTGACAAACCCAACCGGTGAATGTCCTTCTCGATGGAAATCGTCTTGTGCTAGGCTTGATTCTCTCTGTATTTTTGGCCCTGCTGGGGTACCTTTTATGGGCTGGGGGCGGGAGCACCAATGGTGTGCTAGGTTTCTGGAACCCTGTTTCCTGTGGTTTGTCCGTGCTTGTAGTCTGCGTCCACTGCAGTAGGTTCCATCTTAGGGTCTTGTCTTGATTCTCAGGTGGAAGACAGGAATCACAGTGCAAGGCTCTGATTTTGGCAGCTCTGCAGACCAGCAGTGGACGTTGGAGGCTTCTGCTTGAGGACAGATTGAAATGTCGACTGATAGGAACTGCTTTGAATGATGCCAGCCCTAGGACGCCTCCTAAAACATGGAGAACTAGCTCAATTGAAAATGGTCACCTTCTCTGCCTGATCAGTCAGGTACCTTTCTCCACCAGCTTTCTGTCTACTATATAAGGAGGCCAGTGTCATACTTGCCAGACCTATCAATTTAGGCACTAGGTTTCCAATTTTCCAGCAGTGCTACTGCGTACTGATTTCAGGCTGATCTTCATGAGGACAGAGCTGGCCTCAGCATTTCACTGCCCCATGAGCAAAGAAAACTATAAAAGCAATGCCAGAGCAGGCAGCCATGTGTTAATTTCAGAGTGTGTGTCTAGGTTGTAAAACTAGAAGAGTCTTGTGAGAAGAAAGGACAGCCTGGGGAAAGGCGGTTTACCCAGTTACATAGAGCCCAAACTCAGCTTCTGCATGCTCCCATGTAACATATGCAGAAGAAGAAAGGGTGTGAAACGAATGCCTCCTAATTAACCTGAATGAGGTCATTTGCCATCTGAAGCCCAGGCATCTCAAGTATGTATAGGTCCCACCAGCTGGAGAGGAGTAAAAGAGGATGCCACATTCTATCTGCACCGAAAGTGAACCACTGTACTGCTGCCCCAGTGCATTGCGGTACTTGCAGTCTGTATTATTTCCATCGTTGAAAAATGTACATCTCCCTGATGCTCTATTCCTAAATGTAAACTTGCATCTCTCTTGCTCCACGTTTCAAGACAGATGTAGGCAAATGTAGGTTCTCCCTGTCAGGGAGATGGGGTACTAGGTGGTCCTACTGGTGATGGAGTAGGCACCAGTCTTGCCCTCATCTAGAATTTTCAGGGGCCCATCTTTGCATCTCTTTGTTATTCAGCCTAATGGTCCTCGGACGTCAGGATAAGCAAGAGGCAGGGGCTTTGTCTTCATTTGAGGCTCCAATCCTCACCTCACAGTCTACATTTTCTAACTTCTCGACCACTCATGACCAAGGTCATCTCACAGTCAAAGAATTCTCAATGCATGAAGTGACCCAAATCATTGGCTGGAATATGTATTCAATGAATGCCAGAGGATTTTGGGACAATCCTTCCTTTTTCTGTGATTGGGGAATAGTGCCAAATGCCCATGGAGTGAAGACATGAAAGATCAACTCATTGTATGGGTGGCTCGCTTTCCTAGAGAAGAGGAGGTGTACCTGCTGGCGAGGCACAACCAATGGTTCTTTGGTACCCCAGGTCCCCATTCATCCAGAGGCCAGGCCAGGGGCAGATTCTGGGGTGGATAATTAAAAATGAAAGTGGTATAAATCATATACACCTGCAGGTACAAGGCTCACAAAAGGTATTGTCAGAAGGATTCCGTACATGCAAAAAGGCATTATTCCCTGGGGAACCAGCTCTGGCTCCCATGTTTTTATTTGTAGTTTTGGAGTAGCAGCTTGTAGACACTACCTGGAATTTCATTTCCTCGCCTTGTACAGTAAATAGTGTGTAGATTTCCCCCAAGTATCTCCACACAGTAGGATAAGCAACTCAAAGAAGGGTAGGCGGTATATCCTTGGCCAACAGACTCTTAGAGCTGCTGTGATGCGGATCCTTAATTGTTATTATGTCTAGTGTCTGCAGATAAGCAGGTGGATGATAAAAGTCAGAAACCACATAAATCATTTAAGGAAAATAATTCAGGGAAACTGGGCATCTCAAACTTTTAGAACTTGAGTCTCACTCCGTCCAATAACATCAACAGTGCAAGCCAGTAGAATTATCTGCAAGTTACACAAATTCTGCAAGCTGAGGACCATCTCTCAGTCCAAAAAGATGTAAAATAACTATATCTCAGTTTATTCCAGTTGTACAGGCTCAAATCCCAGACAGCTGAGCTTTTGCTCCTGTTACGTAAATTTCAGAAGCTAAGGTCTTACACAACAGACCTATCACTCACATCTCTTAGATGCCTTAAACTGTAAAACAATCCCTCAAATTGCATAGATTTTGCAGGGACATGCCAGAGACAAATGAACTATCCTTTGATGCATCAGAGGCATCCCTCAGGGTTCACAGATCCTAATGGACTGTGTCTAACTCCAGAGAGCAGTACTATCCCTTTCATTTCTACGGTGGGGCTAAGACAGTGAAAATCCATCAGAACCCACCTACTTTAAAAAGACAGTGTGGGTTTGATTCACTAAAAGTTTAAATCTCCATAAACCTATATAACGCAGAGATTTATGACTGTATATTTGATTCACAAATTGCTAGACCTTCCCATGCACTTCATATTATGTTCACCAACTGTGTGTAAAATTACTTTCCATGATTAAGACCTTTTAATAAATATGATTTGGCCAATGAAGACAAAAGAGTAGAGCTTAATGACTTTTGATAAATTGCACATACACAAAACATCAGGAAGTGTTCATTTTCTGGCATTGAAAGTTCCTGGAGTGAGAAGATAAATCCCTAGAGAGCAGAAACAGCCACAGCATCACAGAGAAGGATTCCAGTACATCCCCAGAGTAAACCAACAACTCCTTCCTATGTGGGAGTACGCATGCATTTTGTGCGGAAGAAGCACCTTGAAACAAGACAAACAGAATCCATTGCCATCCTCCGATATCGCTCAGTCATCACTGACAAATTTCCATCATTGACCTCAACAGTGAAGGGAAGTACAAGTTTGCGGATCCTGAGCAGCAGGTCCATGACCATCAACATTTCCATATGATATTGAGCACATTCAAAACAGATTTCCAACCTTGACATGCAAGGCACTTCAGTGAGTTGCCAAGCTCAAGCGCTAAAGCATGGCAACTGGTTGTAGTTCTCCACCTCAGCTCTACCTCAAGATGAGGGAAGAAAAAATTATGACCATCCTCAACATGTATATAGTGGAAGATGTGAAAGAGGGGCTCGAGGTCAGAGGAACCCAAGGTAAAAGACATAGGAGGTGTAATGGAAGTGCAGGTAGTTATTAAAAAGTTGACTTGGCTGAGAATCATCATCATTGTGAAGAGTGTCAGATCTAATCATATTCACTTTGATCCATGTATGTACTACTGCCTGCTGTGGGGGCGAACAACTCTCTAATGGGACTGTGGAGATTTATTGAGTTTGGACTTCAACAATCAAAATACTGTGTAATCTTGATGATGAAGTGATGATTTGTCTGCCCGGTGCGTTGAGTGATGTGCCACCACAGTATGACTAAGGTTCCTTCTCCGCTGGATCATGGAATTGTGGTTCGATCCAGGGCAGCTAACAGCAGTGCAGCATACACAGGTCCTTATCACCCAGCTTTTGCACCTTAATAGTGTGCTTCATTTTACGGTCGCACTATACTAGTTCCTGTCTACGAGCGTCCACCAGGTATTCATGAGTGCTGCCAATTAACCCTAAAATGTCTGTAAACCCTGCGATAACATAGATGTTTGCTTTGCTGGTATTGTCTGTGTGAGTGTTCAAGGAGAGCTGCTTATGCTGCCCACTCACTTAAGAAATGCCAGTTACCAATCCTACTGGGTTTCTTTGCGTTGCCTGTTGCAAAGATGTGCAGCACTGCTAGCATTTTCCGAAAGGGGGGATGCAGTGGAACCTTAAGTTGGGCTCCAGGGGACCTGTAACGATGAAAATATCTTTTGTATGGTGCCCATGTCGAGCCTGTATATCCTGTGGATCTCAAGCTGACTCGTGGGGTCCAGCTTTACTGTATAAATCTTGGCTCTCTTGTGTTGCTACACCAATTGTGGTCATTGATTGGTGGCCTGATTTCCATCCACGTGCAGTATGGCTTATTGTAGCAGAACATGGATCTGGCATTGAATGATATATTGGCCTGGCCATGTTGAATTGATGGAGGTGTACAGTGGAATGGAAGTATGATCTGCTGCAATCAACCTATGAGAGCTTCACCTGTCCAGGCCTATTCTGTAGTTCTGGTCCTGTGTGCATGTGTGTATGTGTGTGCGATTTAATTGTTTTAGCTCAAACAGTGCATGTACTGTGTTTTTTGCATTATTGCGTGATCTTAATTTTTTGTATTATTTTATAGCTTTTCCTTCATTCTCTACACTTGCAGGAATTTTTCCCACCTGCTTTTGACCTTAGGAATTTTAAGGTGGTATTTTCCACTGATATTCAGTGACCTTTCATACTTGTAATTAGGTGTTATTTACCAGCTGTTCTGTTTCGAATGTAATAAATGTCACATGCAATAAATAACACATGCGATAAATAGTGCATGTGGACAACAGATGTGGTATTTAGCATGTAATACATACCACATGCAATTGCTAACTCGTGATCAGGCGAGTTTGTAAATTCATGTACTTTTTACCCTGCCATGCAGTAATTGCCTCTGCGCATAACTCATAATCAGGGACTATGTGGAAAATCCTAATATGGTTTTTCCAAACTCTAATTAACACCTTTTTAAGTGAAAGGTTACATGCCTAACACATATCTGACAAACCTCGGCAAGTTTGCCTAAAAACAGCAGAGCTATCTACCACATTACAAAAATCTCACCGGCTCTAGCTTTAGACAACAGAGGTATCACTGATGATGTACAGATTCTATAGGTTCAGGCATCAGACAGCCGAGCAATTACTGAAGTTACACAGATGTTGCAAGCTGAGGCCTTAGACAGCAGTGTTATCCCTCACGTTACACAGATCTTGCAAGATCTGCCTCAGACAGGACTATGAAAGGTATTTTCTGAACACATAGATCTTCCAGGCCCAGGACGTAGACAGCAGACCTGGTCTACACAGAGCTTATAGGTTGTGGCTGCGTGTAGAGCAGGGGTCTTCAAACTGTGGGGCGCGACCCCCAGGGGGGCCGTGGAGCGATGCAAAGGGGGTCGCGCCTTCCCAGTCACACTTCTGCCGAGGCCCAAGGGCTTCAGCCCCCCCCTCTTCCCCCGTCCTGCGTCTCAGCCCGGGCTGCTGCAGTGCAACTCGAGCTGCTGGGGGCTCAGCTGGGCAGTGTCTGGAGTCTTATCTCCGGCACGCCCGAGTTTTTCACAGGTCTTTAAAGACCATTTGCATGTTTACATGCCTTTGTAAACTGGTTACAGAGGCTTAGTTTTTTTCCTGGTTCCAGTATCCCCTGAGCCCCCACTCTGCCTATTCCTTACATTTGTATTTTACCTTTACTGCTGCAGTGTGAGAATGCATTTCATAAAAAGGAATATAAAGTAGGGTTGCCAAAAGAAAAATGCCTGCCGTATTTTGTTTAAAGAGCCTGCAAAGACCTCCTTGACACTAAATAGACTTATAAATAAAAAGTATGTATGCATTCGTTATGTGACTTTTCTGTCTTTGTTCTCTTTAATTATCAGTCATGGATCATTGAGGCAGCCCTAGAACACAATTAAAAGTGCTTTCTATTTATATTTGCTGTTCGAAGTATGCACAGATAAGTGCTTAAAATACAGCTTTAGGTGACTGCTTATTTTTGTACCGACTGGGCCATCAAAATAATCTGCTGGCAACCCTAACCATAGGACTGGAAGTTTGTTGAAGGATCAGCACATTATTTATTTCCTCGATCCCCGATTAATGCCATAATAGCAATAGTTTAACTTAGATCTTAAACCCTACGCCGCCGTCCATAACATGCTGAGTTACTTCAAGTGTCTGGGAATGCACTCTGCATTCAGACAACTCACTCGTCATTCTCGCCCTTCACTTTCACGCTCAAACTGCATTCACAGCAATCACAATGCACTCACACCATTCACCCGCTCACCCTGCACTCACAGTGATCAATCTGCACTCACAATGCACTTGCTCTGTTCATCCTATACCTCACCCTGCAGCCACACGAGTACACTACTCATCCTGCACTCATGTGACACTTCACTCACCTGTCCCCCTCACTGCTCAATATGCAACTCACTCAAACAAGCCCATCAGTAATCATACACTCATTCGTCCCATTCTGAACTTGCATCCGCACCTAAATTCATAAGCCACCTCACTCACCCTGCAGTCACTCCTCTTACCCTACTCTCACACTGTTGCATCGCTCACCGTGCACTCACATGGGCACTCTTGTCACCCACACAGTGCAGAGGGTTAACGTTCCTGCTACAAAGAATATGTACCATGCAGATCACAGAAATGAGTGTGAGTAAACTATGAGTAGCGCTATAAAAAAATGAAATGTTTGTCAGAAAGGTGCTATAGAGAGATGAGGTGAATTGTTGGTGAGTGGCAGTGAAGGAATTCATGGAGAAGGAGGAAACGGGGGTGGGGCACCAAAAAGACTGTTGCACCGTGTGCGACCAGTGTTAGGACCAGCCCTGGCTGGGAGTGTTAAAGGTGAAGTGAGAGGTTGAATGGGGAGAGTTCAGAAGTTGTAAAAAGGGGTGAAATAAAATGGCCTGCAAAGTGAGAGAGGGATCCGGGGTCAGGAGAGGACAGAGGGATGGAAGGGAGGGGTGAGAGAAAAGCTGCATGGGTAAACTGCTTAACTCTGCACAAAACCGCCAGGGTTTTAAGGGACCCCTGCTTCTCCCGGCCAGGGCCAAGTGAGCTTCTAATGTGGCAGCACGTATTCCTGCGGAGTGGAAGGCCCTTCACAAAGTTTGACTAGAAATCTTTCTGATGTTAATTGCTGTATTTTGGTTATACACTGGTACTGATGGGGTGAAATCTTTCCTCAGTGTTACTGTGTACGCGGCATCACATAACATCATTTACCTTTTCTTCCCACACAATTTAGTCAAGCCTGTCACGTAATTTGGTCCTCACCTGCCTCATAATTCCAGCAGCCCTGCCTACAGGTTTAGAAATTTTTGTCAGGAGGGGGTCCTTACGCCTCAAAATGTTGACAGGGGGGTCTCGGCATCCAAAAGTTTGAAGACCTCTGGTGTAGAGGCTGTGAGTGCCACACTGGGAGAAGTGAGAACCCCGTGTGATTCTTGCCACCCCTGGCCTTTTACCTTCCCCTGTCAATACATACACACTCGGTGACCCTGCATTCTGCTGTTCACAGTGTGCAGAGAGGACGGCTCGGACCTCAACCAGCGGCTGGGGTTAGTTATGGCTGCCCCAAGAGAGACCTCGCCTCACAAGAACATCTCCCCGCCTGTGTGTCACTCGGAGACGCCCGCCGCGCACGTCTGGCAGCTTCGCAAAGACTCTGCAGGAGAACAGAGAGCTCCAGACGCTTCCAAGAGAGGTACTGTATCCTATTGAACTGCATTTGTATTTATATATCTCGCTTCATAACCCTAAAGTGGCGCTTGTTATTGCATGTGGGCTATTCTGAAAGATATATGGCGACGAGGGTCCTCCCAGTAGGGTTCAGTCAGTCACACTCCATTCCTAAGCCTCTCATGAGAAGTGAGGGGAGATGACGCATCAGTCTCTTAAGTGGAAGGCACAGCACAGCCCCCGTCACCGCACTTGTCCACAGTGGTGACGCTTCTGAAGACGCAGCCTGTCCTATGCAGATTCCAGATGCACAGGATCACAGGGTGTGAACTGTGACAACATTCAAATGTAAATATCACCGAGCAACGAATGACCTCATTTAATGCACACTTCGGACCCCGTGGCTCCCTGCCTTTGGGGTTGTCTCCTCATTGACTACCTGTGGTAATACATCACATCCTACAGATGGTGTCCAAAGGATGTCCATGCAAGGAGTCCACTGGTTGGTTAAACTGGCGTTCTTGTGTATGACATGAAGCTAGTGCCTGTAACCTGAGAAGGTAAACGTAGCGGCGAAGCGTAAAGAAAATCAGAAGAGAAAGGAGAGGCCACAAAAAGGAGAGGCCATAAAACGCAAAGTCCAAAAAGAAATGGTTGATGAACATTAACAGGAGGGAATTGGGTAACATAGATAGGTTACTCACCTGTAATTAGCCATACACATTTACTTGTCTGACCCCCGACTTTCAGCGACCAGAGCTCAGTCCCTGAGGCTGTAAGCAGAGCTCACTGCGAGTCACGGGATGGATTTGCCACAGGGCGAGTGGGCACCTGGCGTATGACTGAGAGTGGCCTCGAGGCTAGTCCAGTCGCCCTCCTCCCCCGTGTTCAAAGGAGGGCACATAAGGGGAAATGATCCCTTGAGTATCCAGGAGAGCTAATTACACCGGTTTTATGAGGGCACACTTTCTTCTTGGAAAGAGGCGAGCAAGTAGAATAAAGGGGTGGTTGAAGAAGGCCTTTCAATACTTGAGTGCTCATGAGGGCTTCTGGCAGACCTGTGTGTGCCTCATCATTTCCGGGGGCCTTCTTCCCTTGCTGAAGAGAGAATTGAGGTTACTCACAATCAGTACTTCCATACGAGTCCCAGGAACCATCCCACATTAGGGGCTGCAGCAATATTCCCATAAATTATAACACAAGCCCCTCACCAGCCCCAAGGATTCTGATAGTGAGTGACTAATGTCCAAGTCACTCTCTTCTTGTGAGGTGGCACCATCCCACGTAACGCCATCCCCCATCTCAGCTTCCAAGTCTCCACTCACTAGAGCTTAGGGCTGAATGGGTCCAAAAACTACTCCGAGCTGCTTGTGCCAAGCACTTACAATACAGATTATTTACACTGGTGTGAGTGCTGCAAAGGCTGTCTGTACGTTGATGGCAAACATGGTCTATCTTCTAGCCCAAAGTGACACACAATCATACTGTCTATGGTGAACAATTATGCAGCTATGCACAGAAGAGAAGATGTTAGTTTAGGGTTGACACTAGAGTCCAGAGATGGTGGCAGACATCAGTTGTGTTCGGAGGACTCCTCAGTGCCACTGTCCCATGGCGCCTTGATAGTTGCTATGTTACTACCTTGCCTACAAGCTCATTTACTCACACGCCTACAAGCTCCTTCACTTACACGAGGCAGGACTTTAAGATGGTGATGCCCAAACAGGTAGGCAACTGTTAATCGTCTTGAGCAGCTCTGCTAGTATAGACGCAGCAGCCTATTTCTTGCCACCTCCACCCAATCGTGGAAGCTCTCACAGACAAACACAACTCAAGTTTACTGCAGCTTAGGGGGCCTCCTAGATTTGTGAAGTAGAGAGCATTACATACAATGGGAAAGTTCCATACTGATCCTGTGGAGACAGGCTGTCTTCCAAAGAGGGAAGAGATGTGTCAGGATAGATATCTCAATGATAGTCACTAGAAAAGTAAGTTCTTGGGAAAGATCTGTGATGGAGAAGGGGCAAGGGATGGGCTGTTCCTGATCGAGTTATTTCCTACAGGATCTGGATGGAGTGGCGGTATTTTTTTGCTAGGAATATATGATTGTTTTCTTGTGGTTTGGGATGGGGTGCTTGTTTTGTACGAATTTAATGGGATGCTTGTGATCTCTCTGTTTTTTGCAGTTGGTGCAGGACAGCTGTCTGCCACCGTCCAGAGAATCCTGCCAAGCGCTCACCAGGTATCCTCCTCATTTTTACAACAGTGCCCTCTGGATTCTTCTCCTCTCCTGAAACCCTCCTCCACCTGGGCATCCTACTCTTTCTGCAGTCCTCCCATCTCTGCACCCCACTAATGCTCACCTCACCTCCACGCATATACATCTTTCTGCAAATCTGCATCCTGTTAAGCACCTCTTCATGGACAACAAGTATTCACCATGGGCACGCTGCATCATATTACCTCCCCACAACCCCTTCGCAACCACTGCACCTCCTACAGAACGCGTCCCCACACCACCTGTACACACTCCTCTTTCGCAGCTCTACACACGCCACCTTCCTCTTAAGCCAGCCCTACGACTCCATTACACCAGTAACCCCACTCCACCATGCCCACTATTTATCCACACTTTTAAAAATAGTTTTATTGTCCCTCCCTCAGCTCTATTTCTTTCTCTGCCCATCTTGGGCACCAGTACCATCTTTGTTCCATTGCGACCCGTGCCATACGACAGCACCTCTACACCCTTTCTTCTTTGCACACGTGTCCGCTCACTTGTCGCACATTGATCTCATGGAACATTGCATTTCGCGTGGGACTCCTGGCACCTCTGCAACATAGCCCTTCCCTTGCCAAACCTACTTCCCTTTGCACCTCTCCCTTCTTCCTGCTCTACCAGATGTGCCTCCTGAGACCCCTCGCCCCTCTCAAAGGGTGTCTGGAGAAAGGAGAGAGACAAGCAAGAATTCCAAACATCTGACAAAAGTATCTCTCCCAGCGCTTCTCTCCACAAAACCCCAAACCCACTGATTTCCTGGTCCTCTTGATGTCATCTCATGAGCTGGGTTGGCATTCAGTGCAGCATTGCACCTTCTCCCTTCACAACTGGTCTCATTCCTGGCTCCCGTAAAGGTGTTTTTATGTTCTGAGCTACACATCCCTAGAGGCGTTAGTATTTTCCTACCTCTGTAATTGCTCCTCATTCCAAGGTTTTCAGAGTGCGCCTGTGTGTGGGAATCTTTTTCTTGCATACATGTGAGCAATTTGCCTACCACCACAAGCCTCCACACTTGCAGAAAGTGGGAGTTTCTATGTGGAGCGCCCACTAAAAACCGAATTCCATGGACGCCTTTGAATAAAGGCTGGATGGAGGACAAAGAGTGCTGCTGAGGGAGGTAGATGGACCAGATGGGGAAGGAGAGATACAGAGAACTGCGGTGCTGAAGAAAATAGCTGATACTGATACAGAAGAGAGTGTCCAGATGGACTGGCGTTACAAAGGTGCAATAGGTCCTGGGGAGGGTGGGCAGCAGTGGTGCAGAAAGGCAGGGGCAGCAGAGTCACAGGCAGCACGGTCTAGAGGATAGACACTGCTGAAGCATAAAGGCATGTACAGAGCTAGGTATACACAGAGGGCAACATTTCAGACCCCCAATAAGGGAGATCTGGAACACTCATGATGACGGCCTTACTATTAACTAAGGTTCCCTATGAAAAAACTGTGTCTTGACAAGAGGTGGATCATCTAAAGAGTCAGCAGAAGAATTAGCAATCAGTCTGATGCTGCTGAATGGCCCACAGGGCCTGACTGGTGTCAGTTGCCACCATCTTTTGTGAAACTTACGCGTAGCCCTTGGCCATGCCCTTTCAGGGCTAAGACTCTAATCCGTAGGTCTAAGCAATGCAGTAATCTCACTCCTTCTAGGATAAGTCCTTCTCCGACCCCACTCTTTCAGGACTTTAGAACCCCCTCATTACACTCCTTCTGCAATCTGGCCACAACCACTGTAATCATTTTGCGGTAGTCATGCCCCAGCCCAAAGACTACACTGTGGTTGAGTCAGTTCTCCCACATCTCAAAATGTCCAAATGATGCCGTAGCTGTGCAACTTTGGTGGGGAACCATTCCTCTGAGGGGAGCCTAATTAGTGAAGACCACCACTGTTTAGGAATCCAGGCAGAAATCCCCAATCCTTTTGGGTTTCTAGTCTTTTAGTCTGATTCCATCTTGTATACGGAACACATGCTGGTTTGAAGCGTGTGTTTGAAGACTAGCATCCACATGGCACTTATCTCTTCCACCGAGGGTTTGTCACTTGTTGGACGTTCATGAATTAGACAGCTGGCTGCTGCTGATGGTGCATTAAGAACAGACATTTGAAATTAGAAAAATGCCTGCCTGACGTAGATTCCCAGTTGTCCCCATTGACGTCACATGAGAAAGGTTCCTATAATGACCCATGAATGAATGTTCACCAGTGCAACATGTATGCTACATTCTGACTTTCCACATATGGTTTCTCTTTGGATGTGTGCCCTCATGTCCTGCCAATAATGCCAAGTTATTCAGCATTCTGTAGCCTGTCACCCAACATACATGAGTTCATCAAACATGCCTCACACATTTACCATTGTATGAATGCCCTTAAACCCTACAACCTGGTTTAAGATTCATGTTCACAAAATTGAGAGGAGAGTGTGTCTCATAATGCTCCCCTTGCATAATTCATTGGGTAGTTTAAAATGCACCTCCCAAGCTGAGGAGGTGAAAGCGGATAATAATTGTTTTAAACGTTGGCTACAAATAGGTTGAGTATAAAACAATTTCAAAGGTAAGAACAAGTATATTTAGCACCATAATAGTTTTTTTTAATCAAAGGTGTGCCTAAAAAGGAAGAATCACACCAGGACCATTCAATAGAGAACCTCAGTTCACTAAGACAGTTCAGATGGGCCAATGGGGATGTGCTAAAGACAGTTACCTTGTTATCTATAGTTTTGGAGTTCAAAATAGTTTATTTAATTGTATTGTAAGATGAGAAGACGATAGAAAGAAACGCACCGAAAAGGTACATAAGTGTGTTTAAACCATTAAAATACAGAATGTTATAAGAAATGTACCTGTAAAGTTGTATGTATAATAAAAAGAAAGAAAGAAAAAGGAATAACTCAAATATAAATAAAACAAAGAAGGCCTACTAAACTACGATGCAAACATATTAACATTTTTAACACCTGACCTATATATTATTAATAGCATATCTTATAAATAGAATGCAATATAATCATCAATCGGTTTGCAAAAAAGTTGATACTTTAAAGTATTATAGACAACACCCATAAGAGTCAAATTAGCCCCTATTCTAGTAAAAAATATCCAGGACCACCAGGTATGGACTAATAATAAAGAAGCATTTTTCCAACTTGTTTTAATTGATCTTAAAGCAGCAGATAGCAAAAAATCCAATAATTTGTTGTGCAAATCTGACATTATAGTGGATAATTAAATAGATTTACAATTCAGCATGTCATGAGAGAGATTATCAGAAATTTTGAATATTTTCTTAATAATATCCCAAACCTCTTTCCAACAATTTGAAACAATAGTGCAAAACATGTCTCAAAGAGCCAAGATTCAAATTACAATGCCAAAATTTGGGGAATCTAAAAGGTTTGAGGTATATCATTTTAGATGATTTTCTCTAGTTTTTCAAAAGAGACACATCCGAAGGCTTTAGCTCCTCTTCCATGCCCAGGTGAAGATGGCATGGTGGGTGAAGAATGAACAAGTCTAGGCGTCAGGCTTTCTTAGCTGATCACTCATTTATAGAGCTCCTGGCACCGCACAGGTACGGTGACCATCGCATAAGCCTACCACTTCTCCTGTCCACAGCCAGGGCACATGGGGACAGACACAGCTAGGCCTCTCAACTTTCAGGAGTGTCCAGCTGCATTTTCTGTGGCCTCTTTGCTTTCACACATTCAGGCTACTCCTGGAATTAAGATCTCTCATAGTAGTCCGGGCAGAGTGCCCAACTGCTCCCTGGGGCAAGTATGGAGGGGTCATTTCTATGTCTCTAAGACAGGTTCAGACTGAAACAATACATTCTTCTTCATGTCTGAAGGAATTTGGGATAGTCCCCAGAAGTCATAGCTTCAACCAAGGCCAGTCAACTTCAGCTAGGTACTTTAAAGAGGAATAGTCAAGTCAAGTCAAATAAGCTTTATTCAAAATCATGTAGTGAATCATAAAAGCTACAAAAAATAACAGTGTCTAAATTAAAAATCAATTAAAAGAAATAGTTAAAAAGATAAATAAAACATGTGGATAGAAACAAACAGGGACATCCTCTTGTAGTCAATAAAATATCTACAGCTGCTTCCTACATCTTATAACAGCCAATACGTACCACGACAAAGGGGAATATTGTTTTTGAATGGTGGTACTTCCAACCCTTAGAATAACCATGAACAAGCGCTTCCTAAAGAATTATAAAATTAGTTACCTTAGCAAAGTCTACTGAGACTTGACTTCATACCACTAAAATTATGACTGTTATCCTGCAAATCCAACATGGAGGAAAGATCTAATTTTGGGTAACTACTCCTTGTGTCAAAATGTTCATGGTATAAGGGAGTTGTCAATGGTGAGGTACATCAGAAGGAGAGACCCATATGCTTGATTTTGATCCAGCATGGCTGGGTTGCTTCCTGCAAGCACAAATATTATCACCAAGTTAATGTGTGTGAATAGTTATTCCTGGGAGAAAGCCAAAGGTGCTGAGTGCTTTGAGCTTTCTCAGACTGCTTTTTCAGCATGTGCTAAAACTTTTTCAGCTAACTTAGCAAGCGCAAATTAGCAACTTCTTTTATTGATTTTCGTTTTATAAAGCAAATACATAGTTACATCATAAACTTCATGCATCTTCAATTCTGGGAAATCGCCTCTACACGTATCCATTTTACAATCACACAAATATCAATTTCTCCTTGGTATTGCACTTTAGGATTCAACTATCCCACAGTAGATGCTTTGCATTTAACTTTGAGAATTAAGTAACTAAATAACTGGTCGGTGATTCCTATGCCCATATTCTACACTTTCACAGTTATAATAACTGTTGCATGTGGGTAGGCCCGGCGTCGGCCGGTGGCTTGTCTTGGTGCGTATTCTTATTGGGAGGTGTCAGTAGGAGCAGCTTCTGTTTTCATTTTCCCGGTGGTACTGGGGTCGGTCAACACAAGAAATCACAAAAAGAACAATTGATGGACAGAATTCAGAACAATGTCATACATTCACCCCAGTACAGAGATCTGGGCCTAAATCCATAGTTTTTTTGCTCACCATGCCATTCCAGTTTGGACCCAGCCATATGCAAATCAGTCTTGACCCTGCACCCAATGGGACCAGTCCAGCCCAAACTGCCAGGCCAGGTCCTCCCTGGACTGGAAACAAGCATCCTAGGACCGGTTTCGGGCTTTCAGCCCTCATCAGCCAGGATAGCTTGACTCCAGTGGTATGGAGAGCATGGGACCCACGTCTGGGCATACCCGTCCCACTCGGGGTGACAAATGCAAAAAGAACAATTGATGGACAGAATGTAGAACAATGTCATACATTCACCCCAGTACAGAGATCTGGGCCTAAATCCATAGTTTTTTTGCTCACCATGCCATTCCAGTTTGGACCCAGCCATATGCAAATCAGTCTTGACCCTGCACCCAATGGGACCAGTCCAGCCCGAACTGCCAGGCCAGGTCCACCCTGGACTGGAAACAAGCATCCTAGGACCGGTTTCAGGCTTTCAGCCCTCATCAGCCAGGATAGCTTGACTCCAGTGGCATGGAGAGCACGGGACCCACGTCTGGGTATACCCGTCCCACTCGGGGTGACAAATGCAAAAAGAACAATTGATGGACAGAATGCAGAACAATGTCATACATTCACCCCAGTACAGAAATCTGGGCCTAAATACATCGTTTTTTTGCTCACCATGCCATTCCAGTTTGTACCCAGCCATATGCAAATCAGTCTTGACCCTGCACCCAATGGGAACAGTCCAGCCCGAACTGCCAGGCCAGGTCCTCCCTGGACTGGAAAAAAGCATCCTAGGACCGGTTTCGGGCTTTCAGCCCTCATCAGCCAGGATAGCTTGACTCCAGTGGCATGGAGAGCACGGGACCCACGTCTGGGCATACCCGTCCCACTCGGGGTGACAAATGCAAAAAGAACAATTGATGGACAGAATGCAGAACAATGTCATACATTCACCCCAGTACAAAGATCTGGGCCTAAATCCATCGTTTTTTGCTCACCATGCCATTCCAGTTTGGACCCAGCCATATGCAAATCAGTCTTGACCCTGCACCCAATGGGAACAGTCCAGCCCGAACTGCCAGGCCAGGTCCACCCTGGACTGGAAGCAAGCATCCTAGGACCGGTTTCGGGTTTTCAGCCCTCATCAGCCAGGATAGCTTGACTCCAGTGGCATGGAGAGCACGGGACTCACGTCTGTGAGTGTTTGAAAAGTTTCAGCACTCCGTCCATCATCTCCTTGTGTTTGCTTTGTTCGCCCTAAGTTGGCAGGGTATGCCCAGACGTGGGTCCCTTGCTCACTTTGCCACTGGATTCAAGCTAGCCTGGCTGAAGAGGGCTGTTAACCCGAAACCGGTCCCAGGATGCTTGTTACCGGTCCAGGGAAGACATGGCTTGGCAGTTCGGGCTGGACTGTTCCCATGAGGCACATGGTCAAGACTGATTTGCATATAGCTGTGTCTGAACTGGGGTGGCAAAGTGAGCTAAAGAATGATGATGGATTCAACCCAGATCTGTGACTGGGGGCGAGTGTTTGAAAAGTTTCAGAACTCCGTCCATCATCTCCTTGTGTTTGCTTTGTTCGCCCTAAGTTGGCAGGGTATGCCCAGACGTGGGTCCCTTGCTCACTTTTCCACTGGATTCAAGCTAGCCTGGTGGAAGAGGGCTGTTAGCCCGAAACCGGTCCCAGGATGCTTGTTTCTGGTCCAGGGAAGACATGGCTTGACAGTTCGGGCTGGACTGTTCCCATGAGGCACAGGGTCAAGACTGATTTGCATATAGCTGTGTCTGAACTGGGGTGGCAAAGTGAGCTAAAGAATGATGATGGATTCAACCCAGATCTGTGACTGAGGGTGAGTGTTTGAAAAGTTTCAGCACTCCGTCCATCATCTCCTTGTGTTTGCTTTGTTCGCCCTAAGTTGGCAGGGTATGCCCAGACGTGGGTCCCTTGCTCACTTTGCCACTGGATTCAAGCTAGCCTGGCTGAAGAGGGCTGTTAGCCCGAAACCGGTCCCAGGATGCTTGTTTCCGGTCCAGGGAAGACATGGCTTGGCAGTTCGGGCTGGACTGTTCCCATGAGGCACAGGGTCAAGACTGATTTGCATATAACTGTGTCTGAACTGGGGTGGCAAAGTGAGCTAAAGAATGATGATGGATTCAACCCAGATCTGTGACTGGGGCTGAGTGTTTGAAAAGTTTCAGCACTCCGTCCATCATCTCCTTGTGTTTGCTTTGTTCGCCCTAAGTTGGCAGGGTATGCCCAGACGTGGGTCCCTTGCTCACTTTGCCGCTGGATTCAAGCTAGCCTGGCTGAAGAGGGCTGTTAGCCCGAAACTGGTCCCAGGATGCTTGTTTCCGGTCCAGGGAAGACATGGCTTGGCAGTTCAGGCTGGACTGTTCCCATGAGGCACAGGGTCAAGACTGATTTGCATATAGCTGTGTCTGAACTGGGGTGGCAAAGTGATCTAAAGAATGATGATGTATTCAACCCAGATCTGTGACTAGGGGTGAGTGTTTGAAAAGTTTCAGCACTCCGTCCATCATCTCCTTGTGACCACAAGAAATCACTGCATAACCTCTTCCCAGCTCTGAGTAAATTCTTTTTGAAGTTGCAATTTAAAACCCTTATGCAATTATGACTTAGAAACCTAATATGACAATAAAGTCACATTTGTGACTTTCCCTGTAATTTACAAACTTTGTAAGTTGTATAATATTTGCTGCCACCATATAGAAATGATGGGCCTTGATCAAAGATTGGCGGGCGGCCCTCCGTTCTTGAGGGTGGCAGAGGATATTATGTCCACCACCCTTATGGGTTAATGCCCACCACATCTAGGGTGCATTTCCAGCCCAGTAATGATCTCTGACTCTTTTGGTGTAGGAGTCACCATGCTGGTAGGCTTTAAGTTAAGACGGTTTGGCCTGAAGAAACACAAACTCCGGTTTTAAAATGTTACATGGTGGTTGGTGTTGTCTATACTAATAAGAATGTATTACTAACCCAAGGAACCCTTTTTAACAACCTTGGAATAAAGAGAGATTGAGAAAAAAATAAGGTTCTAAACCTATGCCTCGCAGTTTGCATGCAGCGCTTCGATGCTGGATCACAGCTAACTGTGCTATTAGAACGATTGTAGCTTGTGAAGTGCAAGAAAAGGATCTCTGTGACAAAAGCAGCACCCCACTGAGCTATTTACACACAATGTAAATCTGTGGTCTGCATTTTACACATTGTACTTTGTAGCAGGCACATTAACTGTCTCTGCTACTTTTGATGAGTCAAAATTGTGACTACACAAAACACAGATATAGCCAAGTACTTTAACCACCAGAGTTATTTGCCTTATTACCACCTGAATAGTGCTGGGTCCACAAATATCTCTGGTACCTTTAACCCTGTAAGATATTTTAAAATGAGGCCTGTTTATGACCGAATTAGGCAAGCCAGCAAAGACATTTTGAGATTAAAGTGTTCTGCCTCACCTTACAGGAGCTCACTCAGGGCTGGGCACGTTAGCATTGCTAGTTGCATGATGGCCTGTGTCGGGTCAGAGGGGGTGGCTACAGAAGTGACTGGTGGCATGATGTTGTGTGGGCGAGGGTCGGGGAAGAGCACAGCATGGCTGACCTGTCCTCCACACACATGCAGAAAGTCAGAGGATGGTTTGAGCCTAGCATAGGAGCCTCAGACTCCTTCATCTCTTTCCGGCTCACACTGGCCTAGCTCTCTGGTCTCCCCTGGCAGTGACTCCTCTCCTTCTTTGTGGAATATTCTGGTTGCTGTCTCTAGTCTTCTCAAGAGGCTACCAGGGATCAAGTGAGTTGCTGACAGCGCTGCAGGCTGATGATGGCGCGAGAAGGAGCATAGGAGACATAAGACAGTGAGAACCTTTCAAAGACAGAGGGTCGGGACAGGCTAATACACTTAGTACAGGACCATCATTGGTAGCGCTTTTGTGTGCCACATTATATTGACCGTCGTGCAATCAGTAATACCACTAAGGCTGGTGTAGATAATGATACAAGTGGCACAACATAATGACAGAGGGGTATGTGTCACCATCTCACGTATGTGCACCTGTGTCACACACACTAGTGATTCTGCTGGTGTATGGGGTCAGGGGCTGGTCTGCGGGAGGGGAACCGCCATAGGCTGAGGCGGGCACTGCCTGGTACAGTCCTGCCAAGTACCACGCATCAGGCGTTAGACTAACACATTTCAGTGTGGTGGTCCGCATCACGGCACTGAAATGCAAAGTCACGCATAATAGGCAGAGCCTGGCTACTGTGACTGACTGTGTGGTGGGCGGTGGCGATCCTTTTACTTTTTCAGCATCTGTGGCATCACTAAGTCAGCAGAGCCTGGTGTAGCTCTCTGACAGCCTGCTGGTGTGGTGATCTGTGCCGCTGGCTACGGGGCTGGGGCCGGACTGGTGGCGCACCGACCGGGGTGGACCGCTCGGTGTTAATGATTTTTATTAGGGTTGAGTCGAATAGTTTTTTAAATACAGTTTTGTGAAGAAGAGGCTGCACTCCTTGTGTTAAGTCTTCTAGTTTATTCAGCCCCAGCATGAATAGCTACAGCATAAGCAGCTGCCTGTTAATCCGCAATCCTTTTACAACTGCCGACACCCGTAATTCCCCCCACCCAAACCTGTGCCCTTCCATTTCTTGTGCTTTGCAGCACTTTTAAGATCTTCTAAGAGTTCCTCGTTGCTCAAATGGGTGTAATTTCTGATTTTTCTTTGTTTGACTCATCTTCGTTGCTTGATTTTGCTCGCGAGAAAGTGTCACTCATAGTCGTTGAAAAGTCACTCATAATTGCACTGAAATAATGAAAATGTCACACATTGCAATCTGAAACCTTGGCAGCTATGCTGGTAGAGAGAGTTCCTGCGGCAGCAGCTAACTTAGTGTAATGGGACAGTGAGCGACTGCACCAATTAAAGGGGGCGGGGGCGAGACCTCCCACTAAAAACACGCACACAGGGCTCAATTTAAGTCAGTGGCCAATTTGAGCTTTTTCCTCAAAATATCGATCAGTTTGTGGGTAAAAGCTTTAAAATTCTGGCAACAGTGAACATCCATGACCGTGTGAGCACAGTTGTCCCTCTTTTATTTCCAGGATGACCAACGCCATGGATTTTGGAAATTGAAGATGGCCATTTAAATCAGAGCACAAACGACCCACCTAAACGTTGAGCCTCGTGCCCCGCCACTGATTACACGCCCGAAAAGCAGAACTGTTTACCATTTGAACTGAAGAACATGAGGCCTTAGGAAGCTATGCATGTCCTAGACATCAGTGAAGTCCAGAACCTTAAGTACAGAAAAGGCAAAATCTTTGTGAGTTCAGAACATGCGGCCCATACAACCCAGTTAGAGAAGACAGATTCAGGAGCCATGGGCGTCCGCAGGGGGGGGCAAGGAGGGGCGCTTGCCCCCCCCCTGGATCACCCAGCCGGCCGCCTTTTGTCCGTAATTTTGGCCTTTGGGGAACATCACTGTTCCCCTGTGAGAATCCTCAATGCCTTGACGGGGCCGCCTTGCACTCCTTTGAGCGCAAGAGCAGCTCCACCCCGCCCATTGTAATTCTGTATACAGCTGATTGCCACATACAGAATGACAATGAGCCAGTCTGGCTGGTAAAGCGTGTAGTGGGCCTCCTCCAGCCTCGGGCATCCTGTCAGAAGGAAGAAATGTACGAAAACGCTCATGCTGTTACGAGAGAATCCAGTTAATCAAAATAAGGCGGTAAAAGAAGTAAAAAAAAGGAAAAAAAAGGGTTATAGGTCTTTCACAGTCTCATCATTTTAGAACTGAAGCATTTTCAATATTATATTCAACGAATCCATGGTTGCTGCTTTTTTATTTTATGCAACTAACAACCATTGACAAAGCCTATAGTTCTGGCTTGTTGTAGGTGTAACATTACCTGCTGTATTATATATTTGAATGCAATTACAGAAGCAGCAAAATACCAGTCGGGCGGCACACTATGCTAAGCACAGAATTTTAGCTTAGGTGTTTCAAGCTACGCCCTTAATTAAATCGAACGACCCCTTTGGAGAGACCCCACCCGCCCCACTTAAAGCCCTGGAAACAACACCATGCCACAGCCACCTCACGTTCTGGCACTGTGCATCATGCATGACTCATGACTCATGACTTCCAAAGTTTCAGATTGACTGTGTGCAGGGGCGTCTTGAACCCCTCCCTTTGCTTTAGGAACTACAGCGAGGGGTGAGTTCCTGATGGGTCTCTTCTGTCTGCAAATCTGCAGAGGAAGGCTCAGCTCATACTTAATGTGAAAAGGTGGGTGAGAGAGTAAGTGAAGGGATGGGTGGATGGCTGGATGGATTAGTGAAAGGGTGAATGGATGAATGAAAGGGTGAATGGATGGATAATGAGGAAGGATGGGTGAATGGATGAGTGAAATGATGGATGGATTGATGAATCGATAAGTGAAAGGGTGAATGGATGGTCAGATGAATGAAAGGGAGGATGTAAGGATGGATGAGTGAGGGAAAGGGATGGTAAATGGGAAAAAGGTTGGATAGATGAGTGAAGGAGTGAATGGGTGGATGGATGAGAGAAAAGATGGATGGATGATTGAAAGGATGGATGAGTGATAGGGTCAATGGATGGATTCATGAGTGGATGAGTAGATGGATAGTTGGGTGGATGGATGGCTAAGTGAAAGGGTCGATTGAGAGAGAAAGGGAGGATGGATGTGTGGATGACTGAAAGGGTGAATGTGTGGAAGGATGAGTGACTAGGTGGATGGATGAGTACGTGAAAGGGTGGCTGGATGAGTGAAAGGGTAAATGGCTGGATGGATGAGCAAGACAGAGTGGTCAAAAAGTTGCCAGATTGGTTTTATTCACACCCAAACACCTTAGCGCCAACAGACTTTCCCAGCGAAGGCAGCATTACTTTAATTTTTCTCGTCTTTGAATAGCATTTTTTTCCTCAGGTGAGGAAGTTCACCATTCCTGGAGGTACTGCGATATCTGGTTGATGCGTGGTGTAGAAAATGTTTCATGTGATCCTTATCAGCTGTTTTCCTTTTAGTAGTTTATGAAATGAGTAGTGTACTGCAGCTTTATGTTCATGAATGTGGTCTTTTAAAACCATACTCCTTATGTTTTGTATGGATCTAAGCAATGGACATTGAAACGGGTCCCTTCCGGGCCCTGTAGTCATGCCCTTAGCTTTTCAGGCAAAAACACACATTGATTTCTGAATAACAAGTGCACAAGCATTAAGGTAAGCATGTTGTTCCATGCTTAGATTTCACATGCCTTACTTAGTCTTGCATTCCCTGTGAGTGTTTGCTTTTTCCAGGAGGTTGTTACTGTTTTTTCAGACAGAAGGTTACTCTTGTATAGTGCATAATTTGAATTGAGTTGCTTCCAGGCGTTTATAGCGGGACACAATTGGATTGCATCTAAAGGCAGTGCGAGTTTCTTTTAGTGGTAGAGTATGGTGTTCAGTGGGGGAGAAGATGTGGCACTATGGCCAGAGCTGCCGAATTTGGAACTGGGGTACAGAATCCTGCAGGCTGCTTTCTGTGCTTTGTGAAACTAAGTGAAGCTGTGGTTCAAATGGAACCTTCTATGGGATTTTTTGGGGTAAGCGTTGAGCTTTGGCTGTGATTTAGGTTCGTGCAACCACATTTTGTGTGTGTGCGCAATGCAGTCTAGCAGTTTCTGTCTCTAATATATAGAACAAAGTGTGTTAATGGTCATACCACAAAGACCTTAGTGTCAGTTACATATAGCATTCAAACTCCAGTGGGTCACCACTTGCATTCATCCTTTTGAGGATGATATGGCACACATCATGTCAGAGGATGGTGATGGCGTTAACATTTTGCCCCCCCCTGGAAATATTTCTGCGGACGCCCATGTCAGGAGCTCTGACATGTCTGTGTATGACCCACGCCTTTCAAAGTACATATGTTTCTGAAACCACGCCTTTAATATTCAACACGAATGCCCGAAAGCCAGGAAGGACACATTGGAGCATGTCATGCCCTACATGATACCCGTGTCCTGAAACCCACCCTCAGCCTGTCTTAAAACCCATGCCACAGGTGGTCCTGAAAGTTGGATGCCTTCCCACAGTTCCAACAATGCTGATGATTCTACAGCTCTGCGTGAGTAGCTTATATTTGTGTATTATTTGTAAAGCGGCCAAGTGCCAGGGGTCCAGTTTCTAGGCACTATATATTTTAATAAGGAAGTAACGACGGTCATGAACATCTAGACCCAAGCAGGCCCGTTCCTGGCCTTCGTACCTGAAAGGAAATGCTCTCTAGAAAGAGGCCTCCCTTGCTGTGCGGTTTTGCAGCCAGAGGAGGCGAGTCGGCAGGGGTGTGTGGCAAGTTTCCCGAACGTTGTCATGCATAATACAGCAGGAAGTGACAGCGGGTGAATGTACACTTACAAAAATATGTAAATAGCCCGTAGGTGTTTGCACTGTGATACTACTGTGGATAGTTGTTAAATTATGCAACCAAAAAGTAAATAGTTGGCAACATATATTGTTGAAGGTTGCTTGGCAGAGCTGTGTGGATTTGTAGACTGTTTCAGTTCTGAAAACACGGGCCTTCGGTCTTCTCGGTAGCGTTGTACATAGTCTATTGTTGTTTTAAAGTTCCAGCAGGGGGGTCATTAGTACCGACGCGTTGGCCATGTTCGAATGGTCAAACAATGATACACTATGGCAACAGCATTCCATAACGACAACAGCATTCCATAATGGTCACCTGGTTTAGAAGAAGTGGACACGCAAGACGCAGCACTACAGGTGAAATGCGTGTCAAGCAAGCAGCCCATTAGCACTGCTTGGAAAGCTGAAGTATCCTCTTCAGAAAACTGAAAATAAAAAGAGGAGAAGTAAAGAAATGAAAGGGCAACTATGTAACTAGGTAATTGAAAACGAAAGGACTGGCCAACCAGCCCATCATTTACTGTGCAAGAGAGCCAATGCCTGATGTGAACGGTGCCATTGCCCCATGCAGTACGTTGTCATGGATGGATGGTAGCAGAGTGTAAATGATACTCAGACAGACCAGTGACAGGAGAGTGTTCACCCAAAAGCCTTCTATGTTTCTACATGGATATATTAATATGCCTGAATTTATGCAATATTTAGTTATTTGTTTTATTACAAGATCCTACCACACAGTTAAGCCTGACAGGCCTTCTGAAGAGATTCCAACAAGAATTACAGTGTAACATCTTCTACTACTTGTTCAAGGGGGTAACAAACACCAAAATCCTTCCCAACATAGGTAATCTGTGAGATGTAATGTACAAAAATGCTCAACAGCAAGCTTTAACGTGCTGCAAAAAGTATCCACCCTTGAACGCCAATTGGCTTTAACATATGTGTTACATAGTAAATAAATCGGGTCTACTGCCTTTGTCATAACTAGGGGCACTGGAATCATGCGTCAGGGTTCTCTTAATTATGCGGCAAGAAAAGGCGAAGTATGTGGCACATTTTGTGATACTATTACTTCATTGATTTGGGATTTTTATACATGGTAGCACTGAGCAAAGATTTTGCTGTGTTAGTACCAGTTTAACACTCAAATGCAGCAATAAGCAATTGAAAAATGAACAGTCAATCTTTACAAAGGGCTTTCCACTGCTCTGGGGCACGTGTTGCAACATTTTTAGCAACTTTTGATCAATTTGAGCTAAAAGCAAAATTTTTCTTTTGTTAAAATCAGCAGATTATGCAGCAGATGATGGATTATGTGGCAAATGCGGCGAATCCATAGTTATGCGGAAAACGCCACAGCCACCGAATTACTTATTTCCAGGGGCCCTGGTCATAACGTTTCATAATAAACAGATCAGCCCTACGGCATCTGAAATGCCTTTTCCTAGTTAACCAATCAGGCGTATAGCTGTTATCATTGGATTGTCACCATAACCAGCTCAGGCCTAATGTACTGAGCTTAAGCCTTCCCACAAGGCAAGCATCAGACATGCAGTCATAAAGTTACAAACCTATTCAAAAGTATAGTTGGCAAAGCAAAGTACTATCTCCCCTAAGAGGATCTAACACGGATTCTCATAGTGGAAATCTCGAGTACCCATGGTTTGTTAGACCGTGTAACCAACACCAAAGCCCTTGCCTATTACTGTAACCTGTGAGATTCCATGTAACAAAATACCTAGCCGTAGTCTTTAATACAGAGTAATAAAAATCTACTCTTAAATGCTTATTTACTTTAACATATGTTTTTCACAATCAATATGTCAGGCCTACTTCCTTTATTGTAACTTTTCATAATAAACAATCAGACCTCTAACCCTTGTCATTGGTTTGTTACCATATCCAGTTCAGACCTTCTGTGCTTGGCATACACTTTCTCACAAGACAACCATCAGGTATATTATAGTGAATTTAGAAATATGTACAAACTGACAGTTGTCAAAACACTATAAAATTTCTCCTAATAGAACCTTTTAAGAAAAACCATAGGGCAAATCTTCAATCCCAATTGTTTTTTCAGGTGGGTCACCCACACCAAAACCATTGCCTACTGCGGTAATCTGTGAGATTCTGTGTAACAAAATACCTGCCTATAGGATTTTGCACAGTATGATGACAGTCTACTCTTAAACGCCTCTTGTCTTCAATACACGCATTTGACAGTAAGTAAGTCGGGCCTCCTTGCTTTGTCAGAACTTTTCAATATAAACAAATCACACCTTAGGAATCTGACATAACATTTCCCAGTGAACCAATTAGGCTGAAAGCCTTTATTATTGGCTTGACACCTTAACAAACACAGGCCTTTTCAAGTACACATAACATAGCAACCATCATGCACTCAGCTATCAAATTACTACTATGTACAAGAATACAGTTTGCAAAACAATATACAACTCCTCTCAATTGGGCCTAACAAGAGTCATCATTGTAAAAACCTCCAGGATTTATTAGAGGCAAAGTAAAAATTCAATCTCTTTTAAGAACTCCTAACAAGTGTTCCCACAGAACAAATCTTCTATATCCCCTGTTTATCACGGAGTCACCAAACACCAAAGTGGGCCTGCTACAGTAATCAATGGGATTTCATGTAACAAATCATTCTCTGCAGGCTTTCATACATAGAAATAATAATCCACCCTCCAAAGGATTGATGTTAACATATGCTTTTCACAATAAATATGTCAGGCTTTCTGCCTTTATCGTAACATTTCATAATAAGCAGATCAGCCTTTAGCCATGACTGTTTGCTTGCCACTATATCCAACTCGGCCCTGTTGTATTGCGTGTAAGCTTTGGCACAATCCAACAAGTGCAATACAAGCACCCTATCAAATCCTGTTCTCTGGGGAACCCACATATGGATGGAACCTAAGCCTCTCAGTACCCTGAAGAGCTCTTTTTTGTTGGTCACATATGGTCTGCACTGTCAAGGTAGATCTAAAATGCATGTAGATTAGTGTAGCCCTGGAAATCCCATACTGCTTTCAAACACATAAATGCACATTCCTCTTGATTGCCCTCCTCCCTTTTCTGCTTCTTCCCCAGAAAAACAAACGCCATAAATGATCTACTTATTTAAGACACTTTAACAGCACTGCAGTGCCATGTGTGTGCCACAAAAAGGAGATCAAGCTCCATCCCATTTAAGCTTGGTATTTTCTGAGTGTTAGAGCCTTCCCTAAGACAGCCATACTGCTGCTGGCTCAGACAGCTGGGTAAGCAAACAAAATAATCACAGCTGTGTAAAAAGGGAAGCATTTTTTCCGAAGAAGCACACAACTTCTGCCTCAATCAAAACAGGTTCTCTTGTCCACCAACATAAGTGTGGAGCCACAGTTCCTCTGTGTAGTACTCCTGAAAGCTATTTATACATTGATGACTTAAGGTATGGTGGCAGCTGCGCTGTCAAGCCAGACCTAAACGCACACAGACAACAATAACTCAGAAACATAAAAGAAATGCCAAAAAAATAGCATGTAATATTAAAGTGTTTAGTGATTTTGGCTAGCATAAAAACCTGGAAGCCTCTACGTAAAAAACGCGATGCAGTTAAATTACTAGCTCACTGAGTTTAATATGTTAATTTTTAAAAGTGAAAATGTTTAAACAAATCTGTATAGTCTGTATGTTACAACACTTATAGTGACTTGTGGCTGCCTTATCGACAATCATACTTTCCTGTTGAGGCAAGAAGGTGCCCGTAACTGGCAGTGGCGTGTGGTGGACGGATTCAGGGGCTGTGATGGTCAATGAAAAAACACTCAGAGTGCTGTCTTTCCTGTATTCCTTGGGTCTCCAGGCTACATTTCAAATCTGTTCCCTAGCCTCCAGCTCTTAAGTAGAAAGTTGGAGGAAACTTGGGGTTTCCAAAGTGATGGAATGGGACATGGGTTGCCAGGGTTGCAACAACAGAAGGGAGCCGGGGAAGCTGTGTGAAAATAGATACATTTTAACGGCTGGATCTAGAATTCTTGGGGCCTTGGCAGAAAGAGAATGTGCGAGGCCGTTCTAATTTGCATATGATGGATTAGGGCTGCCCAGAGGGATACAGGGCTATAGTTCCAGGTCCTTGGTGCAAAGATGGAGAATGCCGTTTGCCTTGTTTTTTGCACTTCTTTGGCTCCTTACTGAAGGTGTCCTGGCTGCAGGAGTGCGGAGAGCCACCATAGATGGTGAGCTTGCCATCCAAGTCGGCAGGGTTGCCAGTCATGATGGATTTGTAGAGGAAGTAGTTGGTTTTGAAAGTGGTGCTGGCTGGCAAGGGGGCCTAGGGAGCTAAATCAGGGTGTGGTATTTTGTTCATTTTTCCTCAGAACCTAATGAGGTGTGCTGCAGCATATAGGATGCACATAAAGGGAGGCGGTGGGACTAAAATTCCAAGATGGTTTCCTAGATACCCAGTGCAACTTAGTATGTGGCACAGAAGACTTTTGAGCCAGATATGATAGCAAACAAAACAGCGGAAAATAGCTTGACTTCTATTGAAGGCATCTCTCAAGTCACAATCAAACTAAGCAATGGGATCTAGTGAGGTAAATCTGAACTCTGATACATTTACCTTTTTATTTGAAGGATTATAAAGCACATGTCTTAGTTCTGTACAAAGAAAGCATTATTATTTAGTCCTTTTTCTGACAGTAATTATCATTCTGGGATTCTGCATCCCAAACTTGCATTATTAAATGTGGAACTACTAGAATACAATGACATGTAGATTAAACGGTTCAAAGGCATTTGGCCTGAGCCATGGCTACAAGACCCCTATCAATCCACCCAACTTTTAAAGACCCCACTCTGGGGTCTTTAAAAGTTCTAAAACTAATTATTAGCACACATTTAGGCAGCACCAGAGTGCATTTCGTTTTATGAATTAGCATGATGCAGACTGAATTAATAGTGTTGAGATATATATCCTTTCACATTCAATGCTGAACTATCGCTGCAAAGCCGACGGACGAGAGGTCGGCCCTTTATGGTTGTAACCTGGCCAGTATTTTACTGCATGGCCACTATTTTAATGTCTAAACCAGAAGCTGGTATTTTTCTACAGGAAGACCAAGACTAATTTGTATATTTCTGGTCCTTGTCTGTAGCACACTGAGCAAAACAATGATGGCATGGAATGCATGCAGTAATAATTATCAAGGGCTGAAATTAATTCAAGCATTCCCCCCTACACTTTTTTCTTCATGCCAGTGAACTGACCATGGTTCAATGAGTATGGACAGATGTGGGTCCCGTAGCTCCCTGGTTCTTAAAGTGCAATCTGTACCTCATTGAGACGGCCTAACAAGACAGAGACCAGTCAGGCATTGCTTCCATTACTGACCAGAAAAGACATGACATTGCATGACTGAATGGTTCCTATTCGAGCAGGATCAAGACTTATTTGCATAAGGTTTGTCCTTGACAGTAGTAACACAGTTAAAAAAAAAATATAGCCTGGAATTTCACCCAAGTAATGACCTGTGACTGAGATGAATTCAATGATTCTTCCTGTCATTTTCTCTTTTTCTCAACAGAACAAAAGAGCAAAAATCTCAACATAACTTCTTGAGATATAACTACTGTTGGACTTGGCCCTTTTTGCAGGGTCATCCCAGAACTTTTTGCCTTTCTCCTGTATTGTTTCTGACCTGTTGTTGGTGGTTTTGTGACTCAGGGCACTTTACCACTGCTGATCAGTGCTAAAGTGCATATGCTCTCTTTTGTAAATTGTGTTATGGATTAGTTTTTCCATGATTGGCTATTTGATTTACTTGTCAGAACCTAGTACAGTGCACTATGTGTGCCCAGGGCCTGTAAATCAAATGCTGCTGGTGGGCTTGCAGCACTGATTGTGCCACCCACAGAAGCAGCTTGTAAAATGTGACTCAGGCCTGCCATTGCAGAGCCTGTGTGCAGTCTGGGACTGCCATGTCAACTTGGCAAGTGCACACACTTGCCAGTCCCTAAACCTTCCCTTTTCTACATATTAGTCACCCCTAAGGTAGGCCCTGTGGGCAGGGTGCATTGTATGTGAAAGGTAGGACATGCCCTGATGTGTGTGGCATGTCCTGATAGTGAAATACTGCCAATTTCGTTTTTCACTATTGCAAGGCTATCTGTTCCCATAGGACAAAATGGGGAGTTTGTTTATAACATCTTATAAACATAACTGACCCTGGGAACAAGATAGAAAAGTAAGGTTTTGTATGCCTGAACTCAAAATGTTAAAGTGCATCTTTTAGTGAGGGTGATTTTTACATTCTGTGTTTGAAAATACCACTTTTAGAAAGTAGGTATTTTCTTGCCTAACCATCCAGTGTGCCTCTGCTAGGTTTGTGTATTGCATGTCTGGCTTTTGGATGACAGGGGCTGGAGAGGGGCAGCGGCTCCAGAAGTCTGATGAGTCAGGGCTGGGCTGAATAGGCCTTGACTGCATTTGGAGTGGTGGGAGGAGTAGCACCTTCACCTGAATAGGGCTGTGCCTGCCTTCCACAATGACGGCTCCGCCCCCCTGTGGTGTGTCTGGAGCCAGGGCTCACACTGACAATGGAGGTTGTAGTGGACTTGCAAAGTGCCCCACAGAACTGGTTTTGGCTGGATACAGACACTCTCTGCCTTAAGAGAACAAAGGATGTTTGTGTATCAAAAGAGGGGCCCAGACCCCAGACCCCAGACTTTTAGATCACTTCTGGGAAATCAGGAGGAACCTTTGCCAAGGAGAAGAGCCGGATAAGCTGAGGAGGAATACTGCCCCTGTGCTGTTTGCGGTCTGGGGTTGGCCTGCAGTGGCTGCTTGCTGCCAAGGAAAGGAGAAAAAGGACTTTGCTGTTTGCTTTGTCTCCTGCTTGAAGAAAAGATCTCCAAGGGCTTGAAACTGAGCTTGCCTCCTGTTCTGAAGTCTCAGGGACACAAAGACTTCACCACCAGCTCCCCTGAATTCCCTTGCTGGGAATTCTAACCTGCAAAGAGGTGCCTGCTGCTGTTTAGGACCTCTAGAGACTGTCTGTCGCTGGGAGCTGGAAAATTGACGCAACATCGAAGAAGCGTGACACATCCGCACCTGTTTCCGACGCATCGCCGAAGAAACCGTCGCAGCGCCTGCCGCGGCTCGAGAAATCGCCGCACGACGCATCAGGTGCAGCGATCTCCGAAGTCCGAGATCACCGCACCGATCCCGATGCAAGCCTGCTGTGCGGCTGCACAAAGCCACGCATCGTACCGGATCGACGCATCGCATCGAGGCGCCAAGACTGTCGCATCGTTGGGGGCCACAGTAAGAAACAAATGCATCAACTCCCCATGCAGTAAGAAAACGACGCATCACCTCCTCCCCGGTAAGGATTCGACGCATCAACTCTCCTGCGCTGCAGTAAGGAACCGATGCATCACCTCCCCCGGAGCAAGGAATCGACGCATCACCTTTCCTGAGTGTAAGGAACCGACGCATCACCTTCCCTGCAGACATTTTGTTTGTTTTGCATGACACATCTAAGGTACTTTTGAGAAAAGTGTAGCATTTACAACTTGCATTGAACTGAACTATTTCTACCATCTGAAAGTCATATTTTTATTACTGCATTGTGGATTTTTTGTCGTTTGGCCTTGTTTTGGTTTAGATAAAGATTACTTATTTTTCTAAACTGGTGTGGTGTCCATTTGTAGTGTTTTCACTGTATTACTGTATGTGTTCACAAATGCTTTACACACTGCCTCTGAGATAAGCCTGTCTGCTCGTGAGAAGCTACCAAGTGGGTGAGCAGGGTTTTTTTAGAAGTGTATCCCCCTTACCCTGACTAGAAACAAGGGTCCCTATTTGGACACAGGTACCTACCTCTGCCAACTAGAGACCCCCATTTCTGACATTGGTGGTCAGTGGTGAGGATAGGACTTGCATTTGTGACTTACATACAGTGATTGGTGTACACTACTAGTATAGTGCAGACCATTACGCAAACACATACTGTTTTTTCTGCTTTCTGGTTCCTCCTGGGAGTATTTTTGATACTAGGACTCTGGTTAGTTGTTGCAAAATGGAACTTGACTTCTGGTACATGTTCATCTACACAATGAAGGAGCCACGTGTGTTCTGCAAGGAAAGAGGGCTGCCTGTGAAGGGTAGGTCCAGGGAGGATCTAGAGGCATCCCTATTTCATTATGAGTTACCCCGCTGGGGGCCAACACTACCAGTGGAGTCTGAGGAGGACTTCCCTGAAAGTGAGGGAGAAACAGAAAAAGATGGCTGGCTTCTAGCTTGTGAGCAGAAGCTGGTGGAGCTTGATGAGGAGCTTGAGAGGGCTGAGGCCAAAAGGGCCTTAACCAAAGAAGAAGAAATGTGTGCAGCTCGGGAAGTGAGCTTGGCTGGGTTGGAGGTGGAGTCCAGCTCAGATGGTGGCAGCAAAATGGGGTTATTTAGTGCTGAGAGAGCATTACACACACCCAGAGATGTGGCGCCTGACTTGAAGGAGGGGGTTAACATACACCAGGGGGCTCAAGGATATGAGGTAGTTCCAGTGGTGCGCAGTGTCCCTGAGGTAGATTGGGGAACTGACACAAGGGATTATAGTCCTAGTGGTGGGAGGGACACTCTACTGACTCTAGATGAGAGGTGCAGGGAGAGGGGTTCCCCCTAGGTTGAAGTCCTGATGTGTGAGTTGGAGACCGCCCAGAAGAGTGTGGGTTGAGTGACAGAGACAGTCACACTGTCTTGCCAATCTCAGGAGAGTGGTGTGGGGTACGTGTGCGAGGCACTGGATGGTAAGGCAAAGGATAGCTTGGTTAACACCTGTGTGGGGTTGTATGATTCAATTCGTGGAGAGCATATTTTAAGTCCCTGTTTTCCAGAGCTATGCCAACGCCTGGTGGAGTGTGAGTTCTCTGACCCCAGGGAGCTCACACTGGAGGCGGACCTTTTGGTGGATTCCAGAGGGTCTGAAGAGGCATCTGGGGGTGATCCTAAAGGAGGTGGCTCAGGTTTTCCCTAACCAAGTGAGGTAGGGGAGGGTGGTGGTAGCCCAGATAGGTCCCAGACTAGTGGGAGGGGTGTAGGGTCCCATGTCCTGTCTCAAACAAGAAGGAGTGGGAGTGGATGATGTACCGAGGTGCCCGAAACCCAGTCCCTAGGCCTGGTTGGTTCCATGAGTGAACACCAGGAGGGGGGCCTAGTCTTTACCGGGAGGCCATCCCCTGGGGGGGGATCCCAACGTGTCAGTTGAGCTGGGGGAGACTGCTGTAACCAGCATTCCACCAGCTCTGGTGTCTGGCCGCACCGCTCCAGTGGGGAGGGTGCATGAGTCCAGAGAGAGGGGTGAGAGGGGGACGCAGTCCCCAGTGGAAGGACCAGTGGGTCAGGGGTTGCCAGCTCTGAGGTCAGAGCACCCCAGGACTGACCCTGGTGATGCCACTTCTTGCCTGGGAGGTCTTCATGCTCTGTCAGGTGGACAGGAGGCTGGAGACCTGCACCAGGAAGACTCTGACACAACTCTAGAGGGGTGTGTTTCCCATGGGGGGGGGTGTTGGTGTACACCCCCGGAAGTCCTGGGTTGCCAGGCACAGGTCCTGCCTAAGGGTACAGACCCTGGGTTGGCGGGCCAGGTTCAGGGTGTCCCCCCTGACCTGGAGGAGGGGGCAACTGCTAACAGTGGCCCTACAGGTTTGTCTTCTGGGGGCACCGCTCCAGGTGGGAGGGTGCAGGGCCCCAGTAAGGGGGGCGGGGAGAGGGCAGCCTCACCCCTGACCTCTGCCCAGTCTAAGGGTCCAGACCCTAAGCTGGGATCTGAACTGGTGGGCGAATTGTGCAGGACACCTGCCACAGGTGCCCTGACAATTCTGGAAGGGGGTACCGCTCCAGGTGGGAGGGTGCAGAGCCCTGAGGAGGAGGACCGGGTGTGGGAAAGCGCACACCAGTCTCCTGTTTAGCCACCGGGTACCGGCCCGAGGCTGGTGGGTTAGTGTCAGGATGTCATACCTGACCTGACAGGAGGGAGAGTGGACCAAGTGTGCCAGGCACCTGGGGCTAATGCCCCCGCTCTCTGACGCCACAAAGGTTGGAGAACCATGAAAGGCCTGGGGCCTGGTTCTCATCACTGACAGCTGTCAGTGGCCACTGTGGCTTGCTGTCCTGGTGGACAGAGTTGCCCCTGGGAGGGGGACAGGAGTCACACCCCGGGGTGGACTGGGCCACACCTCTGTGTTGGCCATGTGGGTACTGTCTGACTGTTGGGACACACCTGTGAGCAAGCTGTTAGGTGCTGCACAGATGGTGTCCACAGGTGAGGAGAAGGGTTCCCCATGGGTTAGATTAGTGGACCCTGAGAGTATGGACAGAGGGATCCAAATGGGTTCAGATTGGCGTAGAACTGGAATATGCCCCTGCAGTTGCGGGTCAGGGTCCATGTTCTATCACCCTAAGCAGGGAAGCCTATCAAGGTATTATTATTATTATTTTTTTAAGAACTTTATTTATAAATTTTCCACAAAACTTGAGCAGTCATATACAGAATCCTTCGAGACAATATCCAATGACATAGTTGCAGTTCACGCATGAGAGTCCCAAGCACTTAGCACAGTAATATACACTGTATACTTTCCATGGCCCAGCAGTGGATTCAGCAACATATAAAAATTAGGGTTAGAGTTGACACAAGCACCAGCGTTTACATACTATTATCCCCATCGGACTCACTAGACCGCTCGCACCCTGACCCTGTTGGATTCAACAATTCCCTACACAACTCTCTCTAACTTGCTATGTCCTCATCCAGCTTTTCATCTCTACGGCAGGCCTTAACATGCAATTCCTCAGCCAATGACCACTCTCCTACATCTCTCAGCCAATTCACAAAAGAGGGGGCTCGTTCACCCATCCAGCAAATGGCAACTCTTCGCTTAGCCAGCACCAGCGCTAGCTGTAATAACTTATTGGCCATTTTCTCTTCTTGCGTTGCGGTACCAGCCCTAGAAGACACTGCTCAGGCGTGGCCTCCAGTGCGATTCCCACCCCTCGGCGGAGTCGCGCTACTACATCAAGCCAGTACTGATAAACTTCTGGACATGCCCACGCCAGATGCATGAACCCCGCATGAGCTCCATGACATCTAGGAAAATTCATGCGAGCGGGAAGCATCTATACGATGGAGCTTTGCCAGAGTCATGTACACCCGTTGCAAAAAATTATAGTGCAGCAACTTCAACCGGGCATTGCAGGACACCTTGCACGTTAGCGTGCATGCTCTCACCCACTCTTTCTCCTGCAACGGCTCCTGCAAATCCACATTCCAAGCATCCCACGCCTTAAGGGCCAAAGATCCCGAATCAGCCCTCATAGCCTTGTACAACAAAGACACCAATCTGCGCCCACCTCCACATGTTAGCAGTATATCCAAGGTTTCCGTGGTACGGGGCATGTCTGGATACACAGGCCATGTCACCTTAGCCACTTCCAACAGGCCAGCATATTGAAGGTATTGCCCCCGACCCAGGCCAAACCTTCACACGCCTGCTCAAACGTAAGGTAGGTGTCATTGATATACAAGTCTGCCAAAACCATGCAGCCACCCTCTCTCCACGCCTGGAAAGACATGTTTTCCACCATCCTGCGCACTAGAACTAACTGCCAGATGGACAATTCTGGATGGAAGGGAGCCCGCCCCAGCACTCGTTCCACAACTTTCTGCCACAAACAGACTGTTTGCTTAACCACATACAGCAGCTCCGCATTCGCCCCAGCACCTTCCATCAAGATCATAGGGATATCTGGCAACACTCGCCCGGCGAGTAAACGCTTTTCCCAATGATCACCGTCATCCAGCCATTGCACAGCGTGCTGAAGGTGCGCCGCGTAGTAATAAAGATCAAATCTGGGAACCCCCTTTTCATACCGCTTCTGAAGCACACTCAGCGCAATTCTACAACGCTTTCCTGCCCAAAGCAGGGTCCCCAGGAGAGAATTCAATTGCCGAAATACTTTCACAGGGATCGGGCACAACGCATTCTGCAAGGCAAATAGACATCTTGGCAGCATCACCATTTTCGGCACCGCTATTCTACCCATTAGGGACAATGGCAGCGTGTTCCAGAATTCAACGGAGTGCCGCAGCGACTCAACCACCTTGTTCATATTCAGCTGGATCAGCCTAGTATCCCCATGGGCCACCTCTACCCCAGGTATCTAAAATGATCCGCCTCCCATCTCAATACCAGTCTAGGCAACTCCCCAGCCTCACTTTCTCTCATCCCCGCTAAGGGGAACGCCAGGGATTTGCGCCTGTTTATGCGCAGCCCCGAATAAGTTGCAAACTGGTCCATCAACCCCAGCAATTGCGGTATAGCCTTGCGCGGAGCTGTAACATAGAACAACGCGTCATCAGCATAGAGCGAGATGAGGTGCGTGCTGTGCTCAATTTGTATGCCCCAGTGGCCCAATTCCTGTCTTGCCCATATCGCCATGGGCTCTATAGCCAGAGCAAACAACAACGGCAACAGCGGGCACCCCTGCCACGTGCCCCGCCCCAACGACCACTGTGCCGACCTAGCTTGACCCATTCGCACCCACACTACGGGATTTGTATATAGTATTTTAACCCATCTACAAAAACGTGGTCCCATCCCCAGCTTCCCAAGGATTTCCAGTAGATACCCCCAGTCCACCGTGTCAAATGCCTTTTCAAGGTCGATGGAAACCAGAGCCATCTCCTCAGGGGCCCCTTGCGTCTCGTGCAGTACATGCGCCAACCGTCGCACGTTCATTGACATACTACAGCCCGGAATAAAACCGCACTGATCCTCGTGAACTAAGTGAGCCATGTGCAGTCCCAATCGTTTGGCCAGTACTTTACATAAAATTTTTATATCTGAATTAATCATTGTCAGCGGTTGGTATGCCGCCAGATCCTGCACATCACCACCCGGCTTCGGAATCAAACAAATTTCATCCTCGCGCATCGTGGAGGGCAATACTCCACTATCAAAGGACTCATTAAAGGTTTGCAACAAAGGTCTGACCAGCACCGCCGAGTATGCTTGATAATACTCAATGGGCAGCCCGTCGCCTCCCGGCGCCTTGGCCCTAGGTATGTCCGCTATCGCCTCCCTCAGTTCCTCCTCAGTGATTTGCGCATCTAGCTCCGCCCTAACTTCTTTGGACACTTGTCGCAAGTGAAGGCCCTCCAGAAAAGGAATATAAAGGCCCGCACTTACCAGGGGGTCTGCCCTTTATACTGTCTGCAAGTGTTGCCGGAAGACTTCCAGCATAGCTGCTCGAGCATATACCAGCTCGCCCGACTGAGTTCTAAGACTGGTAACCAAAAGGGGGGCCTGTTCCCTACACAATATCCAGGCTAACCAGCGACCCGCTTTATCTCCCTCTGCATGTAGCCGCTGGCGGTATTTCGTTAGAGTGTACTTATCCAATCTATCCCAAGTGTCTGCAACCTGCTCTCGTAATAAACGCTCTCGTTCCTGAGTGTCATCTTGACCCTGCGGTCCTGATTGGAGTTTAGCCAACTCTTTTTCCCTACCCTGTAGTTCAGTCTGTAGCTGCCTCCGAATGCCATATGTCAGCCCCATTGCCGCCCCCCTGACCACCGCCTTCATCGCATCCCATTCATGAGCTCTATTACTTGCAGTGCCCCAATTAAGGGACAAATACTCCGTCAATGCATTCGAAATTGACTCTTTCCCGACCGGGTCCTCCAAAACACGAGCAGGGAGTCGCCACCTGCAGGGGCCCTGCTCTCCTATTACCCACCGCACCGTGCAGCACACAGGCGCATGGTCGGACAAAAAACGAGCCAAATGTGTAATCTCTGCCGCCATAAACGCTGGGTGCTCTGTCGCTAGTACCCTATCAAGGCGACTATGTGTGTTGTGAGTGGGCGTATAACAGGTGAATATCTTCTGAGTCGGGTGATGCTCCTTCCAAATATCCCGGAGGCTCAGGTCACCCATTAGTTTCTGTAACTGCTTAGTCATATGCAGCTTGGTACCCCTTCTAGGGGGGCATCTATCCAGCTCCGGATCAACCACACAATTAAAATCTCCTAACCATATCAGGGGAGTGTCCAAATCTACAGTGATCAAATCCCACAGAGCCGCAAAAAAATAGGGGTCATCGACATTGGGGCCATAGGTGTTTAGTATACTGATATCCTTACCATCGAGCTTACCCCGCAATAACACGTAGCGACCTTCAACATCCGCTACAGTGTACTGTAGTGTAAACGAAACCCCAGGCGCCACCCAGATCAATGCCCCCCTAGCATAGGTAGAGTATGACGAGTGGAACACCTGCCCCCTCCACTTTTTTGCCAACTGCCCCACTCCAGCATCATCCAGATGCGTCTCTTGCAAACATGCAACCGTTACATTATGCTGCTTAAGGAATGAGAGGACCCTATGTCGTTTGGTGCAAGTGCCTAAACCCCTGACGTTCCAGCTAAGAAACTTTACCACCACTGCCATGGCCATGCATCCTCATTACCTGTCTGACATCGCGCCAGGACTCAGGACTCTTCTGCAACGACATGCTCTTTTGCATAACACAACATAATGTCACACAACAAGAACTGAACCAACAAAGCCCACCACCTGCCCCACCCACGGACAATGCTCGACTATCATCACAGACGATTTTGCCCACCCATCGCTCGTGCCAGGACGTGCACAGCATCCCACCAGGCCCAACAGGGGCAACGAAAAGAAAACATTGCATCCCAGTCCGCCCACCCAGCACAAATCAAAAAGTCCCGCTGCCATTCTGCAGTTCTCCCGCTTCATATGAAATTAAGCCCGACGTCACCCCCTCCTGGGTCGCATCTAAGCTACTAGTAGTTCAGCCCCCCCTCCCTCCCCACACCCAGGTCCCGCCACAACAGACTGCACCAAACAACATCACCACGTTCCTGCGTAGCAGTCCCGAGAAAGCGAGCAGCACCGAAGCCCAGCAGCCCATGATTAATCACTTTCACTGCCACCTTCAGGAAGGTCCTCCAACAAAGTCTCAGGTACAACATCCATTGTTAGTGGCAACGTCTGATCCTGTGCATCCGGTTGAGCGGACGCAGTTCCTGGCAAGTCAACCTCTGCAGTGCTCTCCACAAGGGGGTTAGACTGCAGCGTTCCGTCATCACCCACCGTTATCCTCCTCTGCGATATCTCCGGGGCATTTTGTGATTCCACTTGATTCTACTGCCGCCGGCGATCTCCATCCTGCCGAGTCCCCCATCGTCGCTTCTGGCCCCATGCTTCCCCAGGTGGCAGTCCATCGCACGGATCTCCAGCCACTCCCAAACATCTTCCGGGGAGTCAAAGAATTGCGCCTTGCCCCCCGAGATCACCTTCAGTTTGGCAGGATACAGGAGCATATAATGCATATTCAGGTCACGCAGCTTACGCTTCACCCCCAAGAAGGATTTACTGAGGTCCTGAACTTGCTTAGTATAGTCAGGGTAAATAGACACTTTGTTATTTTCATATTGGAGATCCTTGTGCTCCCTTGCCGCCCTCAGTATGCAGTCTCTATGCCGGTAATTGAGGATTTTAGCTACGATGGCTCGAGGCTGCACCCCTGGAGGGGGGGGAGGAACGAGAGCCCTTTGCGCCCTCTCAATCACGAACACATCCGACAGACCCTCGGGACATAGGTAGGTACGAATCCAGCGCTCCAGGAATTGCTCGGGCGCCCCCAGTTCCGCCCTTTCCGGGATACCAAGCACTCGAATGTTGCTACGTCTCGTCCTCCCCTCCGCCTCCTCAGCACGACTCTCCAGGGCCTTCGTAACCACAGTCATCTACGCCACCTGCTGCTTGGGAGTGACCACCTCGCCTTTCAGTTCCGCTATATCCCCCATGGCGCTCGTAACTTTGTCAGCTACCTTCCGGAGGTCCGCGCGTAGTAGGTTCACATCCACAGAGACAGTATCTATTCTATCCTCCAGCGCTTTTCTGGAGCCCTGTATGTCCGCCATGAGTTCCGCCCTGGTGGGCTCCGGGCTCTCCCCCCCGAATCCCGGTCTGCCCCCCCAGTCTGTCTGGTCAGGCGCTGGGGGGGGGGGGGTACCTAGGCGTAGTGTATTGCGTGAATGTGTTGGGGCCGGCCGTCTTCTGGGGTTTATCTTTGCCCATTGTGACCCCCGGCGTGTGCACTTGCCACACTCACCAACGCGATATTTGTGCCAGAGAAGTCTCCTCAGCAAGGGTTCACTTACTGACCAAATCAATAGGCGCCGTGACACTCAGGGGCCCTGCCCCACGCACAATGTTCTCAGCCAGCAGGACAACACCCACCACTCTTCCGTCCCAGAGCCGCAGGCCAAAATCAGTTCCAAGCCGCCCCAATAAGGCTCCTCATACAGCAGCTCAATTCAGCAGGGCCGCTGCTAAGCACTTTACATAGGCCACTGGCATGTGCGAGACCAGCCAATACGTAGCCAGTTCAGCATCGCTGGTTACTCTTTAACATGTCCAGCCTCTCTTGGTCTTCAAATGCACAGCTGCAGGTTCTCGCGGTCCCCCACACTCACCAGGGCACCGCAGCAGCATCAACGCGCCAGCACACATGGCCATTATCTCCACAGCCCTACATTGCCCAGGCTTTTTACTCGCAGAATAAAAAAAGGGGGGGCCCCGCCGAGGGATCGCAACCCCCCCCCACTCACTCCACTCCAAATATCCGCAGGCCCCCAATCAGTTTCCTCAGTTTCAGGAGGGGTATTTAAAGAGATGCCCGAGTGTCATGGCCGGGCTGCCACGCGCACCGAACTCTGCAATGTCCCAGGGACTCAGTCATATGCGTTGTATGTTGCACTCAGCTAGCAGGCTCCACCTGGGCAGTCGGACGCCTTCCCCTGCACAGCGTACCGTCGCAGGCTGGGAGAGGAGGGAATAATGGCTGCGCTGTCGCCGCAGTCTACCTCGGCCCAGCACATCACCAGGAGCAGTCGACCACCTCTCTGTGCCTCCCAGCAGGGGACAATCTATCGGCTTCGGCCCTCTCCGTGGTTGGGACCGCCACCGGGCCTCAGTCTTTCACATAGGCCCAGCCTTCTGAGGGCCAAGGCTCCTACAGGCCCCGGAGCGGGGCCGTAGGGGCAATCCGCGCGGTCTCATGCGCTTCTCTGAAGGTATCCAGCTGCGGAGGAGGCGCCACCGCCCCCCAATTCTCCTACCATGCTCAGTTCTCGGTTCGTGCGCTTCAAGTCCGGGCCGGGTCCCGGGCCCGATTCCACGTCTGACGGTCCGTGGTCACCGCCGCTGCAGCAGCCCGCAGTCTCCCTCAGCAGGGAAAGGGCTTCCAGTCCCCCACGGTTCTTCGTTGCAGCCGATGCAGCGGCTCTCGCCTCTCTGTTTTTCCGGCGACGGGTGACTGTCTCGGGCCTTGCCCTCCCAGGCAGCGATAGCAGGATCAGCCCAATATCTCACACCAAGCGCCCATGAAGCAGCACCTTGTCAGCAGGGCGCCAGCACAGCTCAGCGGCACCCTTATCCCTGCCGGTATGAGGACAGGGGAGCAGGATTATGCAGGATTTACGGGCGGACGGACTGGGAGCTCAAGAGGCTCACGTCCTATCGGCCATGTTGCTTGGCCACGCCCCCCCAAGGTATTGATTAGTATACCCTGGCTTTAGGCTGGAAGGGGGTTGTGTTGGACTTGGCCCTTTTTGCAGGGTCATCCCAGAACTTTTTGCCTTCCTCCTGTATTTTTTCTGACCTGTTGTTGGTGGTTTTATGACTCTGGGCACTTTACCACTGCTGATCAGTGCTAAAGTGCATATGCTCTCTTTTGTAAATTGTGTTATGGATTAGTGTTTCCAAGATTGGCTATTTGATTTACTTATCATACCCTAGTACAGTGCACTATGTGTGCCCAGGGCCTGTAAATCAAATGCTGCTGGTGGGCTTGCAGCACTGATTGTGCCACCCACAGAAGCAGCTGGTAAAATGGTGACTCAGGCCTGCCATTGCAGAGCCTGTGTGCAGTCTGGGACTGCCATGTCGACTTGGCAAGTGCACACACTTGCCAGTCCCTAAACCTTCCCTTTTCTACATATTAGTCACCCCTAAGGTAGGCCCAAGGTACCCCTGTGGGCAGGGTGCATTGTATGTGAAAGGTAGGACATGCCCTGATGTGTGTGGCATGTCCTGATAGTGAAATACTGCCAATTTCGTTTTTCACTATTGCAAGGCTATCTGTTCCCATAGGACAGAATGGGGAGTTTGTTTATAACATCTTATAAACATAACTGACCCTGGAAACAAGATTGAAAAGTAAAGTTTTGTATACCTGAACTCAGAATGTTAAAGTGCATCTTTTAGTGAGGGTGATTTTTACATTCTGTGTTTGAAAATACCACTTTTAGAAAGTAGGTATTTTCTTGCCTAACCATCCAGTGTTCCTCTGCTAGGTTTGTGTATTGCATGTCTGGCTTTTGGATGACAGGGGCTGGAGAGGGGCAGCGGCTCCAGAAGTCTGATGAGTCAGGGCTGGGCTGAATAGGCCTTGCCTGCATTTGGAGTGGTGGGAGGAGTAGCACCTTCACCTTAATAGGGCTGTGCCTGCCTTCCACAATGAAGGCTCCACTCCCCTGTGGTGTGTCTGGAGCCAGGGCTCACACTGACACTGGAGGTTGTTGTGCACTTGCAAAGTGCCCCACAGAACTGGTTTTGGCTGGGTACAGACACTCTCTGCCTTCAAAGAACAAAGGATTTTTGTGTATAAAAAGAAGGGCCCAGACCGCAGACTTTTAGATAACTTCTGGGAAATTAAGAGGAACCTTTGCCAAGGTGAAGAGCCGGATAAGCTGAGGAGGAATACTGCCCCCTGTGCTGTTTGCTGTCTGGGGTTGGCCTGCAGTGGCTGCTTGCTGACAAGGAAAGGAGAAAAAGGACTTTGCTGTTTGCTTTGTCACCTGCTTGAAGAAAAGATCTCCAAGGGCTTGAAACTGAGCTTGCCTCCTGTTCTGAAGTCTCAGGGACACCAAGACTTCACCACCAGCTCCCCTGAATTCCCTTGCTGGGAATTCCAACCTGCAAAGAGGTGCCTGCTGCCTTTTAGGACCTCTAGAGACTGTCACTGGGAGCTGGGAAATCGACGCAGTATTGAAGAAGCGTGACGCATCCACACCTGTTTCCGACGCATCGCCGAAGAAACCGTCGCAGCGCCTGCCGCGGCTCGAGAAATCGCCGCACGACGCATCGGGTGCAACGATCTCCGAAGTCCGAGATCACCGCACCAATCCCGATGCAAGCCTGCTGTGCGTACCGGATCGACGCATCGCATCGAGGCGCCAAGACTGTTGCATCGTTGGGGGCCGCAGTAAGAAACAGACGCATCAACTCCCCACACAGTAAGAAAACAACGCATCACCTCCTCTCCGGTAAGGAATCGACGTATCAACTCCCCTGCGCTGCAGTAAGGAACCAACGCATCACCTCCCGACGCATCAAGGAATCAACGCATCACCTTCCCTGACTGTAAGGAACCGACGCATCACCTTCACTGCGGCCATTTTGTTTGTTTTGCGTGACGCATCTAAGGTACTTTTGAGAAAAGTGTCGCATTTACAACTTGCATTGAACTGAACTATTTCTACCATCTGAAAGTCATATTTTTATTACTGCATTGTGGATTTTTTGTCGTTTGGTCTTCTTTTGGTTTAGATATAGATTACTTATTTTTCTAAACTGGTGTGGTGCCAATTTATAGTGTTTTCACTGTATTACTGTATGTGTTCACAAATGCTTTACACACTGCCTCTGAGATAAGCCTGTCTGCTCGTGCCAGGCTGCCAAGGGGGTGAGCAGGGGTTATTTTAGAAGTGTATCCCCCTTACCCTGACTAGAAGCAAGGGTCCCTATTTGGACAAAGGTACCTACCTCTGCCAATGAGAGACCCCCATTTCCAACAACTACATAGAACAAAAATTCCTTGGGATCTGACAAATCAAAATCTCTCAAATTGGAACTCTGTAGAATATAAAGACAATGGCATAGAGCATATGAGATAAATAAAAGAACAAAAAATATCAACATACTTGCCACCTATAAACTTAAAATCAGGGAACCAAGAAAAGCTGCTTCCCTCATCAGATCTCCTAACCTTTTACCCTTCTAAAGAATTATTCCATGTTGTCTCAGAACTACAATGTCCGTTAGCTTCCTTAGCTACCTTACAACATCCAAACAACTATGTCATAATTCAATTCAAAACAATATTAAATTAATACATGATAACATCAAGGCAGAAACAAATCGTACACCTGATTATCTTCCTATGACAACTTATAACATCCAAACTATGACTACTTTTACCTTTCATACCAATTTATGGGGCAATCTTGATGTTACTGTTACAGGCTGTTGTCCAACTGGCTTATGCTCAGCTAAGTTCATAAAATTTCCTTTCTCTTGTCTCAAAACTCAACTCCTGGACTTGTTTAACTGTTCTTTAGGACAAGGTATTTTTCCATCACATGGAAACCTACCATTGTGATAAGGTAGCAACAATGTTCAGCCAATCTCCCTTTTACCATTGTTTGGCAAACCTTTGGAAAACTGTTTTTAAACAGCTCCACCAATTTGTCTAAAACAATAATCTTTTGAATGCCTTCCAAGCCAGATTCTGCCATGATACAGTAGGGAAATGGTGATCCGACTGACTGTGGAAGAGGTGCAAACCCAACATCCTCCATTTCCACCTAAGGTCATGCGCATCCTGGGCACTCATCTCAACCCTACCCTATCACGTGAAACACAAGTGACAAAAGTGTGTGGTTTGTGCTTTGGCCAACTCAAGATCTTGAAGAAACCTTTACTTTACATTGAGAGCAACTGGCCGTGAGGAGTTGTCAAAGTCTTAATTCAAGATAGGCTGGATTACATCAAGCTGTTTATTTATCTGTCCTTGGAAATCTCTATCAACTTCCACTCATGTAAAATTCTGCTCCCTGGGCTCTGATGCCACTGCAACTGCTGCACTATTGATAGTTATGCCCTTGAAAGCGGCTGCATTCCCTGAGCCATGCAGCCATGGTTGTGTGTTGTGAGGACCAGGGCAGGACCCCCTTTTGTTAGGCATCTTAGGATCCTGGCTTAGAGGCCAAAGGGTGGCTGCCAGAGACGAAGCAATGGTGCCACGGGCCCTTATGCAAGCAAGGTAAGTTTTCCTCTCCCCCGCTGTCAACTGACTCGACTGTGTAATACAGACTTAATTTGGGTGCATGGGGACCATATCCCTAGAGGACAAGCATGCCGCTGCACTTGCTGCACTATTGATTGCTAGTCCCTCAGAGGTGCCTCTTCTCCTGGTCCTCACAGCCATAGTCCAGTGCTGCGAGGTCCAGGGGAGGTTGGGCCACTCCTGTGCCTGACAGCACTGGATCATGGCTGTGAGGCCCATGCTAGAGGGCCACTGGTGTAGCAATGGTACCTTGGGTCCTGATGCACGCAAAACAAATTGGTCCTTCTTCCACTTGGTAGTCAGTAAAACACAGCCATAAGTTGGATTAATTGGGTACTTAACATCCCTGAACCCTGGTGCCACTGCACCGGCTGCACCCCTTCAAGGATCCCCATCCCATAGGCCTCAGAGCTATGTTCCAGAGCTGCAAGACCCAAGGGAAGGGCCCCTTTCCTCTGGGTCTCACATTCATGGTCTAGTGCTGCAAGGCCCAGGGAGAGAGGCCCCATTTTTTCTGGGCCTCTCAGCAATGACTAAACGCTGTTGAAGTCCGGCGAAGTGGGCCCCAGCTATAGTCTAGTGCTGCAAGGCCCATGGGAGCGTGGACCCATTCCATGGCCCTCAAAGCCATGGCTCAGGGCTGCAATGCCTAGTGCCCATGGCCTCATGCTGCAAGACCTAAGAGAGGGGTCCTCCCTTCCCTGGGCCTGGCAGCCATGGTCTAGCACTGCAAAAGCTAGAGGAGTGGCAACCCCTCACCCGGTTCTCAAACATGTGACCCAGCACTGTGAGGACCGCACACAGCCCTGGACCTCACAGTCATTATCAAGTTTTTCAAGGCCGAGGGGAAGGGGCCTCATTACCCTGGGTCTTGCAGCAACCCAACTGGGGGCCAGACCCAACTGTGCAATGCCCGGTGGAGGGAAACATTCTCCCCTGAGCCTCACTGCCATGGTCTAGCACTGCAAGGCTTAGCAGAGGGTGCCCCACTCCCCTGGGCTTCAGAGCCATGATCCAATGCTGTGAGGCCCAGAGCCAAGTTTGTGAGGACCTCCTCTCCTTGACCTCGCAGCCATGATCTAGCGCTATGAGGTCCATGGAAGGGGGCACTTTTTCTCTCTCTTTCTCTCTCGCTGCTTGGCCTCACAGCACTGGGTCATAGCTGCCGGGCCAGAGGAGAGAGATCCCCTGCTTGGACCTCACAGCCATGGTCTAGTGCTGCAAGGCCCAGAGGACCCCTCCCTGGGCCTTGCCACCATGATCCAAGCCTCCAAGGCCCAGGAGGGGGGCTCTTCCCCCTGCGTCCCACAGTCATGGCCTAGCGCTGCAAGGCCCAGGGGAGTGGCCGTATTCCAATGTGCCTCGCAGTTATGGGGTAGTGCTGTAAGGTTCAGGGAGGGAACCTCCCTTCCATGGTTGCTCGATGCTGCAAGGTCCATGTAAGGTGGCCCCTCCCTAGCACTGCAAGGCCCAGGGGAGGAGGGGGGTTCCTTCCTTAGGACTCACAGCCATGGTCTAGTGCTGCATGGCCCAAGCTCTTTGACTTTCTCCCTCTGCTGGGCCTCACAGCCCTGAATCATAGCTGCGAGCTCCAGGGGAGGGGAGCCTTCTCCCCTAGGCCCCACAGTGCTAAACCATGGCTGGTCCCTCCCCTGGGACAAGTAGTAATGACCCAGCAGTATGAGGAGAGAGGAGATAGAAGAGAGCTGTCATTTATGGCAAAGCGGAGTGGGGCCACACTGTGATGAGCTCAGCGCGGAGCCCTGGGCAGCTGCCCACACTGCTCATGCGCAGCACCGTCCCAGATTGTAACCAGTTCCGTATGACAACACGTTTATAGCAGTGCTTTTAACATCACCTGACACCTTCAACATACTAAAATGTATTAGCAAAGATTCCTATTAACTAAAGTTAAAATGAAACGTTATTTAAGATGCTGCTCTCGGGTCTCAGCTGTGGAAATATCCTCAGAAATAGTTTTATTGAACTAGGGATGCCTGAGTCTCTTTACGACTGAAACATGGACTTTATGACTTTGGTATTATCCTCTTCGGAGAGCCTTTCTGCTGGACTGTGCCCGGCACCCTTGATACAGGGGTGGAAAGCTGCGTTTTTCTTACGTTGTGTCCAGTTACAGTAGAAATCCACGTTCCTGTTTACAGCACAGGAAATGATGTCTAAAGCAAACCAGACATATTATCCAGATATAGAGAGATGTGTCAAAAGCATCACAATATCTCTGTAAAGACCAAAGGCCGGTGAGGTGACTTATAAGCAGAATGACTATTAACAAGAATGGGCGTGAGTGTGCGTGCAAGAGCCGCGATACACATCTGCTGAGGAACAAAGTCCAAACATGTTCAGTGTTTCTTCAAACCTCACGTTACGTAGCGAGGCATTGGCTAGATGAAGATCTCAAACAACAAATGTACGTAGGGAGATAAGAAGTGCTGTGAGTCCTTCTAAACAGATGGTGAACTCAAAGCAAAAGCCACGTTCTTTTCACCCCACACATGATCAGGATGAATTATTTTATATTTTAATACTCAGGACGTTGGGGTGAGAGAGTGAAGTGAGGAGGGGTAGAAAGAAAATTAGGGAGGTAGCGGGGATTTCAGAGAACTGGGAAAGTGACAATGAACACGAGAGGGTAGCAAGAGAGACAGGAGTGAGGGAGGACCACTTCATGAGACTGGAGCAGTGAGGGAGGAACGCATCATGAGACTGGAGCAGTGAGGGAGGACCGCTTCATGAGACTGGAGCAGTGAGGGAGGACCGCTTCATGAGACTGGAGCAGTGAGGGAGGAACGCATCATGAGACTGGAGCAGTGAGGGAGGACCGCTTCATGAGACAGGAGCAGTGAGGGAGAAACGCATCATGAGACTGGAGCAGTGAGGGAGGACCGCTTCATGAGACTGGAGCAGTGAGGAAGGACGGCTTCATGAGACTGGAGCAGTGAGGGAGGACGGCTTCATGAGACTGGAGCAATGAGGGAGGACGGCTTCATGAGACTGGAGCAGTGAGGAAGGACGGCTTCATGAGACTGGAGCAGTGAGGGAGGACGGCTTCATGAGACTGGAGCAGTGAGGGAGGACGGCTTCATGAGACTGGAGCAGTGAGGGAGGACGGCTTCATGAGACTGGAGCAGTGAGGAAGGACGGCTTCATGAGACTGGAGCAGTGAGGGAGGACGGCTTCATGAGACTGGAGCAGTGAGGGAGGACGGCTTCATGAGACTGGAGCAGTGAGGGAGGACGGCTTCATGAGACTGGAGCAGTGAGGAAGGACGGCTTCATGAGACTGGAGCGGACGGCTTCATGAGACTGGAGCAGTGAGGGAGGACGGACTCATGAGACTGGAGCAGTGAGGGAGAACGGCTTCATGAGACTGGAGCAGTGAGGGAGGACCGCTTCATGAGGCTGGAGCAGTGAGGAAGACGGCTTCATGAGACTGGAGCAGTGAGGGAGTACCGCTTCATGAGACTGGAGCAGTGAGGGAGGAACATATCATGAGACTGGAGCAGTGAGGGAGGACCACTTCATGAGACTGGAGCAGTGAGGGAGGACAGCTTCATGAGACTGGAGCAGTGAGGGAGGACGGCTTCATGAGACTGGAGCAGTGAGGGAGGACGGCTTCATGAGATTGGAGCAGTGAGGGGGGACGGCTTCATGAGACTGGAGCAGTGAGGAAGGACGGCTTCATGAGACTGGAGCAGTGAGGGAGGACGGCTTCATGAGACTGGAGCAGTGAGGGAGGAACGCATCATGAGACTGGAGCAGTGAGGGAGTACCGCTTCATGAGACTGGAGCAGTGAGGGAGGACGGCTTCATGAGACTGGAGCAGTGAGGGAGGACAGCTTCATGAGACTGGAGCAGTGAGTGAGGACGGCTTCATGAGACTGGAGCACTGAGGGAGGATGGCTTCATGAGACTGGAGCGGACGGCTTCATGAGACTGGAGCAGTGAGGGAGGACGGATTCATGAGACTGGAGCAGTGAGGGAGGACGGCTTCATGAGACTAGAGCAGTGAGGGAGGACCGCTTCATGAGGCTGGAGCAGTGAGGAAGATGACTTCATGAGACTGGAGCAGTGAGGGAGGACGGCTTCATGAGACTGGAGCAGTGAGGTAGGACCGCTTCATGAGACTGGAGCAGTGAGGGAGGACGGCTTCATGAGAATGGAGCAGTGAGGGAGGACGGCGTCATGAGACTGGAGCAGTGAGTGAGGACGGCGTCATGAGACTGGAGCAGTGAGGGAGGACAGCTTCATGAGACTGGAGCAGTGAGAAAGGACGGCTTCATGAGACTGGAGCAGTGAGGGAGGACGGCTTCATGAGACAGGAGCAGTGAGGGAGGACCGCTTCATTAGACTGGAGCAGTGAAGGAGGACCGCTTCATGAGACTGGAGCAGTGAGGGAGGACTGCTTCATGAGACTGGAGCAGTGAGGGAGGACCGCTTCATGAGACTGGAGCAGTGAGGGAGGACCGCTTCATGAGACTGGAACCGGGATGGGGCACTCCGGCACTATCACATTCCACAAAATGCCATGGACTCGATGGACAGCCCATGCAAGCAATGGCAAACTAGGACAATGCTGAAGAAAGCTGACCCAAAATCCACCATCTCTACATTTTCTTGTAGTGGTGTTTTGTTATATTTTGTGCTGCATTATGGCAATGTGATGCTGTGTTGCACTGTGCCTGTTGTTTTGCTTTCTTTTGACTGCTTTGTTGTATTGTGCCCTATCATCTTTTCATTGTGTTGTTATGTTTCTTTGTGTTTTTTTTCTTTAACAAATTTTAATGGTTTTTCCTTTAAGCAGGCACAGTGGCTGGATGCATTTTGGCATGAAAACAGGTAGTAGTATCACCAATTAGGATAATCAATCGTACAAAACATTGCCCATCAAGTATTAATATTGTTGTCAAACCAATCTTTGAAACATGCAGTTGCCAATGTCAATACTCTCCGCATTATGACTATAACAGTATTGTCTAACATGGTGCACCATAGCCTATAGCCAACATAACCCTCCCCTCATCCCTCCCCCCCTCCCAACCATCATGTTTCTTTGTGTTTTGTTGCGTTCTGTTGTTTACTTTAGATAGGTCAACAAATGCTGCAGCCAAAAGCAGCAGATGCCTTTAAAGCTCCCATGCTAAGCATTTCCACTGTCTAAGGTGGCAAACTAGTACTGCTCCAGCCACTTAACTACTTAAAAAACCAGTCAGCCCAAACCTGGAAAAGACTGTGCCTTAAATTAGCACTTGCAGTGCTCACTTTTTGTGATATGGTCCAACAACTCCTGTACAACTAAAGTTGTCTGAGCAAGACTTAAATATCAAAATTACTCCCACAACTTACCTTTACTTTTGATCAGTGTATGTGTTTCGTGGGAGACAATTTACCTCCAAAACTTTATACACTTAAGCCCATATTTATGAGTAAGTAACACAACGTAGCGCAGCAAGTCACCATGCGTTACATGGAACAGGCAGGAATGCACTGTATTTAAAAGAATACGGTGCATTCCTGCCTTTTCCCCTGTACTGGCACCGTTTTGGCCGCCTAGCACCAACACAGGCAGCCTTGCACAATGGTACAAGGGTGCCTGTGTTGCATGCAGGATGGTTTTGTGCAGGGAGGGACACCTTCCTGAACAAAACAATCCTAGCAGGGGCGGCTCCTCCGTTATGGCGGAGGAGCGTCGCCCCCCTTCACCGCCCCTTGCTGAAAGCCAGGAGAGGCAACCTACAAGGCCGCGAGCTGAGGGAGGGGCGTGGCCTCCCATACTGACGCTGCAGCTGCTGCACCAGGGGGGAGAGGGGAGTGGTGGGCACTGGCAAGTGCGCATGATGGTTTTGCCAGCCCTCTGAGGCCGGCCAAACCATCATGCGCACTTAACCTTTCTCCACCTAGCTGTGTTTTACAGCTGGGTGGAGTCACCAACACAGGCTCCTAGACTATGTCTGAGCGCCGAACTGAGGCGTTCAGACCAATCCCATGCTGGGAATAGTATTCCCAGCATGTGAGCAGCACTGGGATTGGGAGCTGGGAGCCTGCGCAGTGTGCAGCAGTTCCTGGACGTCCGGGCGGCGAGGATCGGGAGGAAGGCAGCGGCCGTCGGAGCAGGTAAGTGTAATTTTTTATATGTTTATTCTTTTTTTTTGTATTCCCCCTCTCCCCACCTCTTCTTAATATGAACGACCGCTACTGAATCCTAGGAGGCATATTCCTCTTTCGATCGAAAGAGGAAGAATCGAGGAGAAATAAAGGACTTTCTCCTCGTTACACCTCCCCTGGGAAAGCGTATGTTTTGGCGCATTCCCAGGTTTACAAGTTCTTGTAAAGCTGTGAATGTATCAAAATCCATGGGAGTTGCGTGGGAACACCCACTGCAACGCCCATGGAATGCCTACCCCGGGTAGAGTGGCGCAACACAGCGATTTGCTCTGTGCTGCACTACTCCAGATTTATGAAGCCACTCAGAGCCACGCAAAGTGGCTTTTGCGTGGCTTCATATTTATTTATTTATTTATTTAATGCATTTTTATATAGCGCGGACTTTACCCGAAGGTGTCAGAGCGCTGTACAATAGAACCAGTTACGTTACATGAGAAAAATGGTATAAAATAGAACAAAAATAAACAGGAGAGGTAGAGTAAAACCATATAGGCAATAACACAATATCAGACACAGCAATCAAGGGTGGGGAATGAACAAAAAGATGTTACAAATTTACAATGATGAACTAGCTTCCTGGAAGGGGTCTGAGAATGAGGGTATTAGTTCTGGAAGTGTCTTTGAAGGAGAAGAGATTTGAGGTCCGCTTTGAAAATCTGGATGGAGGTAGTGGCACGGAGCAATGGCGGAAGCGAGTTCCAGATTCTCACCGCATTACCTGAGAACGATTGAGCCATCGTCAGTCATAAGTCAGTCTTAGAGGTTTGCGTCGCACACGTGCCATATTGCGTGGTGCGAACGCATGAAACCTCTTATAAATATGCCCCTTACATTTTAAATCTCCACAGCACGCGAGCTCATACTCAGCACCTCCAAAATAAAGAAACTGAGTGATGGAAGCTACCATTGCCGGAGTGAGTGGGTGGGGCCAAACACCGCTGACATGAAGGACAACACTCTGGAATCGTGTTTCGAAAAAGAGTCCCACTGCAGTTAGCTCGAGCCAGTTTTCATAAAAACATTTATTTTTTTCCATCAAAAATCACTTAAAGCCATGTCTACAGCAACTACATGCACCAACTCGGCAAAGTGCAAATGCATTAATCACAGCATTTTCTCCCTACCAAGAAGGGCGGATCCGCATCACTTCGTCAGGAAATAGTTCGACTGTCCTTCTTTTCAGAGTGTTAAAAAAAAAAAAAATCGATTAATTTGTGATAAATTCGTTGACACTTGCTATCCAAAATCGCCAAGCAGACAGAGTGGGATCAGATACAGTACACTTAAAAGTTTTTAACTGAATAGCTCCATCTTGTGGTTAAAGCAAAATCAGAATGGCGTACATTATACATAAAATGACAACAGGACTCCACAAATCATCAATCATTGAAACAACATAGAGATAATAGGGTATGAAAAGCAGCATACATTCACAGGAGTACATTTAGCTTACTTGCTCTGTTAAGTGCTTCTGGGGGAAAGAGACGAAGATAAAAACTCTCCACACTGCTTGTTCTCTTTCTGAGTTTTTCCCTCGCCATGTTTACTCTCATGGAGTATGTGATCGATGGCATACAATTTTAAATACTCAGCGTTGCCCTGTTGCATAAAATGCTGCGCAGTGGCATATTTCAAATCATTTTTAATTTCCCTTACATGTTTAACAATTCTGAATTTAAGGAGGCGTACAGAATTGCTGGCATTTTTGTCAAAGTCATGCTGTCACATATACTGCAATAGTAGACAAACGATTGATACAAGCATTGCCATTAGGTCTGGCATTGGCCACCAGCCTTTTGGAAATTCTTGTTTTGTTTTGTCATGGTTTTTAAAAAATGTATTGTTTGGGAAGCTGCCAGTCCCTAATCAATCTAAAAAAATATTGTCTAAGGGTAAAAATGAGTTTTTGGTCTCAAAAAGGCACAAATTACCATCAATCAATCATCAATTTGGATAGTGCGGCTACTCACTCGTGAGGGTCTCTAGGCACTGGAGGGGGGGGTGCTAGTTGGGGTGAGCTGCTGATCCATCTAGGCGAGGAGGTTCAGTCGAAGAGCCACCATAGTACTCCCTGGTGCTGAGGGGGACTACTTTTTACGTGTGGATGTGCTCATTGTAAAAGGGTAGCATGCCATAACTCATAGTGAAGTTAGCCAATGGCTGAACTGGGCTAACACATGCCCCTTGATGCACCCTGGAGTAGGTGGAAGAAAAATCTGAATGGCACAGCCACAGACTAATGGATGAAGTCTGTCTAAACATTCCTACAAATAACTATGTTTTACATATCATTTTCATAAAATCTAAAGATCTCAGTAAACACAGACAAAAAAGCCAATCAATCGGTCTGGCATTGACTGCCAGACTCTTCCTTTGAGAAAGAAGGTAAGAAAGAAATAAAGAAGACACAAAATGAAGAAAAAAAGAGCAAGCAATAAAGCAGACAAAGAAAGGAAGAAAGAAGGAAAGAAAGAAAGGTAGGAAAGAAGGCATCAAAAGAAGGGAAGAAAGAGAAAGACAGGAAGAAGGAAAAAAGAAAATAGAAAGAAGGTAGGCAAGAAAATGAAAGAAGGCAAGAAAGAAAGCAACAAACAAGAAAAGAAAGAAAGACAAATAGAGGTAGGGTTGCAAGGAGATGGAGCACTCTCATCAGCTTATATTCAGTTTGTGTGAGCTGCTGTTTGTATTACTGTTGCTCTTCAAAAGAAAGACTGCACTCTCCACAACTTTTTCATACTACTCCTTGTGTTCATGCACTATTGTTATTGTAGCATGCAACTTTTCATACAGACTGTTTATTATGCAGATACATTATGACACAAGGAGTGCTGACCATAAATAGAAATGCAAAAAGAACAATTGATGGTCAGAATGCTGCACAATGTCAAACATTCACCCCAGTACAGAGATCTTGGCCTACATCCATCGTTTTTTGCTCCCCATGCCATTCCAGTTCAGACTCATCCATATACAAATCAGTCTTGACCCTGTTCCCATGGGAACAGTCCAGCCCGAACTGCCAGGCCAGGTCCTCCCTGGACTGGAAACAAGTATCCTGGGACCTCACCCCTTATCAGCCAGGCTAGCTTGACTCCAGTGTCAAGCACAGGACCCACGTCTGGGCATACCCGTCCCAATCGGGGTGACAAATGCGAAAAGAACAATTGATGGACAGAATGCTGCACAATGTCAAACATTCACCCCAGTAGAGATCTAGGCCTTCATCCATCATTTTGGGTCCAAACTGGGGTGGTGTGAGAAAAAGAACAATGGATTAAACCCAGATCTTTGTGACTGGGGGTGAATGTTTGCCTTGTTCAGCATTCCATCCATTATTTGTTTCTTTTGCTTTTGTCGCCCTAAGTGAGAAGAGAATGCCCAGACATGGGCTCTGTGCTCACTGCACCACTGGATTCAAGCTAGCCTGGCTGATGAGGGGTGATGCCCGAAACCGGTCCCATGATGCTTGTTTCCTGTCCAGGTAGGACCTGGCTTGGCAGTTTGGGCTGGACTGTTCCCATAAGGAACAGGGTCAAGACTGATTTGCATATGCTGGGTCCAAACTGGGGTGGAGTGGTGAGCAAAAGAACAACGGATTAAACCCAGATCTTTGTGACTGGGGGTGAATGTTTGCATCCGTGCTCACTGTGTAACTGTATTCAAGCTAGCCTGGCTGATGAGGGGTGATGCCTCGAAACCAGTCCCAGGATGCTTGTTTCCGGTCCAGGGAGGACATGGCTTGGCAGTTCAGTCTGGACTGTTCCCATAAGGAACAGGATCAAGACTGATTTGCATATGGCTGGGTCCAAACGGGGGTGGCATGGTGAGCAAAAGAACGATGGATTAAAACCCAGATCTTTGTGGCTGGGGGTGAATGTTTGCATTGTTCAGCATTCCGTCCATCATTTGTTCCTTTTGACCATAAATAGAAGACACGGCACCAGAAGGACAAGGGTTGCATTACTGATCGGTATAGCTTACTCAGAATCAACCCATTGAGCTGTCTCTGCAGCAGGCAAATGTATCACTGATTCCACTTTAATCAGCTGTTTACGTGGCTCATGAATGTATACGTAATTACACTCTTGATGAATTCGCTTACTGGCTTCAAAAGTGACTATGATTATGTTGTAAATGAACTATCTTAGCACTGCATGAAGATTACTGTAATTCCATTTTCAGCTATGCACTCATAGATTTCACGTTTATTTCTAAGGGTCACAGTATAAAATACTGGATAGTAAAGCACAAACTTCAGCTCACCTATGCTTGAATAAAAGTGCTACAAGTGTGCTGCAAATTAAGATAAAGGTTGGCTCTTCTCTTTTAAAAAGCCATTGGTCCAGTATAAAGGATTCGTCTGAATTGTCTGCGTATGAGCTCACATCCTGTAATATTTAAGCCTTCAGTTTGTGTATCATAGTGGAAAAGAGATAATTACTCTTCATTGCATGTATAATTCAATACAGAACAGTCAGATAAGCAAAAGCCACTCCAAACAGAATTTACAACAGCATTGTGAAGAGACAGGAACTGATAAAGCTGGAATGTGCCCTGTGCTTACATCAAAAGTGCCCTCTATCACATCAGGCTCTAAACACAAAAGCAACACTAAAGTAATTATAAAGTAAAAACAAAAACACTGGCACTAAAGGGAAATTCCTTGTGTGCAGAAGTGCTCTTTGTGACAAAGCAAAGTGCAGTCACTCAAAGTGAAGATAACCAGTGGCGTAAGTAGGCTGACCTCCTACCCCATGCTGTATGCTGTAGTGGGCAGAAGCAAAATGTGAATGACACAACAGCTGGCCAAAGGATGAAGAGAGACGGCTGACAGCCGCTTTAAGTAAGTATATTATACATATAATTTTAGTAAACTCAAAAGGTTCTAAAAATGCCTCATTATATGTTAATTTCCCTTTTTTTCATTGGGTCTATACAGTGGCAACCAAATTGGCAAACTTTGTAATGCCTGCAAGTATAGAAACCCAGAAATAAGGGAGGAGACCGTGTGCCTGCACCATTTATAGGTTTCTTGTAGTGACTGTGGGCTCTGGCAAAATGTGATGGAGGGTGACATTTGTAAGTGCAAACCAAAGGCTGTGCATGCTGCGTGGCAGTGGTTTGCAACAATATTTCCGTAAGAGACCAGTCTTACTTTATCACTTGCTCTTTTTGCTTTATCTACATTTTAAACGAAATCCCATGACTATCGTTTTTGAGCCTTGGTGCCTTCTGACTTCTTTGGAGTAGAAACAGTTGCATCCGTGCGTTCATGAGCCCAGCATTCACTTGGAACAGCGGTGTTTCATGAGTCTATTTGTCTTCCTAAAGAGAATGCATCTGTGTGTTCATATTTATGGAGTGATACCTGACAACAGCACTTCTGTCTTGTATGGGTAATGGGGATACGGTTTAAGATCGTTGTGGAGAGGTGGAGGAGGGCAGTGCAGCCAGCAGGAGTCACTTTGTTTATGTTCTTATCCCCCTCTACCCTCTAACCGAGGGTGACATAGAAAAGAAGTTTAAACTGTGTACGACATAGAACAAGTGAACGATAAAAGGGTCATTTAACCAGCACTTAATAAATTACCTAACAGCGCGAGATTGCGTGAGAATGTAGAGAATAGGGCGGCACCAAAGGTAAGGAGGCAAGAGGGGTACCAGAAGGAGGGAAGCGGGTAGACGGACAGGGATGCATAAACAAGTCGGTGGAGACCAGGAGAATATCAGCATATAGTAGCAAGGATCGAATATGTGGAGGTGGTAGGGCTGTCTAGATATCGATGGAGATTCATTTAACAAGAAGGGGTTGTAGGGGGAAACTCTAAGGAGGAAGGGGAAGATTTAGAAGAGAGGGTGAGTACAGAAGCCAGTCTAAAGAGAAAGTAATTTACCGGAGGAGATCATCTGTATGCATTAATTTAGATGAAGTTCAATAGGAACATTTTCAATTTTGTTGAAAGGTCAGTGAGGCGTCAGATAGTCTGACCCCCACTAGACACGAGCTACAAATTGTTGTTGCTGCTTCAGAAAAGGCTTGTGCGGCTTCCTTCCTGGAGTTAAATCTCTTGTCTGCAGAATGAGGTTCTGAGAGCTTCTTAGATTCTTGCTGACTATGGCATCCTTGATGGTTGATAGCAAGCTGCCAGGTTTTTGGGGATGTTAACTCTTGTATAGAAGGTCTAGGCAAGGATATTGGATGACTTAAACCTGTTGTTGGGGGCTTCTTTCTTGGCTCTTTTGGTCACAATTCGGTGAGCTGTTAAGATTGGAACCAGAAGGCGATCACCTGGGGTGTTCCATGGTGGGGCAGGACGTGGGGAGGCTTTCTTTTCTAACTACTGTACTGTGTTGTAGCCTTTTGTCTCTGTTGTCTCCTTCCTTCGTGAAACCCATGTGATGCTCTTTGTTGATTTACCATTTAGGGAAGATCTTATTCGAAACAGATTAGGAGATCACTACCAATTCCTCTGATTTTAGCTCTTCCTAGAATGGGGTACATGTGTGTACATACATCTTGATGCATTCATTTACATGCAATTGTCAAAACAATTGTCAAAGCAAAATCTACCTTTTAGAGCTGAGACCTATTGGCTGTGGTAATGCTTGCTTTTACTTTACAACGACTTGAATGGCATTTTCATGACCATACATTTTGAAATTGTCATGCTCTGTAAGACAGCAGGACACGGTAACTGTAACTTTAACCATTATTTTGCTGCAGAAATTGGTTTTAAATATGAATTACGGTATACTTTTCTATTATGCATTACTTAACTTCCAAAATGTTGTTCCCCTTATGTGGGTTACAACACACTTGACGACTGAACAACACTTAAGTGCTACTGGCAAAACTTAGCACCAGACACAGCATGTATTTGTGAATACAGTGGATTCCTCAAGCAGTTTTATAGTACCTGTGAGGGGAAGGCCTGGAACTGTATCTAAAACTGCAAAGTGTCTAACCACCAGTTCGAGCCACTTAAAACTGACAACATTTTATTCATTTTTGTGCAGGCCTGACAGATAATGTGATTATACGCTGACCCTACCAGGTCATATGTGTGTTTTTTAGGTAATTTTATTACAAGATGGGAGATTCATATTATGCAGCCTCTTTTCTCACTGTTTATTCAGCATAGCAAATAAATTTTTTCCGTAGTTTTATATAGCACAAACTTGACCCGTATGTATCAGTTATCAGAGCGCTTTACATGCGCACCAGTTGCGTTACACAAGGACACATTCATTTTTGTTAGGGACGGGGAGATTAAGTGATTTGCCCAGAATCACAGGATCTTGAGATCATTGCTGAGACTCGAACCTGGGTGGCGGAGTGAGCTAAAGAATGATGATGGATTAAACCCAGATCAGTTGACTGGGGGTGAGTGCTTGCAATGTTCAACACTCCGTCCATCATCCCCTTTGGTTTTGCTGTGTTCGCCCTAAGTTGGCAGGGTATGCCCAGACGTGGGTCCCTTGCTCACTTTGCCACTGGATTCAAGATAGCCTGGCTGATGACGGCTGTAAGCCAGAAACCGGTCCCAGGATGCTTGTTTCCGGTCCAGGGAAGACATGGCTTGGCAGTTCGGGCTGGACTGTTCCCATGAGGCACAGGGTCAGACTGATTTGCATATGGCCATGTCTGAACTGGGGTGGCGGAGTGAGCTAAAGAATGATGATGGATTAAACCCAGATCAGTTGACTGGGGGTGAGTGCTTGCAATGTTCAACACTCCGTCCATCATCCCCTTTGGTTTTGCTGTGTTCGCCCTAAGTTGGCAGGGTATGCCCAGACGTGGGTCCCTTGCTCACTTTGCCACTGGATTCAAGATAGCCTGGCTGATGACGGCTGTAAGCCAGAAACCGGTCCCAGGATGCTTGTTTCCGGTCCAGGGAAGACATGGCTTGGCAGTTCGGGCTGGACTGTTCCCATGAGGCACAGGGTCAGACTGATTTGCATATGGCCATGTCTGAACTGGGGTGGCGGAGTGAGCTAAAGAATGATGATGGATTAAACCCAGATCAGTTGACTGGGGGTGAGTGCTTGCAATGTTCAACACTCCGTCCATCATCCCCTTTGGTTTTGCTGTGTTCGCCCTAAGTTGGCAGGGTATGCCCAGACGTGGGTCCCTTGCTCACTTTGCCACTGGATTCAAGATAGCCTGGCTGATGACGGCTGTAAGCCAGAAACCGGTCCCAGGATGCTTGTTTCCGGTCCAGGGAAGACATGGCTTGGCAGTTCGGGCTGGACTGTTCGCATGAGGCACAGGGTCAGACTGATTTGCATATGGCCATGTCTGAACTGGGGTGGCGGAGTGAGCTAAAGAATGATGATGGATTAAACCCAGATCAGTTGACTGGGGGTGAGTGCTTGCAATGTTCAACACTCCGTCCATCATCCCCTTTGGTTTTGCTGTGTTCGCCCTAAGTTGGCAGGGTATGCCCAGACGTGGGTCCCTTGCTCACTTTGCCACTGGATTCAAGATAGCCTGGCTGATGATGGCTGTAAGCCAGAAACCGGTCCCAGGATGCTTGTTTCCGGTCCAGGGAAGACATGGCTTGGCAGTTCGGGCTGGACTGTTCCCATGAGGCACAGGGTCAGACTGATTTGCATATGGCCATGTCTGAACTGGGGTGGCGGAGTGAGCTAAAGAATGATGATGGATTAAACCCAGATCAGTTGACTGGGGGTGAGTGCTTGCAATGTTCAACACTCCGTCCATCATCCCCTTTGGTTTTGCTGTGTTCGCCCTAAGTTGGCAGGGTATGCCCAGACGTGGGTCCCTTGCTCACTTTGCCACTGGATTCAAGATAGCCTGGCTGATGACGGCTGTAAGCCAGAAACCGGTCCCAGGATGCTTGTTTCCGGTCCAGGGAAGACATGGCTTGGCAGTTCGGGCTGGACTGTTCCCATGAGGCACAGGGTCAGACTGATTTGCATATGGCCATGTCTGAACTGGGGTGGCGGAGTGAGCTAAAGAATGATGATGGATAAAACCCAGATCAGTTGACTGGGGGTGAGTGCTTGCAATGTTCAACACTCCGTCCATCATCCCCTTTGGTTTTGCTGTGTTCGCCCTAAGTTGGCAGGGTATGCCCAGACGTGGGTCCCTTGCTCACTTTGCCACTGGATTCAAGATAGCCTGGCTGATGACGGCTGTAAGCCAGAAACCGGTCCCAGGATGCTTGTTTCCGGTCCAGGGAAGACATGGCTTGGCAGTTCGGGCTGGACTGTTCCCATGAGGCACAGGGTCAGACTGATTTGCATATGGCCATGTCTGAACTGGGGTGGCGGAGTGAGCTAAAGAATGATGATGGATTAAACCCAGATCAGTTGACTGGGGGTGAGTGCTTGCAATGTTCAACACTCCGTACTTCATCCCCTTTGGTTTTGCTGTGTTCGCCCTAAGTTGGCAGGGTATGCCCAGACGTGGGTCCCTTGCTCACTTTGCCACTGGATTCAAGATAGCCTGGCTGATGACGGCTGTAAGCCAGAAACCGGTCCCAGGATGCTTGTTTCCGGTCCAGGGAAGACATGGCTTGGCAGTTCGGGCTGGACTGTTCCCATGAGGCACAGGGTCAGACTGATTTGCATATGGCCATGTCTGAACTGGGGTGGCGGAGTGAGCTAAAGAATGATGATGGATTAAACCCAGATCAGTTGACTGGGGGTGAGTGCTTGCAATGTTCAACACTCCGTCCATCATCCCCTTTGGTTTTGCTGTGTTCGCCCTAAGTTGGCAGGGTATGCCCAGACGTGGGTCCCTTGCTCACTTTGCCACTGGATTCAAGATAGCCTGGCTGATGACGGCTGTAAGCCAGAAACCGGTCCCAGGATGCTTGTTTCCGGTCCAGGGAAGACATGGCTTGGCAGTTCGGGCTGGACTGTTCCCATGAGGCACAGGGTCAGACTGATTTGCATATGGCCATGTCTGAACTGGGGTGGCGGAGTGAGCTAAAGAATGATGATGGATTAAACCCAGATCAGTTGACTGGGGGTGAGTGCTTGCAATGTTCAACACTCCGTACTTCATCCCCTTTGGTTTTGCTGAGACTCGAACCTGGGGACATATTACCAAGGATTTGCGATAATTATCACAAAGCGCGCCTAGCGCTGTTTTTGTTATTGCCGGCTATCGCTGGATTTCATCACGGAGATAACGCGTTATTATCAACGCTTATCTCCAAGGCGATAAAAAATCCAGCGATAGAGGCGAAACCCAGCAATAGCGCGAGAAATCCAGCGATAAATTCACTGCGCTAATGAAAGCTTGCTAATAGGCAGGTGAGGACTTAACCTTACAATCCACCTCCCATTGACAAGATGGTTAAGTCAAGTTTTTAGCAGGTGTTAAATTCCAGCGATAATCGCGGTTAGCGCGAGTTTTTTTATCGCTTCGCGGGCATTGCTAATAGGGGGAAGTTGTGTTTGCGACTGTTTGCAGTTGCTTTTAGTTGGGAACGCCTACTTGCATGTCATTAGCGATAATTATCGCTGACATGCAAAGCGGCACCAAAACGGTCGCTTTCGCCATAAAGCTGTCGCTAACAGCTGTTAGCGACAGCTTGCTAATAGGGCGATAGAAATATCGCCGCTTTAGCGGCAAAAAGTGTTAATATGCCCCTATGTTCCACAGATTTGAGATCGACCACCCTAGCCGTTAGGCTACATCCTCTCCCCTAATTAAATTCAACTACAAATCCTAGAATCCTGTATACCAATCAGGAAGTGTAAACATAAAAGAAATATATAAACACACTATAACTAGGGCAGTCCTCTTTTCTTGCTGCTAGAGATACGTTTTTGTGGAATGCTGTGTGTGTTTGCTGAATTTAGACCTCTTGTTGGAGAGAGCGTTGTGATTTTGGAAAGGGCTGCTGCACAGCCTTTGAATGCTGAGTTTGCTGTCCGTGGAATTATGCTTAGGCTGACTAAATACTTTGTATCCATGCGCTTGCTTAATTTAGCTCACAAGTTATTGCTGTTTTCTTATTACTTTTGGACTGTTACATTGTGCACGATCAGGGAGATGCACTAGGGAATTTTGGCTTTAAGCTTTGCAGTGTTACTTTGATGCACAGAAATCGTGCCAGGAGCACCTGTTGAAAGCTTCTGTTACTAATTGTAATTGTATTTATATAGCGCTTACTACCCCTAACGAGGCAGTGAAGCCTTTTTTGGGGGAGTAGCACGATACTCCAGAATCTAGAGTGGATTAGTGGTGGATTAGTATAGGAAAATACATTTTAATTTGAGCGGTGGACATGTTAGTTGGATTGAATAGGATAAAAGGGGATAGAGGAAGGAAGAATCTAGAAAGTGTTATTTAGGAGATCATAGTAATAAAATGAGGTTTGGGATGAATCAAAGGAGAGATAGGGAAAGAGTCTAGAAAGGGTTATTAAGGAGATCTTAGTTGTAAAATGAGGTTTAGGATTGAGTCAAAGGAGGCATATAGTAATGCTCAAGCTGGAAGTCTGCATGGCACCATTCCCTTGGAATTGAGCCCACAATACGATATCACAACATCATACTGTGCTTCTCAACTAAATGGACTAGACCGTGGAAGACATTGTCAGAATACAAAGAAGCAAATATAGTAGCAAAAACCACTATACGAGTAATAACTGAACCAAGGAGCAACAACCTAGATTTTCATGAAAGCACCAACCCACAGAAATAAAAAAGTCACTCCCTTGTGAAACATTTGGGTTTTGGGGATGAGTTTCTCTGGTAATCCCTCCTCATTGTCATACTGCTCCATTGGCTCAACAGTGACTGGGCGAGGAAATGTAGTTAGAAGATTATGTTTTGCTGCTCTGTGTACTCTGATGCACTCGTTTCCCCCCGAAAATCTCCATCCACAAATATCATCTGCCCTCTGCCAGTGGTGGCCTTTGATTGCATGATTAATATGTCTATATTTGAGAGGAGAATGCAGAAAAATGCAGTTCTAGTTGGAAGGGGTGCGGAAAGACAGGCACTCTGCCACACCTGCTATGGCACTGTCTGAAACTTTATATCTATTGTGAGGAGGCACTGGGGGAGACTGACTGGGAGTTCAAGGATCATGTGCTCAGGGACCTGCGAATGATCCCACTAGGGCTCTCATTTACAGGAGGGCGCGCACATAGATCCATGCAGGGAAGACAATTCTCATTTAATAATGGCTATTCAGATGATCCTACTCCAGCGGGAAAGGCTGGAGTTCCTTTCCTCTGAGATTGGTTCCTCAGAACGTGGGACACTGGCAGTGGAGTGCATCTCTTTGATAATGGAGAACAAGAGTAAATTGCGATAATTTCCGAGGAGTTTTGGACATTGTCATGCTCGAGATACTTCCGGATTCCCCGACTCTCCTACTGTGGATCTCCACAAGAGCCTTGACCCATGGCAAATACTGACAGAATCACTAATCACTTGACTTGGTTTATAGTCTGGACCTTTGGTGGAAGAACTGTGTGGGTGGTGGGTGGGGGAATCAGGGAGGTTGGGGAGGGTTATCACTACTTGAGAAATTGTAAATTGCTTTTATGTTTCCTCATCAGCCAGTAGGTTGTAGGCAATGGCATGTGATGTTATAAAACCAATAAAATAAGTTAAAAAATAAAATACAGTCATAAACAATTTTTGTTTTAATAACACATCCTTTGGCTTTTAAATATTGTACTGTATCATTCAAACCTACAATAGACCACATGCAAGTTTCAAGATTATTATTTTTTACTTAAAAATGAGAGTAAGCTAAATATGAATAAGAATCTGCCATATTTAGTGCCAATTCATGAAATGGCAACAATGGTATTAGCAATTCAAAGATTTTTTTACTCCCAATACCTTTGCCCCATTGTTAGATCTCATTGAAACATGAGATCCCTGCGGTCTTCTTAAAGTTCTGACTGCCGTTATTCATGGAAAGAAGCTTTCCTGGTTATGATCACATATGCGCTCAGTTAGGAATATCCAAGACATAAGCTTCCATGAAACCTACATGTTATTCCATTAGAACAAAGTGGTCATGCACCAGTAGTTCCTACCTAAAGCTCTCCATGAAATCACTCGAAATCTCTTCCAAAATTCTTTGAGAATCCTTCCCCTAAGGCAGAAAGTAGTCAGCATACATTAGATATTAAGAGTGCTTTAGGATTATCTAGTTTGTTTGTGAATTGTGAGCCTGTTTGTAGTGTTTTATCCAATTCCAAACTGTCTGTTTCTAGATGGATTGTATTGTGCATCTTACTTTGTTATCAGAAATCCAACAGGTCTTTGTATTGTAGACCTAAATCTAATCCTGCATTGTTACCCTTTTGAATTTATTGATTGCATTTGGCAGGGCATGTCTGACCCATAGTCAATTTTAGGTTCTTTTCTTATCAAAGTATAGGCAGGCTTGCAACATTGTTTTTAATCTGGCAGTTGTTATTCCACTACTTCTTGTTTAAAGTGGTGTGTTGTTTGCAGAGTGGGGGTGGCCTAGCAACAAAGTACTGGGTTAACCATTCAGAAGTTGGTGGGTTGGCTGGGGGTGGGTGGTTGAGGGGGTTCAAGACTAGGTCTCAGATTGAATCTTTCATTTCAAAACTGATTGTTTTGAATTTGTTTTCTTATGTTAAAATTTGCAGATAATTGGTCTGTGCATTCAAGCAGCACTATTAGTATTAAGAATTTGTTTCCATTTGTGTGTATTAAACCATATTTGTTATATTATGTTTATCAATTACTCTTGTTGGGGTTCAATTCCCTGAAGTAAATTAAGCATGACTATTGAGAAGGTGGTACAAAACACTGCTGGTTCCTCTCAAACAGAGGAAGCACATTTTTTAAGGAAATCTTTATGTGCCTTCCTGATTCACCTGTATCTAATTCTATTAAAAAGCAGTGTCATCCTCCCTTAAACCAGTGGTCACAAATATAGGGAACTATGTGGCCACAGCAATATTAAGCTCCTCAACACCCTCAGGGGGTACAACATTGATGAAGAGTAAGCACAAGGTTGTGCAAACTGATAACCAGGAGCAAATAATGACATCAAGTTTGGAAGGAGTTCCATTCCGCATACTGATATGGATGTATATGTAGATTGGTATGAGTTGCATTCCAATTTGACTGGTGGTCAAAATGACAATTCAGTGACCTTTCCAATTTATGTCTGGATGATTTACAATATAATGATGATGTTTATGATCAGGATTATAATCCTAATATGGTAAAAAAAATTGAGTACAGAGAGACCACAAATGATGGTTTTTGATGCTGAGAGCAACACAATGATAGTTCCTGGCCTACTACAGTGTACCAACTCAGCGGAATGGTTAACGCCTCTGTTTTTGGATAAACATATGAAAACAAGAATATTAAGTCCTTTGGACAGGGCAACCAGAGATAGGGGAGGCGTGGTGCTCTAGGCCTTCCATCTCAGATAAGGTAGCAATTACCCCTGTTATGGACCCTTAGATTGTAACTTTTTTTGATGGGCGCAAAGACCAAAGGAGAGGTGTTGATAGACCCTGGGTGTCTTGCTAGGACAAGCGTTTAGATACATTGGGGCCCGTAACAAAGATCTTATGGTTAACACAGCAGACAGTGGATCCAGGTGGCCGCGGAGGGCAGTTTGCTTTTTAGCGAATTCCAATTCAGGCTTATCATACAAAAGACTGTAAGGCTTGCTGTTGAGAATACACCTCAAGCTGGGTGAATAGGGGGCTCTGGAGTTGGTGAAATGTGCAAGGGTCCTTGTTTGGTGATGAATCCATCAAGGAAATCGGCAGATATGTACATTCTTTTGCATCATTTGAGAAGACCCACCCCTCCCTAATGAGGGTGTTTGGGAAGGGTTCCCCCAGTGCCAGCGGGTACCCGAGCCACTACTCTGACTTTGTTGGCTACTTCAGGCACTATTACTGCTCCAACCACCAGTACAGGTTTACAAGACCAACACTCTTCCCTCAGAGAAGAGGAGGTGAATGCTTTGAATTCTATGGCGGACAAACGAAGGAAGAGGGAAGCAGAGGTAAGAGTTCTCTTCCTTTCCTCCGTGAAAATAGGGGGCAGATTGGCTTTCTTTGCTCAAAAATGGGAATATGTATCAATGGATACTTGATTTCTGCAGACAGTAAATAGGTTCAGGATAGACTTTTAAGCTGTTCCACTGTAGTTCAGGCTCTCAACCTCCATACAATTCTCTCAGGAGAACGTTGCTTTAATTTTGGTAGAGGTTCAGTAGCTGCTAGTAAGAGGAGCAATAGAAAAATGTTGCAGGCATCCAAAAGGGTTTGTCAGCAATATATTTCTAGTACAGAAAGAAGAACAACAAATTCAGGCCTGTAATAAACTTAAAAAATATCTCAGTTACTGTGTCTGGTACAGGTATTTTCAAGAAGGAGACAATCATAAGTCTGAGGGTTATAGTACTTCCAGGGGTTTGGATGAGTTGGTTAGATCTGAGAGATGTTTATCTTACAATTCCACTATGTCAGGAGCACAGGAAGTTCCTTCAGTTTTTATTGGCAAGGGCAGATATTTAGATTCAGGTCCCTTCCCTTTGGTCTGTACCCCTGCTCCACTGTGCTTCACCACGCTGTTGAAACCAGTAGTGGTCCCTCTCGGGGCTGAGGGTGTAAGAATGATCATTTACTTGGGCAAATATGATATTTCTGAGACAACAGAACAATGTACTAGTAAGTCAGGTGCCAGTGTCAGTGGATTTGATCTAGAATTTGGGATTTGTTGATAAGTGTAGAAAAATCAGATTTAGTTCCATCAAGGATAGATTTCTTGGGCTTTCTGATCGGTTCAGAAAAGAGAACCTTTCTTCTTCCAGATTTGAAGTTGAAATGATTAGGAACTGAGGGGGGTCTTGAAAGAGACACAGATATTCCTGAAGCAGCTCTGGCAGTGCTAGTGGGTCTCCTGCCATTCTCTATTCAGTTGATCTTCCCAGGACACCTTTATTACAGGGCATTACAGAGTCTAAAAATCAAACCTATTCAGAGAGGCTTGAGATATTCGGAGATGGTTCCTCTGGACAGATACGCAAGTGAGGAAGTAGTCTAGTGGATGGACTACTTGGAAGCATGAAACGACCATCTTCCTGACATTCCAAGATCTTGTCTTAGAATCAGATGCAAGTCACTGAGGAGGGGATGCAAGGTATGGCACCTTCTTGACTTGGGGAGGGTGGTCCTAGAGGGAGCGATCAATGCACTTGTAAAGGGAAAAGAAAAGTGTGCAGTACATTTTCGGAAGGACAACCTCACTGCTGTAAAATACATAACAAATGGGGTGGAACATGGTCAAAACCTCTGGCAGAATTGTCCAAAGCTCTGTGGGAATTTCCTTAGTGGAACCTGGATGACAGCAGGGAATAGAGCTTAGATGGGCAAATGTTCAAAGTCTTGAACAAAGTGCAGTGACTGCTAGCTATAGATCTCTTTGCTAACAATTCAGCTGAAGAGATTTTTCAGTTGGAGACCGGGGGCATTGGTAACAGATGCTTTTCTCCAGGACTGGCCTGGGTGAATCATTAAGCATTTCCTCCATTGGTTATGATTTCCAGGTATTTGGTCTAGATTTGCAGTCAAGGGGTGTCCATGGTGGTAGTGACCCAATTATGGAAGAGTCAGCAATGTTACCTGATATTGCTGGAACTATCCAAAGATTGTTCAATTCGCCTTCCAGTGTTTCTCCAGCTGTTGAGGAGCCTGTATGGATTCAGTCACACTCTTCTAGCTCGGGGCAAGTTGGAGTTGGTGGCATGGCATCTTTCAGGGTGTGCTCAGACATGCCAGGAGTTTCAGAAATGGCATCTGGTTTTATCCAAGTGCCCTGTGCTAAGGATACAGTCAAAATATATAGATAAGAATGGGAGGCATGGAATGGCTGCTGTCTTTAATGTGGTTTGGTTTCCATTTCAGCAGATTTTGTTGAAGTTCTGAACTTCTTTGCATCTCTGGTATAGATGAGCAATACCTGCTGGTCATGGGAAAGCTGATGTAAAACCAGTAGGGGAACACAAATTGATGTGTAGATTATTAAACGGGTGAGAGACGTGGTTCCTCCGAAGCCTAAATATTCCCCCTTGTGGGATGTGGATTTGGTTCTGCAACTGTTTCAAACAGGGGATTATATGAAAGGTGATCTCTGAAGTGTTAGCCAAACTGGTAATGCTGCTGTGTTTGGTTTCGTTTACGAGGGTCTTGAATTTTAGGGAATTGGATATTTCTGCAATGCATTTTTCCTCAGAGAGTGTTCAGTTTGACAACACGAGCCGTACCAAAAATGCGTCCACGGTGGTGGAGTTTCCTGCTTTTCCTTCACATCCTAAGCTATGTATGTGTGCTATTATGTCTCAAACAATATATAGAGGTTACCAGGGCATTAAGGACTGCTGTCCTGCAATTGTTGATAACCTTGTGAAGGCCTTTCACACCAGTGTCTTCCACTATTTTGAGTAGGTTAAGTGTGTGATGGGCATGGGAGGGGAGGATACAGGCCACTTTGGGGGATATGCGACTAGGCTTTTTGGGCTAGCGCCAGGTGAGAAGACATTTTAAAAGCAGTGGATTGGTCTTGGGTGTCAACATTTAAAACATGCTATTGTAAACCAGATGAACATGTTTGAGAAAGAGATGTTAATATGCTTTGAACACTGCATAATATGAGACTCCCGTCTTGTAAGAAAATTGCAGATTCTCCTAGCCAGTTGTAAAGGAAAGCCCTGATTTTATCAAAGACAAGAGAGGTGAGTATTATCCCACCATTGATGTTTGCCCACCCGTGGGATTGTTTGTAATGAGTGTTTCGATTGATTTTATTGCAAGCTGCATCCAACTAAGCGACGAGCTGAGAACAGATGCTTGTTCCGGGGAAAGGAATCCTAAAGCCACTTTGGAGGAAAAAAGGAAGCAAGAAGAACTTATGTGGTTGCTGTTTGGATTTTTTTGCTGTTATTATTTAGGTTTTTACATGAACTATGAAAAAAGTTTTTGTGGGGGGGGCTCAATAAAAGAGGAAGTTACACATGGGACTGCCCTATTTATTATGTGTTCATGTCTTTCTTTTATGTTTACCCTTCCTGTTTAGTATACAGGATTGTGGGATTTATAGTCATGTTTTGTGCTATGTAGATAAACAGTGAGAAAAGAGGCTGCATAATACCCAAGTCCTTTGTCTTTAATAAACTCAAGATTCGGGGGCGTGGCTAAGCACGGACTGAAGATGGCCGTGCAGTGAGAGGGCTCCGCCGACCGTCCTAGCCCACGCAAATCCTGAGTGCTAATCCGTGATACCCTTCGACTGTTTCGGCAACCGGAATACTAACGGAACCCATCCAGCCGGTTCTGGGGTTTTGAATGTGCCCAGGCGAAGAGTGTTTGCCCCCGGAAACATCGGCCTGCAGTAGGGCCCACAGCCGGGACACACAGTAACCATCCAGGCTGAGTCCGGAGCTTCGATCGGCCCGCTGCAACCCTGCGGTGGTGCCTCGACCCGGGAGCGGACACAGAGACTCTGGGACCCTGCACCGCTTGGCAGAGAAAGGGCGGACACCTGACAGCGGCGGCGACGGCAAACACTGTACTGCGCCGAGGCTCCGGTGAGGCGGTGAGTCGCTGTGAACGGGGCGAGACGGGGTGGACAGGCCGGGAGAGATCGACTGTCGGCGGCGCGTCTCTGACGTTGGGCGCTCCCTGTCTCCCCTGTCTGATCTAAGCTTCGGTTGATCCCGGGATTGCGAGGGTCTACATCGGGTACATGGTCTCGTACCTCCTGGCAGCGGTGCCCCCTGGGGGAAGCTCCGGACCGACTGCTGCGGCCCGGAGCGCCTGGCCTCTCAATACCAGCAGTGACGGTGGTGCAGCCAGCGCTAGTCGCCGTAATAGGAAGCCCATTCAGTTGGAGGGGCGACGGGCAGGCGACTTGAGACTTGGAGGGAAGGTACCTGGGAGAACCATCACAGACAACGGCGTTTGCCTCCCTCCTGCTAACCGGGGGACACTTGCCCGAGGGCCGGCGACGGAGGCCGGGCACTTCCGAGACGCGCCAGGGCGGAAGTGGGGCGAAGGGGGGGGTACGGGGCCGCAGAGGGAAACATCCCCACTGGTGAAGAATACCATACACCGGCCGTATCTCCACCACACCCATCCGCAGGAAGGCCCGTGGGAAGGCCCGTGGCTATCTAAGGAGTGAAACTTTGCCGCCTCCTGGGGTATACTAGCTACAGAAGTCTGAAACAGGCCCGGACGAAACGCACCGAAACCATGGGAACCCGGGGTCCTAGGGCTGCGCAGTCAAACAAACTGGACCGATATACTGTCCCGAAGGAATCGCAACAGACCCGGACACCCAGAGACTCCGGAGTCGGGGAGCTGGGCGAAAAGGAGCGGGACATCTCGCTCAAAGACGTGATGGCCGCTATACCAGGAGTTAGGACCTCTCTGGACACTGTGGCTATAGAGGTCAACAACATCAGAGCGGATATGGGCAAACTGAATGAAAAGGTCAAGCAAGTGGAACTCACGACAGCTAGCCTCGTAACGGACGTCTCCCAGCTCCAGGGAGAGATTAGAGAACTCCAGGATTTCCGCAAGTTTACCGACCTCAAACTAGATGATTACGAAGGCCGCATGCGTCGCAATAACCTGCGCATTCTTGGGGTTCCGGAGAAGGCTGAGGGACAAACACCAGACCTCTTCGTAGAGGACCTTATTCTTAAACACCTGCAGCCTAGGGGCCTCAGTAAGTTCTTTGTAGTGGAGCGCGCCCACAGGATCCCGGGCGGCCGTCCCAAACCGGGCGCTCCCCCGCGGCCCATGTTGGCGCGGGTCCTGAATTTCCGTGACAGAGACGTTATCCTTCAGAGTTCCAGGGCCGGCGCCTCCCTGCGCTATGAGAACTCAGACATATCCTTTTTCCGGATTTTACTCAAAGGGTACAGCGCCAAAGGAGATCGTTTATGTCAATCAAGCGCGTGCTCAGGGACCAGGGTATGAAGTACTCCATGCTGTTCCCTGCCCGTCTCCGGATTGAGGCGGATGGGCGAGTGTGGTTTTCGACCATCCTGAGGCTGCGGCCGAATGGGTTGAGAGCAGGGGAGTGCAGAGTCCGGCAGACCGGGGGAAGATGGCACCGAAAACAGTCCACCGGCCTGAGAAGACAATCATCCGACGGCAGGGCTCGTACTTTTGGCAATGGGAGGTGGGTGCCGGAAAAGGGAGGGGGCTTCTAGATTCACTATCATGGGAGAAGTAGACGTAAATGGAACTGGGGCGCTTGATTTGTAAGGGTATAAAGTAGATGTGTTGGGCTGGGATGGGGCGGCCTCCGCCTCCCCCCTCCTAGGGGTTTTTTCTTCCCCTCTTTTTCTTTCTTGAGTATTTTTAGGGCGACAGGCACTCTGCAATTTTGTATGGGCAGTTCTAAGCCCAGAGGGCAGGGCAGCGGGGTGGGGGTGTTGGGAGGGATGGTTAAATGTTTTGTTTGAAGTTTTGATTTCATCAGCAACAATTAGGGACACACTTATTGGGGGAGTGGCGCTGCACACAGTGAATATCGGTATACCTAGATATGGCGGCAGTCGGGGACAGTGGGGTTAGGCTACTGAGTTGGAATGTCAATGGGCTGGGGGACAAGATTAAAAGAAGTGTTGTTCTTCAGAACATTAAGCGCCAGGCCCCTGACATCGTCTTACTGCAGGAGACCCATTTAGTTGGGAATACGTGTAGAGCGCTGCATAGAGGGGGGTACGTCTTACTGGCCCATGCAGGTTTCACCACAGGCTCCCGGGGGCTGGTATATTGATGAAAAAATCCTTTCCCCTTGTGGTGCAGAGCACCTGGGGGGATACTGGAGGGCGCTATGTTGGAGTCTCGGGCACATGGGAGGGTCACCCTGTCACCTTCCTTTCGGTCTATGTACCTCCGGGCCTTCAGGCAACCACGTTTAGGGATCTGGGTAGGTTGCTGTTGGAGATCCCGGAGGGTCTCTTGGTACTGGGAGGGGACTTAAACTCGGTGGTCTCGGGGGATAAGGATCGTTACCCACCACGTGGTCTCCCTCGCGCGCAGAGCTGGCTGCCCGACTTCCTGGACTCCATGGGGCTGGCGGATGGCTGGAGGGCTCTTCACCCTAACACTTCCCAGTACACCTTTCATTCCGGGGCCCACGGGAGTTTATCCAGAATAGATTACTTCCTTTTACCCGCATCCCAAATATCCCATGTTCGTGAGATAAAACACTTAGCTCGGGGCATATCAGACCACTCGCCGGTGTGGCTTCAATTGACGTTCGGTTACCAACAGGTGGGACGTGTGGCCCCCATCAATCCGTGGTATCTACGAGATCCCCTTATTCGGCGTGAGCTACTCGTGGCCATCGATAACTATTTTACTGAGAACGAAGGCTCGGTGGATTCCCCTCAGGTGCTCTGGGAGGCATTTAAGGCGGTGGTACGGGGCCAGGCTCTCTCTTTAATTTCCGGGAAAAAGAAGGAACAGCACAGGGAGATGGTGGCGCTGGAGGCAGAGGTGGAGAGATTGGAAGCAGATCTGGCGTTAGACGTCACACCCGATAAGCTCCACCTTCACAATCTCAAACAACAGGACTACAGGGCACTAGCGACAGATCAAGCAAGGGCCATGGGGAGAGCGATTCAGGGACGGCTATATGAAGTGGGCGACAAGGCCGGGAAACTCTTGGCCTGGTTGGATAAAAGAGAGTGGGCAAGCAGATTAATACCTGAACTGCGAGGGCAGGGAGGCAATTCCCTAACGGACCCGCAAGATATTGTGGACTCTTTCGCGGCCCACTTTAAAGTGGTTTATACATCGGTAGCCCCCTACTCTGTAGAAGATTCCCGCCAGATGCTCACCGATATTGTACTGCCCAAATTGTCCGGAGATGACTACGATTTCATGGAAGGGGACATATCTAACGATGAAATAGCGGCAGCGATACGGTCGCTCAAACCGGGTAAAGCCGCTGGCCCTAACGGCCTGCCGATTGAACTGTACAAGCTCAAACCGGACACATTGGCACCGTATCTGAGAGCCATGTACGAGGACTCGAAACAGACCGGCGCGTTGCCACTGGACCAACGCACTGCCACTATAGTTACCATCCACAAGGAGGGGAAGGAGAAGACCGAATGTGGTTCTTACAGACCGATATCCCTGTTGAATGCGGAGCCCAAGATCCTTGCTAAGCTCCTTGCTACTCGCCTAGGGACGGTGATTGAAACCCTGGTCCATCCGGACCAATCAGGTTTCATCCCACACCGCAGCACGGCGCTGAACCTGCGCAGAGTTCACGGGGTATTGGGCAGGGCAGCCTCTATATTGGAGCCGGCAGCTATAGTTTCCTTGGACGCAGCCATGGCATTCGACACCATCGAGTGGCCGTACCTGTGGGCGGTATTGGAGAAACTGGGGTTTGGTCCTAAATACATTCAATGGGTGAAACTATTGTATTCCAAACCTATGGCCCAAGTGGTGGTTAATAACAAGAAGTCAGCAGACTTCGAGCTGGGCAGGGGAACCCGCCAGGGGTGCCCCTTGTCCCCACTGCTGTTTGCCCTAGCGTTGGAACCACTGGCAGCCTGGATACGTCGAGATCCAAGGGTAAAGGGTATGCGCTGGTCGGCAGAGTGGGAAGACCGGATTTCCCTCTACGCGGACGATATCCTTCTGTATTTATCCTCCCCTAGGAGGTCCTTGATAGTGGTATTAGATATCTTTACAATCTTTGGACGGTATTCCGGATATTCCATAAATTGGAACAAATCCCTCCTGTTCGTGGTGGCGGGCGAGCCTCCGCTCCCACCGCGTGGATGCCCGTTACAAACCAGTACCGAAGGGTTTACATATTTGGGTGTCTTCCTATCTTTGGACCCCTCTCTTCGTTATGCCCGTAATCTTCAACCCCCGTTGATCCAACTGCGCAAAGATGTCGCCAGGTGGAAATCGCTTCCTCTTTCCCTGTTGGGTAAGGCGGCCCTTTTAAGATGATGTCCCTACCCCGGTTCCTGTATGCCATACAGAACTCCATGGATCCGATACCTGCCTCATATTTCCGTGAGGTCGAGAGTCTACAGCGGGACCTGCTCTGGAACGGTAGACCCCGAATTGCGCTTGGGAAACTCTCCCTGAACTGGTACGACGGAGGCATTAGCCTCCCGGATATAAAACTGTATTACTGGGCATCTCATCTGTCCTCCATTAACCATTGCACCTACGCCCAGCCTTGTAACCCGGGATACAACATGGATAGGTGGCTTCTTTCTGGGGGGACCTTCAGTAGAGCCCTTTATTCCAAGCCCCGGAGTTATCCACTTACAGGCCCCACTAAACACGCAGTGCACGTTTGGCACACAGCTACCAATCGATTGGGCTGGAGACGAAAACTAACACTTGCAACACCTTTATGGGACTCCGAACAACTGGGTGACTTGTGGAGGAGTAAGGGATTTGACAAATGGGAGGCCATAGGGATTGCACATATCAGGGATCTGTGGGACAAATCTGATGTTAAGCCTTTTGCAGCACTGCAACAACAATATACCATGGCCGAATCGGAGCGTTTCCGATACACACAGGTTCGACACGCGCTACGTACACACTTACAGCCCGGGACCACACTGCCGGAATCATCCCCACTGGAGGATAGAGTGCTGGACGGACATCTCCCTGACAGCACCATTTCTCTGATTTATAAAAAGCTGGTTAACCAACTCTCGGACCCTCTCACGGCCCTCCGAGAGAAGTGGGCTGGGGATGGGATAGAAATGGACGACGAGGAATGGCAGGAGGCAGTCTCCTCTCCTAGAGTTGTAGCGATACCAGCTCGTCTCCGCCTTGTCCAGCTCAAACTTCTCCACCGTATCTATATAACGGGGCCACAGCTGATGCGAATGGGAAGAGTGGAGGAGGGCGCCTGCAGGAGGGGGTGTGGCCAGCTGGGGAAATTTTTCCACATAGTTTGGGAATGTGCACGGATCCAACCTTACTGGTGTGAAATTCATGGAATCATCAATGCTGTTCTATCTGTACAGCTCCGGGTGGAGGCCCGCAGGTGTCTTCTCAACATCTGGGAACCTACTAATTTAAATGTTTGTTTGACGCAGTGGGTAACGCTGGGGCTAATGGTGGCCAAGAGAAATATTGCTCAACGGTGGGGGCGCCGGCTCCGCCCACTGTACAGGAATGGGAAAAAGATATGGACTGGGCAATGTTTAGAGAGAAGATCGTATATATTTCACGAGGATGTCCCCAAAAATGGTCTCGTGTATGGGGCCCGTGGAACTCTTATCGGGGTGAAATATGTCAACCTCCTCTGTCCCCTTCAATGGATGTTCCTCAGTCCCCCTAGATCTTCCGTCCTGTATGATTGTATTCTGTCATTTTGTCTATGGTGCCAATGATGTGTGAAGCGCTGCTTCCTATGTACTGTCCTGATCTTGCTGATGGGTGTTCTTTATTTTCTTAATAAAAAATGTTATACAAAAAAAAAAATAAACTCAAGATTCACCTTCACAACCGGATAGGAGAATCTGCAATGATCAGGCATGCAATGACTCATCAAGTCATTCTCAGTACAAAATGGTATGTGTCTGCACTTGTGGGGCCTTGCTTGGTTCCTACTTTAGAACATAGCATTTCTTTTTTTTTTTAAATTTCTTTTTATTGGTGCATAACATGTAGTATTATAATCCACAATCAATAGAGCCGGTACTTATTATACATTCGTCTTATATTACTTCAGTACAATGATAGGTATACATTGATGAAAACTTGAGGTCAGAATCAATTCGGCACTGCACGGTACTCTAACTGTTCTCCTGTGATGATTCCGTAGCAGGTGTGGTACATATCCCCCCTCTAAAGGCATTCCACTTTCCCCATAACGTTCCCATTTTTTGGGGCATCGTCTATTTATATACACCGCTCTTTCAGCCACCATGGCCATATCCATGTCTTTGCTCCAGTCTCGTAACGTGGGAGTGTTTCGTGCCCCCCATAGTCTGGCTATGTTCCTCTTAGCTATCATCATTCCCAGTGTCGCCCAGGTTTGCGCTGTGGTGTTAAGATCTGTTGCTTTCCCATATGTTTAATAGACATCGTTTAGGTTCTGGTGGTACAGGAGCCCCACTGACTCGTGTTATTGTGGACATAACCTTCTCCCAATATGTCGCTATTGCTGGGCATTCCCACATTGTGTGATAAAATTTACCTACTTCCCCACATTGCCGGAGGCAAAGTTGACTGTAGGTCTTTCCTATTTTGCATAGTATTATCCTAGTGTAGTAGATCCTATGGAGCACTTTAAGTTGCTCTAGGCGGAGTTTCGAGGAGATTGCTACCTCCTTCGGGGATGCTAATGCCTCTTGCCAGTCAGCCTCGTCTAGCTCTCCCACCTCTTTCTGCCACTTCCCCCGGAGAGACTGTGTAGGGTCAGGGTGATTGTTTATAATTTTGCGGTATGTTAAGGACGTGGCTTTTTTGTCCATGTGGTCTGTTAGGAGTCTGTCTTCTAACGGGGAAGCTTCAGGGAGGGCAGTGTCAGGTGGGATGACAGCCTCTAGGGCGTGCTTAACCTGAAGATAGCGAAATCGTTCCGTAGGTGCCATCTTGTATTGTTCTCGGAGTTGGGTGAATGGAATTATTTTTCCCTTGTCCCACAGATCCCCCACCCTTGATATTCCTATGATGTCCCATTGTCTGAATCCTTTGCCTAGTTTACCGGTGTCCCAAAGGGGTGTTGCCTGCGTGATCTTATTATTCCAACCCAGCTTTTTAAGTACCATATGCCAAAGCTGAATCGTATGCTTTGTCGGTCCTAATAGAGCCATCTTTGTGGTTAGTGTTATATAGCGCTCGGTTGAGCCCCTCCGGCCCCAGGACAAGTCTATGCAGGTGATGGAGCAGGATAAATGAAAAAATGTTAACCTCCTAATAATTTACGTAAAATAATTAATAAACTTGTTCGTTTAAGTAAATAACCAACAATGTATGTTACATGTGAAGGGTTAAAGGTAACACGCTAATTTTTGTGCAAAATTAATCTACTTATAATTGTTGACGTGGCTAACATAATCTAATATTTGCGTACTAATAAAATAATAAATGCATGATTTGTGCTTTGAAAATAAAACGTGTGGTGGCAAAATAAAGCGATGGTAAGTAAGGGACGGCTTTATATGTTGCTTTTTGCTAGTTAATACCTAATTGGGGTACGTAGAAAGACGGGAGGGAAACGAAAGGGTTTATATTCCTTATTTTAACAATATTCTGTTTATCTTTATAAATAGTGCGCTTAGGCCTGTTGAGCAGCGATATAAAATGGCCGCCATAAGCTAGAGTATGCATGTGCGAGAAGCCGTGTGGAAAAGGAGAAAGGCAGTGAACAAAGAATGACCACGTGTTCGTGCTGAGAGCCTAGGATGGAAGTATGGTCAAGGCTATTGTGACCTTACTGAGCAAATGTGTGCCAAGATGATCAGCAAGAAGCGTGAGAAGTCAAAATGAATAAATGGACAAACGGAACTGTTGAACCTAAAAAGTATCAGAAAATGATACAAATTGGACTGATCGAAACTGATGAGTAATGTCATGAACTGTGGGAAACGATGCAAGCATGGACATTCCACAAAGAACTGGTTAAGACAAGGAAGTTTGATAAAAATGTATATGGACTTGAATGGACCAATGAGAGAGAATCACGCCATAAAGAGGCAACATTTTATTTAGTAAGCGAGAATTAGGGTATAAGAAGACCTACTCCGGGAGGGGTTAGTTGCTATTAGTATTATTTTATTGATGATGATGAGCGAGCGTACTGTTAGGAGAAGGGAGAGCTGAGATTGCTGATAGATGAGTTGCGGGTGCGGAGTTGCTGTTGCGGATGATCGAAGCTGCTGCTGCTATTTTCATTAAGTATAAGATGCTGCTTTTGGAGAACCTTTTTACTCCTGATAGATTTTTCCTTTAGAGCTATTAGATTTTCAAAGAAAGATAGATAGATCTTTTTGGAGTTCTTGCTGTGACATAACTTTATCTTCCATCTAATAGGTATGCATTGTAATTTCAATTTATTCTTATAATGATGATAAATGTAATAATCTGAGTGATAAACTTAAAACTTATGCATTGTTTCTAAAACTTTATATAAACTTTATTGTCTCTAAACAAATGACTCAGTGATTCTTTAGCTCAATAATTAAGGTAAAATGTTAAAAAGTTTATTGTGATTGAGCTGGTCTTAATCACCATCAACTGATTCCTACTAGTTGGTCCATCGACCAATGAGCGGAATACCTTAAAAGCAATGAGAATTATTATGTCATGTTAAAAGAGGTATCCCGTCTCCTTCCAGCAAATCGTTTTTACTGTTTTTTCTCCTAGGATAAGGACGGAGGTAATCCAGGGAATAAATGAGTAAGTGAATGTATATGCAGTGTTTATGGGCCCCACCGTCATATGGATATAGTTTGTGTATTGGAGGGATAGTTGTACCTGGATGACCGAGTCATATAGGAGAAGAATTTTTATTGTTAGCGCTGGATCAGATTTCTTGGTAGCAGAGTTATGGTTACTATAGATTAGTTTAGTGATTATTGATTATTGATTATTGATAAATTCATGTCTAACACTTTATGTTGAGTCGCGTTATGTTATATGTAAGTTTTCACGCTTCCGGGAAGTAGGAAGTGGAACACGTGTGGCAAGAGAAGTCACATGGAATAGTGCATTGTCTGAGTTCATATTGGTAATAACACAGGTTGTGTTATGATAGGGACATTTTCCGCATAAAAGGTGTGTAAGTGAAATAGTGACCGGTTTTCTTGTGAAACTCTGGCCTTAATTCTCAGGAGCAGTATAGTCTCCACATGTGTTTTATCCCCAGAGAAACGGGTTTACCGCTTGCTTGAAAGAAGGGTAAGGTAGAGAGAAGTGCTACTTTATCGGCGAAACCGAAAAATTCTGTGGTAGGGTAGAGGTAAGCGCTGCCTACTGGAAAATACAGAATTCTTGTGTAAATGGACAAAGCTATCTCTTTGGTTTAGTGAATCAGACAATGGAAATGTGTTTTAAATGTTGTAACTAAGAAAGAATTGTTGAAAAAGAAATTGCCGATAAATTTTGTAAAGGAGGGGAAAGGAGCAGAACTGACATAGACAAAAGCCGCGCTGGGATTGGACAGTGCGTTGTAGACAGAAACTGCTGTGATTGGAGTGTTGGTGTGAGTCGCGCTAGTATTGGTCGAATAGACTAGTGACGTGGAAGTTTGTGATTGGAGTATTGGTGTGAGTCGCGCTAGTATTGGTTGGAATAACGCATAGAGAACAGTGTTGAATTGCAGATCGTTTGAGGAGAGAAAGCGATTGTGAATTATGTCTTATTATGAGTATGGTAGAGAGAAAACGTCATGGATGTCGAAAGTTAAGAACTTTTTTAAGAAAGACAAAAAGGTAGTGACTAGAGAGGGACAAGTAATTCCTCCGCCGAAATCACCAGCTTCGCACATGATACTGAAATATGGATATCATACATGCATATGGTTAGAAAATTGGACAAAATATACCAAGAATGATGGAGCATTGGCTTTCCCTGAGAATGGTTTATTTAGTGTAGCTGTACTACGGAATTTGAGAGAGAAGATGGCAATGTTAGAACCTAGACCTAGACCGACACAGTTTGAAGCTTTAAGTGAATGGGAAGATGAGATGTATGAACGAGAGAGATTCAGAGGATTAAAGAATCATGAGTTTATGCCTGGAAGGTTATGGGGAGTAAATCATGAGGACAGAATAAAGCGTTGGAGATGTGCTAATATGACAGGAGGTTTGTTTCCAGTTTTTACAGTTGAGGAAGAAGCAAAGAAAATGTGTACCGAGAAAAAGAAACATGTGGTTATGGAAAAGTATGGGTATGGTGGTAGTGAAACGGAAGATGAATTGTTGGAAGATATTTTAAACAGAAACCCACCTCCATACCAACAGACTTCTGCGGTGGTGATACCTAATGCACCACTAATGGAAACTGGGAGGAATAAAATTCCCGAACGAAGTCATGAGATAAATAGGTCACAAGATCAATTAAAAACTTCACAAAATGAAGAGATAGAAAGTGACAATGCAACTGAATTAGCAAAAACCACAAGAGAATTGACTGAGAAAATAAGAGAATTAACAAAGAATATGGAAGCTGTAACTGTACCAGTAACGATAGGTCCAGTAATGCCAATTTTTGAGAATCAGAAAATTGATGAACGTTCTTTAGTGATTCCTATGAATTCACATTTGCAAAGAAAAAGAGAAGGGATGGAACTGAACAATGAAGGTGCACACCATTTGGTTAGTACCTATAGACCAAGCCCACCTACTAATTTGACGATAAATGAGAATGAATTCAGGAGAATACCTATGGTAACGGAGTCTGCATCAGAGACACCAGAAAGAAGTAACAATTGGATAGAATTAAATAGTACGCCTGTAGGACCGACTTCAGATGAGTTAAATGAATGGATGAAAACGCTAAAAAAGAAAGAAACAGAAGTAAAACCATTAGATGTAATTAGGTTAAAAATAGACATGGAAGAATTGATTTTAGGAACGATTGGTACAGAAAAATTAAAAGTTATCAAGATGATGAGATTATGTTTTTGTGCAAGAGTATTACATGGAGAGCTAGAAATTTACATGACAAATTAGAAGAGACAGCGATTGAACTAGGAGTAGAATTTGTAAAAGTAAGAACGTTGCAGAAACCATATAGAGTAGATTTTTGTGAGAAAGATATAGAGAATCTAAACACATCAGGACGATTGACCCAAATAAAAGAATTGATTGTTTTACTGAGAAAATGGGGTGATGTGGATAGATGGAGAAGTAGATGGATGAAAAGGAATGAGAAAGTAACAGATAAAGCATCTTTGGCTTTTGCAGTGACAGATAAGGAACCAATTGTAAGGGAGTACCCGATGAGAGAAACTCCAGGAGGTAGTTATGTGCATGTTCCATGGACTAGACAGGATATACTGTCATTTACAAATGATTTCCCCAAGTTGAGAGAGAAGCCAGTAGAATGGTATAGACAAGTGGAGAGATTTGTTAAAGTTTCAAAGGTGTTGTGGATAGACTTGGATGGATTGTTTGATATAGTAGTGCCAGCTGATTTGTGGACAGAATGTAAGATTACTATTGATTGGCCAACTGTAGAATATCCAAGGGATGCTAAAACAGGAGCGCCAGGACCAGAAGTGATGAGAAAGTACGATCAAGTAATTACTTTTTTGAAGAATAAGATTCCACCTAAAGAAAAAGATTGGGTAAAAATAGATAGAACCACGCAGGAAAGTAAAGAATCAGTGCATGCTTACTATGAAAGACTGTTGTTAGTTTTCAAACAGTATAGTGGTTATGAGACACTAAATGAGAAGGATATGAGTCATTTTGTATATAGATTTGTATATGGGTTGAAACCAGAGATAAGTGAGATGATTAAACAGCATATGATTTGTTGGCAGAATAGCACAGTCGATGAAGTTTTGAGATATGCTAAGTATTGCAGTGATGATATTGAGAGTAGACAGCGTAAATTGAAAGAAAAGGCCATGTGGGCACAGGTGAAAGTTGCAGAGAAACAAGAAGCTCAAATGAGTAATACAGGTAATGAAGCAGGACAGGCTAGATTTCGACCAAATATAGGCAAAGGAAAAGGACAAATGAGTATAGATGAGGCAAAGAAAAAGTGGCCATGCCACAACTGCGGAAAGCTAGGGCATTGGAGAAACGAGTGTAAATTTCCTCCAAAACTTAATGTGGAAAATCAATCATTAAATCCACAGGTGCAGAGTGAGGTAGTTACTCAACAGAGTCAGGTGCCACAACCACCACTTCCCAAGAGTGTTAACCAACAGAAATTCAGTGCAGAAACAGGATTCTACGGAGGAGAGCAGGTAACACAGTTGCCGCGTGCAGCTGCCATTTCTCAATATTGGTTACGACAGGATGAGGATGAAACAGATGAAAGCTTCTGACGGTGCCTAGGAGAGGGGGAAGAGTGCGTGCTTGGCGCAAATCTAGAGGTAGATCAGTCTGGTCCATTTGTGGATGGAGAAGTGAATGGTGCAAATGTAACATTCCTTGTGGACACTGGAGCTACCCGTTCTACTGTTAGGTCAGTGGAAATTCCAAACCTTCCTCTCTCAGGTGAACATATCCAAGTAGTTGGAGTATCGAATCAGCAAATTAAGACGCCTCTTACTAAATTAGTGGAGGTAAAGATTGGTCCATTTAGTGAAATGCACCGATTTGTGGTATGTGATTGTAGTCCTGTGAACCTATTAGGACGCGATCTATTGTGCAAAATGAATTGCACTATCTATTGTACTCCAGATGGAATTGCATTTCAGACCCCAGATGAAGATGTATTGTATAAAATGACACTGGTAAATTTAGAACCAGAAGTAAATGATTTGTTTCCTGTATTTGATGCAGAGAAAATCCCAATTGAACTGAAAGAGACAGTGAAAGAGGAAGTGTGGGACTTTACAGGAGAAGATATAGGATTAATGAAAGAAGTAGATCCCGTTAAAATCTCCTTAAAAGAGGGAACTAGTTACCCAAATACACCCCAGTATAAATTGACACCAGAAATAATTGAAGGAATAACGCCAGTAATAAATAAAATGGTAGAACAAGGGATTCTAAAAGAAATCATGAGCAGTCCATGTAATTCGCCAATAATGGGACTGAAAAAGCCAAACGGAACATATAGAATTGTACAGGATTTGAGGAAGGTAAACAAAATTGTAGTGCCTTGTTGCCCAATAGTACCGAACCCTGCTGTGATTCTATACCAGATTCCACGTGAAGCAGAATGGTACACAGTAATTGATTTATGTCATGCATTTTTCTCTATTCCATTGCATCCAGATAGCCAGCCATTATTTGCGTTCAGGTTTGGAGAGCGTATTTTGGCATGGTGCCGAATTTCTCAAGGGTACACAGAAAGCCCCTCGATCTTTAATCAGATTGTAAAGAAATCCTTGGAAGATTTAAAAATGCCAGAAAAGTCAGTGATGGTTCAGTATATTGATGACCTACTGGTGGCATCAAAAACGAAGGAAGCATGTGTCAATGATACAATTGCTTTGCTGAATCATTTAGCCAAAAGAGGACATAAAGTGTCCCCATCAAATTTGCAGTTTTGTCAACAAGAAGTCCAATATTTAGGGCATAAAATTGAGAAAGGAGTGCGAAAGGTAACGACTGAGAGAATAAAGATGATTCAAGGAATGAGAGCTCCAATGACGCAAAGAGAGGTAAGAATGTTTCTGGGAATGGTTGGATATTGTCGACAATGGATAAGCGGTTTTTCGTTGATCGCCAAACCGTTGCAAAAACTGACAGAGAAGGATGTTAAAGATCCTTTTGAAATGAATGATGAGGAAATGAAAGCCTTCAGAGAGCTGAAAAAGAAATTGTGTGAAGCTCCAGCATTGGGAATGCCTGATTATGAGAAAGATTTTGAGTTATATTGCAGTGAAAGAGATGGGTGTGCGTTTTCAGTCTTGGTACAGAGACATGGAACCATGAAAAGACCCATTGCATATTTTTCAGCTGTTTTAGACCCTGTAGCAAAAGTATTGCCTGGATGTTTGAAAGCAGTTGCTGCTACTTGTGTGAGTCTGGAACAGAGTGAAGGCATAGTGATGGGATATCCATTGAGAGTATATGTTCCCCATTCTGTGGAAATTCTCTTGACAAGAACGAAAACCCAATACATGACACATAGTCGGCTGACTAGGTATGAAAAAGTAATTTTGAGTGCAGATAATGTGACTATTGACAGATGTATGAATGTGAATCCTTCGACATCATTGCCAGATGAAGAGAGTGTGATTGAAATGGATGAAGTAGATCATGATTGTCTGAATGTGCTTGAATATTGTACAAAACCGAGATCAGATATACGAGATGAGCCCTTAAAGGAATCAGATTATATTCTGTTCGTGGATGGCTCATGTTTGAGAACGAATGATGGAGTTCTAAGTGCAGCGTATGCAGTTTGCACAGTAGCAACTGTAATGGAAGCATCTTGTCTGAAAGGGATACGGTCTGCCCAAGTCGCAGAACTGATAGCTCTGATTCAAGCCTGCAAGTTGGGAAGAAATGTACGGGTTACGATTGTGACAGATAGCCAATACGGTTTTGGAGTGGTGCATGATTTTGGTCAGATTTGGTCACAAAGAGGTTTCTTGACGTCTGCAGGAACGCCAATTAGAAATGGAGATTTTGTGAAAAAGTTGCTTGAGGCGATACAGCTGCCTAAACAGATTGCTGTTGTGAAGTGCAATGCACATAAAAATGGGGAAGACTACATAACTGTCGGCAATAAGTATGCTGACGAGATTGCACAGTACTGTGCAAAGAATGTGGTTTCTTTGAACAGGAACCGAGAAAGAGAGCATATTTCTTGTCCTTTGCTTTTTACTAACCCTGTTGAGACATGGGATGAGGTGAGACAGTTACAGGAAGCAGCAGATGATGAGGAAAAAGATACATGGATAAAAGCAGGATGTAGAAAACATGAGGAAAATTATGTTTGGGTTTACAGAGATGAAATACCAGTTATGCCTGATAGCATGATTTCTGACATGGCACGGATGTACCATGGACAAGCCCATATTGGGAGAGATTCAATGATCAGACTTTTTAGACAAACATGGTATAATCCAAAATTCAGAGCCATAGCTGAGAGTCTTTGTCAAAGATGTCTTATTTGTCAACAGTTAAATCCAGGAAGGAAGACAGTAGTGAGTCTAGGAACAATAGGACGAGAAGGAGGTCCGTTCACTAGAATGCAAATGGATTTTATAGAAATGCCCCCGAGCAACAGACTAAGGTATGTCCTCGTAGTCGTCTGTTTGTTTTCCCGTTGGGTCTCCACCCGACCAGAAGGAATGATGGAATAACGTTAGCAAAACTTATGCTGCGAGAATTCATTCCGAGGTATGGTTTTCCAATCACGATTGAAACAGATAGAGGAACACATTTCCAAAACGAATTAATTAAACTGATTTGTGAAGCACTTAGTATTAAACAGAAACTGCATTGTGCATACAGACCAGAGGCTTCTGGAATAGTAGAGCAAGTGAATGGAACAATTAAGAACAGGTTAGGAAAAATGTGTCAAGCCACAGGACTCAAATGGCCAGATGCCTTGCCATTAGTTTTAATGACAATCAGAAGTATTCCGGAAAGGAAAACTGGACTCAGTCCCCATGAGATAATTATGGGATGAGCAATGAGACAAGCACATGTACCTGTCAACAAACTACTGACTATAACTGATGATCTGGTGCTGGATTATTGCAAAGGATTGGCTGATGTGGTGCGTTCTGTGTTTCATCAGGTTGGACCGGATGGTACTACTCTTGAAAGAAAACCAGCTCACGACTTGAATCCAGGAGATTGGGTCCGCATAAAAGTCCACAGGAGAAGAAACTGTTTGGTTCCTCGTTGGGACGAACCACGACAGGTGATCCTGGTGACAACCACTGCAGTCAAATGTGCAGGAGTGAAACACTGGGTGCATGCCAGTCACACCATCAGAGTTCCAGAACCTGAAGATCGACATGTGAGTCGACATCTGGAAGCGTTGGATAACAGTTCAGCATCAGAACCGGAAGAAGAAACGAGCAGGGTGCCAGAATCTGAAGATCGACCTGTAAGTCGACATCTGGAAGACCCAACTACAAGTGCAACGACAGAAGAAGTGGAGGAAATAGTGGAAGTTCCAGAACCTGAAGATCGACATGTGAGTCGACATCTGGAAATATCAGATACCAGTTCAGAATCTGATACAGATCATTCGGATTGTGAGGAAATTCTGAAAAGAAATTGGAAATTTGAAAGCATAAGAGAAGAAACTGAGCACGAAGATAGTAACAGTGAGCAACCAAGTACAAGTTGTGGTAAAAATCCTTCGGAGATAATATTAATAGATGAAGAAGGGAGAGTTTCAAACAGAAAGTTAGAAAAATCGGAAGATCCCCGAGGAGCAATAGGGACAGATAGCCAAACAAAAGAACAGGGAAATTTAGAAGCAGATAGAGAGATTGACACAAATTTGGAAGAACCTCGAGGAGGGACAGAAGTAGGTGAATGAAGGAAGATAAGAAAAGAACCACAAATAGAGGAAGGAAATGAAATTATAAAATTCAAAATAAGAAACAATAAAGAGAAAAATGAAACAGAGTCTGAAGAAAGTGGAGAAGAAAGAAACCAAAAACTAGAGTCAAGAAAAAGAACTTGGAAAACAGAAAGAGAGGAAAAAGGAAGTGAGGCAAAAAGGTCAAGAAAAGGAGACAATTGGCCCAACGAAGTAAGAAAATTAAGGTACAGGATCATAAGGTTAGATGGAAAAAGTGCTGAACAAGTGAATGAAATAACAAGTCAGAAAGAGCAAGAAAAACAAGGTGGAAAACAGTAAAGAAGGTAAATCCGAAGATTAGATCGCCTGAATGGTTGTACCTTGCTTTAACTGATATCAAAGAAGAAAAGAACACTCACGAGAACCTAGAACAAAGCAATCTAATGGGTGAAGGTGAAGTGCAACAAACTTGAAGAAATTTAAACGAATTTCTACCGGATTTGACAAAATACTGGATCTGACGAATTTCTACCGGACTTGACAAAATACTGGATTTGACAAAGAAAGAATTCTGAAAAGAATTAAAAGAAAGTACCGAACGAAGACAAAAACATTGAAGTGCAGAGTGGCTAAGAAATCATTTCTGAGGTGTAGTGACACAATTTTCTTGTAAATAAATAAATAGGTTATAAAACAAAATGGAGGATACTAGAGATAGAAAATGTAGATGTGAGTTTTTAAGTAGATGGTGTAAGATGTGCTTCTTTTGTACAGGATTATTAATGACAGTATGGGTGGTTTTAGCAATCACTATTCCAATTAGTTTAGCTGTAGAAGAAACATCTAATCACACAGAGAAAGAAAAAGGAGCTAACACTCAAGAACCAGTTATATTAAAAAGTAGTGCAGAGTTACATAAAGACAAATCAATAACAGATTTGTCAAAGAATGTTTTTACTAAATTATTATATGAGTATATAGAAACAATGGATGTAAGAGATTGTTATGTTTGTATGCAATTGCCTGCGTCTGTAGCAGAGGGTGTGACTTATCATCACCTTCCTTTGACGTATGGAATAACATGTAGTGTTTTAGCAAGTTTATTTTATAAAACAGGTAGATTAGAATATTATTACACTGACATAGATAAGATTTTTGCGAAAATTCCTGTAGTTCCCGAACTAAACAAAATAAAAGAGGGAAAAACGTTTGGTGAATATTTCATAGAAGATAAGATGTTAACATTAGATAATATAGTTAAAAACAACCTTACCTGTGAGTTAAAGAAGGAAGAAAAAGTATTTTTAGAGATGGTTGAAGAAAGAAGAACGAAATTTCAGAGAAAAGTGATAGAAGAGACAAAAACACCTCTTTGGGCGTTTGAGGAAGACAATCATGACAAGAAAAAGACAAATGCAGCTATGACTCTGGATTGGCCCCAACAGGGAAGGTTGTGCATTAGAAGAAATAGAACAAGATATGACAATTATTTTGTGGGTTCCAGTGATTGCCATGACAATTATCAAATTTTAGGCGGATGGGGATTCAAAGGGGGAAAAGATCCAATATTTCCAGGGATCTATTATGTTTGCGGTAATAGGGCTTATTACAGGTTGCCGGACCATTGGTAAGGGTCATGTTATTTAGGCATGGTCTTTCCAAAGATTTTTCATATGGATAGAAAAGAGAAAGGAACACACAAAATGATAAATACCTTTACACGTAGAAAAAGGGAAAGTTTTTCAGAAATAGTAGGTGATATTTTTGGTTCATTGATACCAGCAGTGGGAATATCTTTGAATGCATTTAAAATTCGGAAATTATCCACAGTGGTAGATCGTTTATCTACAGATACTGCAGGAGGGTTCTTGATGGTAAATACCGAGATGGTTGCCATGAGAGCTATGGTAATGCAAAATCGACTTGCCCTTGACATTCTTTTGGCCAAAGAGGGTGGAGTCTGTGGAATGCTGAAAGTCCAACATTGTTGCACTTACATTCCAGATAAAAGTGAAAATATACAAAAGTATATAACGAATATTACAAGTTTGCACAAAGAACTTGTTCCACTGGAGGTTGAAAGTGCGTTTGGAAAACTTGGTAAAGGGTTTTCTTCAGTAATAAATTGGTTAACAAGAATGAGTGGATTAATAATAGGGAAAGTTATAATAATAGCAACCATGATAATCATAATAATTTTGGTGCTGAAGCTTGTAATTACATGTATAAAGAAAAGAAGAAGACAGAATAAAATAGAAAAAGAAAACATGATAAATAAGGAGAGAGAGAGAGAAATGGGTGAAATAGAGTTAGAAGAGATAAAAGAGGACATGTACAAGAAGACCAAGAGACAAGTTGAAAGGGATACAGTTGTGTAAACTAACAAAAGCAAAATGGATAAAAGAAACATGCTGTTTGAGAGAATTGTATAACTTGGGTTTTTGTGGTGATATTAAAAATCACCAAAGGGGGGAGTTGATGGAGCAGGATAAATGAAAATGTTTTAACCTCCTAATAATTTACGTAAAATAATTAATAAACATGTTCGTTTAAGTAAATAACCAACAATGTATGTTACATGTGAAGGGTTAAAGGTAACACGCTATTTTTTGTGCAAAATTAATCTACTTATAATTGTTGACGTGGCTAACATAATCTAATATTTGCGTACTAATAAAATAATAAATGCATGATTTGTGCTTTGAAAATAAAACGTGTGGTGGCAAAATAAAGCGATGGTAAGTAAGGGACGGCTTTATATGTTGCTTTTTGCTAGGTAATACCTAATTGGGGTACGTAGAAAGACGGGAGGGAAACGAAAGGGTTTATATTCCTTATTTTAACAATATTCTGTTTATCTTTATAAATAGTGCGCTTAGGCCTGTTGAGCAGCGATATAAAATGGCCGCCATAAGCTAGAGTACGCATGTGCGAGAAGCCGTGTGGAAAAGGAGAAAGGCCGTGAACAAAGAATGACCACGTGTTCGTGCTGAGAGCCTAGGATGGAAGTATGGTCAAGGCTATTGTGACCTTACTGAGCAAATGTGTGCTAAGATGATCAGCAAGAAGCGTGAGAAGTCAAAATGAATAAATGGGCAAACGGAACTGTTGAACCTAAAAAGTATCAGAAAATGATACAAATTGGACTGATCGAAACTGATGAGTAATGTCATGAACTGTGGGAAACGATGCAAGCATGGACATTCCACAAAGAACTGGTTAAGACAAGGAAGTTTGATAAAAATGTATATGGACTTGAATGGACCAATGAGAGAGAATCACGCCATAAAGAGGCAACATTTTATTTAGTAAGCGAGAATTAGGGTATAAGAAGACCTACTCCGGGAGGGGTTAGTTGCTATTAGTATTATTTTATTGATGATGATGAGCGAGCGTACTGTTAGGAGAAGGGAGAGCTGAGATTGCTGATAGATGAGTTGCGGGTGCGGAGTTGCTGTTGCGGATGATCGAAGCTGCTGCTGCTATTTTCATTAAGTATAAGATGCTGCTTTTGGAGAACATTTTTACTCCTGATAGATTTTTCCTTTAGAGCTATTAGATTTTCAAAGAAAGATAGATAGATCTTTTTGGAGTTCTTGCTGTGACATAACTTTATCTTCCATCTAATAGGTATGCATTGTAATTTCAATTTATTCTTATAATGATGATAAATGTAATAATCTGAGTGATAAACTTAAAACTTATGCATTGTTTCTAAAACTTTATATAAACTTTATTGTCTCTAAACAAATGACTCAGTGATTCTTTAGCTCAATAATTAAGGTAAAATGTTAAAAAGTTTATTGTGATTGAGCTGGTCTTAATCACCATCAACTGATTCCTACTAGTTGGTCCATCGACCAATGAGCGGAATACCTTAAAAGCAATGAGAATTATTATGTCACGTTAAAAGAGGTATCGCGTCTCCTTCCAGCAAATCGTTTTTACTATTTTTTCTCCTAGGATAAGGACGGAGGTAATCCAGGGAATAAATGAGTAAGTGAATGTATATGCAGTGTTTATGGGCCCCACCGTCATATGGATATAGTTTGTGTATTGGAGGGATAGTTGTACCTGGATGACCGAGTCATATAGGAGAAGAATTTTTATTGTTAGCGCTGGATCACAGGTGATAGGCTGGGTCAGTATGCGGGCCATGAACCCATTGATTTATTACGGCCAGTTGGGACGCCCAGTAGTACGTTTGTATATTGGGGAGCGCAATGCCATCATCATACCAAGTCCTAACTAGTTTGGTCATTGCTATCCGGGCTGGTTTCCCATTCCAAAGGAATTTGGTCACTTCTGTTTCAATTGAGCGGAAATAGGACGGGGGGACTAAGAATGGGGCGTTATGCAGAGCATAAAGGAATCGAGGGAGCGCCATCATTTTGAAGAGCGCTGCCCTCCCTAGCAGTGTCAATGGTAAGGATTGCCAATGTTTGGTATCCCTTCATAATCTCTTTAGGGGTTCTAGAAGATTTAGGGTCATAAAGTCCTCGGGGTCTGAAGTGATATGAATCCCCAAGTATTTAAAACTATCCTCCACTATCTTCACTGCACATCCTCTAGGTAGCTTCGGCGGCGGGCCTGCCAGGACATACAACGTTGCTTTGCTCCAGTTGATCGTGTAACCTGAGTGCTTCACATAAGAGTCACATATATTCAAAATTCTATGCATTGAGCGGTGGGGGGAGGCCATATACAAAAGGATGTCATCTGCATATAAGGATATGTGGTCCTCCCAGCCCTCGGTCCAGCGGAGCCCACGGATAACCGGATCCTGTCTTATCCATGTGGCTAATGGTTCCAGCACGAGTGTGAAAAGGGGTGGCGACAACGGACAGCCCTGTCTGGTGCCATGCCCCAGAGGGAACTCCTTGGATATACGGCGTTCGCCACTACGTGCGCAAGAGGGTTTGTGTATAATAATCTTACCCAGGAGCAAAACTTGGGTCCGAATCCCAGTTGCTCGAGAACCGCAAATAGGAAGGGCCTCTCAACTGTATCAAAGGCCATACGGGCGTCTAGAGACAATATTATGGACTCTTCCTGAATCGTATATTTACGCCCTAGTACGTTGTGCATTCGTCGCAGGTTTAGGGCTGTATTCCTGCCCGGCATGAACCCAGAGTGATCCGGGTGTATTAACTTAGCTAGGTAGGGCGTCATTCTGTTTGCCAGTGCTTTGGCCAATATCTTGGCTTCCGCGTTGATTAGGGAGATGGGCCGGTAGGAGGTGCTTTCCCGGGCGGGCTTTCCCGGTTTGTGTATAGCCACCACTGTTGCAGTCCTCTGATCTTTAGGGAGTTCTCCCAATTCTAGGCTCGCGTTGTACATGTTCAATAGGTGTGGGGTAATTACGGTCGCATTTCTTTTATATAATTCTATAGGGATGCCATTCGGCCCTAGGGCTTTTCCAGATTGTACATTCCCTATCACTATCGTCAGTTCGTCTGTGGTGAATTCTGATTCCAACAGCAATGTTTCTTCTTCTGTGAGCCTGGGGAGTTTTATGTCTCGGAGGAACGCCTCTGCATCCTCCTGCTGTATTGTGGTTGTAGGGGTATAAACATCGGTATAGTGAAGCGCCAGCATGTCTACTATCGTTTGGGGGTCTGTCACTATGTCTCCTGTAGTGCTTTGAAGTTCTGCCACCCAGCGACTTGCTCACTCTCGTTTATCCAGCCATGCCAAAAGCTTAGCAGCTTTATCCCCTACTTCGTAAATTGTATGGAGCGTGGCTGTCAATCGAGTTTTTGCGTCCTGGCATAGGTATTCCTTGTATTCTTGTTTTTTAAGATGAAGTCGGTGTGTGTTTGTGTCTGAAGGGTCCTGCGAGTGCAATGATTCTAGTTCTTTCAATTCCTGTTCGAGTGTCGATACCAGTCTTGCCTTTTCTCTTTTGTGGTCTGTGATGAGGGATATGGCTTGCCCACGGAGAATGGTTTTGTATTCTTCCCACAGAGTGAGGGGACCGAGGACTCGTTGTCGCTGAAATAGTGCTTCGTGGTCGCGGTTAGGCCCTTCCCAATCTTGTTTTTTTTTAGATAGCCTGGGTATATCGGGAATATACGGCTTTGGGTAGACGTGTTCCGTGTATATTTAACAAATATTGGTGCGTGGTCCGATATTCCCCATGGTAAATGTGTCATATCTACGAATCTTCCCACACTGTCCGCTGATGTCAGTATACAGTCTATCCGGAGAGACTGTTATGCGCCCCTGAGTGATATGTATATTGTCGTGTTTGTGGGAATTGTGAACACCAGACGTCGACGAGGCCTATTGTTTTGAGAAAGTCTACTAGGGGAGAGTGTGTTCGGTGTTGTTGTCGGTGTGGTGTCCTGTCTAGCGCGTCATCGAGGGTTGCATTAAAGTCGCCCCCCAAGATGAGTTCTCCTTCTGGAAGTCGGAGTAGGAATGCGCTAAGGGAATGCGCCGGGAATGCTAACGAGTGAAGTGCTTGGGGTATATACACGGTCACGATGTTAACAGATCGTCCCTCCCATTGGCAGGATATGGCCGCGGAACGGCCTTGCTCATCTGTGTACGTGTGCTTGATGATGAGTGGGCATTGTTTCTTAATCAGGATCCCTACTCCACGGGAACCGGATTTGAATTTGGAATGGACTATCAGTTTGAAGCCCCATCTGTCCAGAGCCTTACAGGTTGTTCCTACTAAGTGGGTCTCCTGCAGGAGTATTACCACTGGCACTTTACGTTTAAGATATTGTAATATCAGTCCTCTCTTTACTTTAACTCTGAGGCCATTTACATTCCAAGAGATTAGTGGCAGGTGTAGGGTATGCGCAGGCGCGAAAGCCTGGGGGCTAGGGTGGGTGGATGTACGTGTCACTGGAGTCAGTAGTGGAGGAATAGAGATTCTGGTCTCCGAGTAGCGGTCTCTTACGAGTGTAATGAAGGTGCACCGTAAACCATAACATAGAACACAAAGAAAATAAACTAAAACTAATACAGCTGAACGTTCGTCCCTCCCCCTCCCTGCCTCCCTGCATGACGGTTTACAAACTGCCCGCCTCCCCAATATTGCAGAGTGCCTAATACCCATTTCCCAGTACCTTTGCAGGGGGTGAGACCACCCCGGTACCCTCCCCGGAATATCCCCTTGCATGTTATACATTATCTGTTCAGTTGTTCACGAATCCTCAGTGATAAGTACGATCACAACGGCTTCTTCTTGGTCACAGACAAGCGCCCGCCTGTACCAGGCGGTGCTGGGGTGGCTATAAATGTCTGTGAGCATCTGGTCAGTAGTCTTTTACTTTCTAGGCTCTCTGTTGATGATCTTGTCGTTCCACCATTATTGTTCATGGACACTGGATTCTTTGACAGGTTGTATCCGACACTGCTGTCCTCCAGCCGGTCAGTCCTCCCCCTCGGATCTCTCGCTCGCGGATGCTGCGTCTCGTCATTCTGACTGTGGTGCGCCTGTTGCTTGTCGCCCATGTTCCTTCCCGGCTCTTCCAGGATGAGTGACCTGGCGCCATCCCTCAAGCCAGTCTTGCGCCTCCTCCGGCGTTGTAAAGAACCATACTTTCCCGTTGGCTACCACTCTCAACTTTGAGGGGAACATCATGGAATATTTGAGCTCGCGAGCCAGCAGTTCTTTCTTCACTTCCAGAGTATTGCGTCCCTGCTTTGCTACTGTAGCCGTATAGTCGGGAAAGAAGGAGATCGTACTATGCTCGTATCTGATCGGATGGGCCACTCTGGCAGTCTGCAGAATGAGGTCCCGATCTCGAAAGTAAAAAATTCGGGCGAGTATAGGCCTAGGGGGCGCACCTGGTTTAGGCCTACCTCTTGGGATGCGATGGGCTCTCTTGACTGAGAAGTAGTTGGAAAGACCTCGGGGTTGCAGGTGGTTCTTGATTAGGTCTTCCACAAATAGGTCGATGGCTGGCCCTCCTGTTCCTTCTGGCACACCTATGATACGAACGTTATTGTGCCGGGAGCGGCCTTCATAATCGTCCAGTTTTGCCGCCATGGCTTTGTGTTCGGTTTCTAGGCATGACATTTGTCGTTTGAGGGCAGCAGTATCTTCGCAAAGATTAGTTGTCGTCTTTTCCACGTCTGTCACTCTTGTACTCAATTTGTGGAAATCAGCACGGATTAGAGTAAGTTCAGTGGCAACAGTGTCTATTCTAGACTCTAAGGACATGTGCACCTTGTTTAGCGTGACCAGTATATCTTGGAGCGTGACTTCCTTGTCTTCTGTTGTAACGCGTTCTTCTACGGACGTTGCCGCGTGGTCCGGCAGCTCCTGATTTGGCTTACTGCAGGCGTATTTGTCTAGTTTGGTTTGATGTGTGACGCGCTGACCCCGTCCTCCCATTGTGCCAGGTGCACGTAGAAGTTATATGGCGTGTCAATTTAGGTGGTAGTACTCACCGCTGCCTGCCTGTGCGAAAGGCAGTCGCACGCGGCTTTCCGGGTTTCCTACCCCTAGGGTCTTGCACTGTTCTTTGGAGCGTCGACGGATCGTGCTTAGGGGCTGCATCACTAGGTCCCCTTATCACCCTTAGCCTTTGGTGTGTGCCCTTCCTTCGTTGTTCAGTGGGTACACGATTATCCGGGGTGTGCACTAGCAGTTGTGCAGTGGGTGCTCACTCGTTCTTTGGGCCTTTGTTCATGGTAGTTCCATAGGAAAAGAGGGGAAATCGTTGTTTCGTGGTGCCCAGGCAGTGAGGTTCTGTTCCCCCTTAGTTTAGCTGGATATTCAGCTGGGGCCGTCCCCGGTTAGGAGCAGGCTGCAGCATGTCTGTTGATGGGCCCTTTTAGTGCACACAATAGTTTGCTTATTTACATTGTCTCTGGTAGGTGATGTAGGGCCTCGCCGGGGATCAGGGGTTGCCGTATGTGCACTATTTGTCTGCGTGTTCACGTACCCTCTCACGGCCTAGTGCAGTCGGGCCACGTCAGGTCTCAATGTCCGCCGTGGGGGGCCGGTGTCCGGTGTCTCGGGCACGGCTGCAGGAGGTCCCTCAGATCAGATTGGGACTTTGCCGGTCAATTACATCACCGCCTGGCACTGCGGCAAGCTGCGCTCGGTCTGTGCGCCCTCAGTGGGAGGAGATACTTGCTTCCGGTTTTCCGGGCTGAGGAATCACTGGAGGCCCCGGTCTCGGCATGGTAGGTAGGCCGCAGTCACTCTCCACGGCAGAACTCGGTGGATTTTCAGCCACCTTCCACAGCGGGCAGGTCGATCGGTGCCCGTCACCTTCCGACGTTGTCACGTGTTATTGCAGTCGAATTCAGGTACGGATAAGTGAATGGATGCTTGGGGAATCCCGCGGAGGTCCGGAGCTTCTCTAGGCAGCGGCCATTTCCATCGGCTGCCGGCCACGCCCCTCCAGAACATAGCATTTCTTAGCGATTTTCCTGAGCTCCTCTGGATGTGTGTCACTGTTAGAAATGGGGGTTTCTAGTTGGCAGAGGTAGGTACCTTTATCCAAATAGGCACCCTTGCTACTAGTCAGGGTAAGGGGGATACACTTCTAAAATAACCCCTGCTCACCCCCTTGGTAGCTTGGCACGAGCAGACAGGCTTATCTCAGAGGCAGTGTGTAAAGCATTTGTGAACACATACAGTAATACAGTGAAAACACTACAAATGGACACCACACCAGTTTAGAAAAATAAGTAATCTTTATCTAAACCAAAACAAGACCAAATGACAAAAACCCACAATACAGTAATAAAAATATGACTTTCAGATGGTAGAAATAGTTCAGTTCAAAGCAAATTGCAGATGCAACACTTTTCACACAAAGTACCTGGGATGCGTCATGCAAACAAACAAAACGGGCTGCAGGAAGGTGATGCATCGGTTCCTTACACTCAGGGAAGGTGATGTGTCGGTTCCTTGCTCCGGGGGAGGTGATGCGTCGGTTCCTTACTGCTACGCAGAGGAGGTGATGCGTCGGTTCCTTACCAGAGAGCAGGTGATGCGTCAGTTTCTTACTGCGTGGGGAGGTGATGCGTCAGTTTCTTACTGCGTCCCCCAACGATGCGACAAACTTGGCGCCTCGATGCGATGCGACGATCCGGGACAATGCGTGGATTCTTCCAGCTCCCAGCGGTAAACAGTCTCTAGAGGTCCAAAACAACAGCAGGCACCTCTTTGCAGGTCAGAACTCCCAGCAAGGAAGTTCAGGGGAGCTGGTGGTGAAGTCTTTGTGTCCCTGAGACTTCAGAACAGGAGGCAAGCTCAGTTTCAAGCCCTTGGAGATCTTCCTCAAGCAGGGGAGACAGCAAACAGCAAAGTCCTGTTCTCCTTTCCTTGGCAGCAAGTAGCCACTGCAGGCCAACCTCAGACAGCAAACAGCACAGGGCCAGTATTCCTCCTCAGCTTCGCCGGCTCTTCTCCTTGGCAAAGGTTCCTCTTTATTTCCCAGAAGTGATCTAAAAGTCTGGTGTCTGGGCCCCTCTTTTTATACCCAAAAATCCTTTGTTCTCTGAAGGCAGAGAGTGTCTGTACCCAGCCAAAACCAGTTCTGTGGGGCACTTTGCAAGTGCACAACAACCTCCATTGTCAGTGTGAGCCCTGGCTCCAGACACACCACAGGGGGGCGGAGCCATCATTGTGGAAGGCAGGCACAGCCCTATTCAGGTGCAGGTGCTACTCCTCCCACCACTCCAAATGCAGACCAGGCTTATTCAACCCAGCCCTGACTCATCAGGCTCTCTGGAGCCACTGCTCCTCCCCAGCCCCTGACACTCCAAAGCCAGACATGCAATACACAAACCTAGCAGAGGCATACTGGATGGCTAAGCAAGAAAATACCTACTTTCTAAAAGTGGTATTTTCAAACACAGAATGTAAAAATCACCCTCACTAAAAGATGCATTTTAACATTCTGAGTTCAGGCATACTAAACTTGTTTTTCCTACCTTGTTCCCAGCGGTAGTTATGTTTATAAGATGTTATAAACAAACTCCCTATTCTGTCCTATAGGAACAGGTAGCCTTGCAATAGTGAAAAATAAAATTGGGAGTGATTCACTATCAGGACATGCCACACACATCAGGGCATGTCCTACCTTTCACATACATTGCACCCTGCCCACAGGGGTACCTTGGGCCTGCCTTAGGGGTGACTAATATGTAGAAAAGGGAAGGTTTAGGGGCTGGCAAGTGGGTGCACTTGCCAAGTCGACATGGCAGTACTAGACTGCACACAGTCTCTGCAATGGCAGGCCAGAGTTACGTTTTACAGGCTGCTTCCGTGGGTGGCACAATCAGTGTTGCAGCCCACTAGCAGTGCACTGTACTAGGGTCTGACTAGTAAATCAAATATGCCAATCATGGAATCACTAATCCATAACAACAATTTACAGGGAGAGCATATGCACTGTAGCACTGATCAGCAGTGGTAAAGTGCCCAGAGTCATAAAACCACCAACAACAGGTCAGAAAAAATACAGGAGGAAGGCAAAAAGTCCTTGGATGACCCTGCAAAAAGGGCCAAGTCCAACAGTCACAATATCACGTTTGAAATATCAACCTTCAGAAATATTGACTCTACAGTATTGACTAGCATTACATCTTCAAGGTAAGTGCATATAGGTAAGTTAGACTTACTGTTCTTAACTCCCCATCTACTTACCTTGACAACATATAAATCTGAGGTATTGTGCAGTTGATATTTCAAATGCAATATTGTAACCCTCCTCCACCCACCTCACCACTCTGCTTCAGAGTAGAGTTCACTATGGTGAGTGATAGTCAGGTGCGGTTCCTCCGCTAAAGCGGAGGAGCGTCGCCCCACTGCTTTTCAGCACTGGAAATAAGCAAAATAAAATGATAATAACGCAAGGTTATTATCATTTCATTTTTCCCTGCTGAGGCAGTTTTTTGGGGCGGGGCAGGGCTGCTCTGACGATACGAGCAAGGGGAGTGGTGGGCACACTTTGTAAGTGCGCATGAATGTTTGGCCGGAAGTCTCGGGCCCGCCAAATATTCATGCGGCCTTTGCAAGTTCTCGATGCATTGCAGCGTTGTGATTGGCTTAGTGAGCCTGGGGGCCAGTTGCTTCCTGTTGGCAGAGAAGCCAGGAAAAGAGGACAGAGGTGGTCGGCCAGCCGGCCGGCAGGTAAGTGATCCTATTTTATTAACACCCCACTCCCCGACGCCTCGCCCCCGACCGATTTGCAGGAGCACCCACCACTGGTGATAGTTGACCTTTTGAAATGGTATGCAAACTGTGGAAACTCTACAACAATATCAGACAGGCACCAGCTTTCCAGTGAAATATGAAAGGTGATTGGTGGAATGCTTGCACAAATCTCAGCCACTGATAATCGCTCAGGCTGCATTTTCAGTCTGGCTTACCTGTGCCTGTTGGTCCCTGAATCTCAGTCTTTGAGTAAGGTTTGCTGAAATGTCTGCTTGAGTCTTTGTTGGTGGGTGTGTGGGATTTTCAATGCAAGTAGAACATTGGCGGTTGCAGGCCTCTGGATCTGCAACTGCACTTTGTAGTTCAAGTGGTGTAACATAAGCCCCTGCAGACCCCGCAGTGCGAGGTGGTCCATGACAAAAGTGGTATACTTTGTAGGGAGGCCCCCTCAAGTTTCTTTGAGCCACTGTGTAGTTTTAAACACATCAAAGATGTTGCCAAGACTATGTCTGAACTTCTGAATTATGCCAAGACATGATAGGGTGTGAATATGATGTCAGTCGCTGCTGTACTTTTGAAGGTCTGGGTTATGTAAAATGTCACTGATTACTTGTTATAGGACTGCTGGCCCTTAGTCTTAAAATGGGTGTGCTTAATGCTTGAGTATTCAATATGCATTGCTATTCAGGATTCATATGGTATCAGAATTCAGGATCAGGATTCATATGGTATCAGAAAGACCCATATCGGATATGTTGTTCCACAGCTCATTAGAAAGACTACTGCGAGGTTGCACAACAGGCATACCAATGGGTGCCTTTGTATGTACCAGATAGTATGTTGAGTAGAGCCAGCATGCTTCTGACATGATCTCTATTTTTGTCGATTTTGTGTCCAGATTACACGGGCTGTCTTTCCGCAGCATCCATCGGTGTGGAGGACGCCCTTTAAACATGGCATTCACCGCAAAAAGATTGTGTTGCAGCCAGAGGCCTCTCATCGACATCCCTCCTCTGTCCTTCTGCCTAAGGATCCACTAAAGAAGCAGCATATCAAGTAAGCAAATTACAGCTAAGAGGGTGGCACATATTGCATTATGAGCATGACTTAACTGGCCAGTGGGGCAATCGGGCAGAGTCCGGGGAGTTGGAGACATTGGTTTCAACCCTCTATGTTAGAAATTACACAAGCACCTCTTAATATGGTGCAGTAAGGCTCTCATACTTAGCCCAGCAGCACCATTTAATTTTTCAAGATGCTATTCGTTCATAACTGCTTTTACCTTGTATGTCTGCACATGCTCTGAAGAGGCAGCTACACTCTTGCTTCCTGCCTGTTTATGTCACCACCCCCAGGGACAGCGAGGGATTAGGGGAGTCCTAGACTCAAGAGCTGTGCCAGTCTACCCTGTGTAGTTAGGGTGGCCAACCGCCTCTCACTTGTGGATCCTGTCCCACAGTCTGCACAAAGGCACTTCTGGACTCCCCATGTCCCTCATTTTGGTTCCCCACCACTCTTAACCCTCTCAAAGGACAAGCAACTCTCACTCTTTCAACCTTTCATGAGCTCATGGCTGGTAGCTATTGGTGTCTGGGAGGGAGGAGCTGCTACACAGGAGGGGTCCAGTACAATTCAGGTTCAGCAGCACATTCAGCTACTGAGATGCATTCCAGCTGATAAACAGCTCCGAATATGTGAATAAAAACAGTGCAGGGAAACTGTCCTGAGAGCATGTACTTGGTGTTTATTTCTTCCATTAAACCTGCTTCAGAGTTTTCACATTTCGGCCGAGGCACAAGTAATAGACCCAAGACTGCAGCACACTGCTACTTGCTTCAAAGGCCAAACATTTACTACCACATTGCATAAAGTATACCATGAGACTGGATTCTTCTCTCCATCTTAATGTAATATTGAGTCAATTTTAACCATGCGCTTACTGCCAGCTTTTACACTGATTCTAAGCACTCCCAATCTGGCCAAAAAAGGGAGCAATGAAGTAAGTTCAAAAGGTGATTAACCAAGAGCACAGAATGTGGCTAAGCGGGAGGCCGGGGTTGAAAACCATATCGCCTTGTTCCACATTTCCAAATAGGCCACTAGACCACAAGTGGGGTGGCAGTGATTCTAATGTCAAGACTATGTTGCTACCAGTTCCAGGGCAATGTCACTGTGTTGTGGCCCTGCCCAGCTTTAGAATGCAGTGTTTATTTTCAGCATACTGAGGTGAAGCGATAATGGTGAGATTACATAGCAACTAGTCCCATGACTAAAGTGTGCCCACTGGACCAAGTCCAGGGACAGTAGGCAATGTGCATGGTAGAAAATGATTTTTACCATCGGTTTCTCAGAGTTTGAGACTATTTTATTTCATTTGGATGCCAGAGTTGTTAATTTTCTAAATTTCTCTCAAAAGTTGCATTAGTGAGCAGTCAGGGCTTACTCCCGCAAGTAGTAAAAGGATTAGAATTCAAATACAATATGAATATAATCACACTCGATAAGCTCAATCTCGACTGAGTTAAATGTAGTTTTAAGCTGACATGATCCAGAGGAGGGGGATTTAGAAGGAAACCCCAAAGTGAAAGTGGAAAGTTGGCCACAATATCTTTAGAGATAGGTGGCACCACTCCTATGTAGTAGAGAAACTGCTGCATGCAGGATGGAGATACTTGCCCTGCCTGCCCTTTGTCTCCTAGCCCCATGTAGGGTCCTCTGACCTGACCAGCAGTAGAGTGAGTTTTGAGATCGATTTATGGAAGGAGAAAGTTTGGGCGTTACATATAGTTCAAGTGGAAACACGCATGATATATTATATACAACGTAATATATAAATAGTTTAAATAGCTCCACTTGTCAAGTATTTATAACACACAGAAAATTTACAGCAAACTGATATGGCAGTGGATGCTTTGTATATAGGGCCACTGTCGAAACTGATGTTGCGATAAATGCTCTGCATATAAGGGCGATAAGGAAATTAATGGCAGTGGCTGCGTTATATGCGGGTCAACGTGTTGATAAACTACGTGGCAAGATGGTAACAGGTAACTTACTCCTCTCATGCCATCATTAGCAACATAACAGAGCACTACCTCTGGCCCTCTTTCCCATCCCCTGCCTAGTGAGAAGCCTTGGCTTTTCTGGTGCATCAGTAGTCAACCATGACAGGCTAGTACACTCAACAGAATTCTGGCATGTTTAAATAGCACCAGGGGTAGGTTGACATGTTGAGCATCATATTTTCAACTGCACCCTAGAATTAGGCCTGGGCAGAGTTCCAAAAAACTCTGCCACGCTACGCAGAGTTTCACAAGCAGCAAAGTGCGTTTGGTCATGCCATTCTTGTTGATTTTCAGCGCCGGTGGTTTGTCCCGTGCTGTAAAATCAGTGCGAACAACACCATGCGCAGCACAAGAGGGCGTTGCTTCATTTCTTGCCGCTCAAGTAGTTTTCTACCCGAGCGGCACCTTTCTCAACGACAATGGGAGGTTTCTCAACGCAAGCGGTCGCGACGATCTGCGACCGCCTGCGTTGAGGAATCTGACCACCCGCATTGAAAAATCTCGCTGGGAGGTGGATTTTCCTCGCTCGCACTTGCAACTTGACGAGCGCAAGCGAGGAAAAAACTCCGCTCCCAGTTTTTCGGAACTCCTTATGCTCGCTGTGGACCACGGAATGCGAAAAACTGAGCAAACTCCGCGAACGGAGCAGAGTTCACCGCCCAGACGTACCCAGTATGGCTTCATAAAACTCTAAAATCTAGTTGTTAGCATCTTGGTTTATCTGAGTAATATTTAAATGTATTTTGGAAGAAATTATGGTAGCAACCTGGCACATAGCTGCATCAGTTCTGATGGTATTTTGGGACTCATTTGGTTGTTTATATATTATTACAGTATCAAGTGTTCGTAAGGGTGTTGGTGATCCATTCTGCTCCATTGACCTCCTGCTTGAAATATTTCTGTCTGGTAGCAGAGGTATACAAGCTCAGTAACTCTGTGCCCCAAGGATGGGACTTGCAACCAATGAATAACAATGGGGACCTGGTAAATGCCATAGGACTGCCTGTGACAAGGAATTTACAGAGGGGCAGAAGGAAATGAAGTAATGTCACTTGCTTTGATAAAGATTGTACAGAACATAAGGCCATATTAAATATTTGCTCTGAAAGAAGGAATAGAATAAAACTGCAGCAACAGAGTGGAAGAAATGTTTGCATTTACCTATTTACTACACTACTGACACAGCTAAACAAAGCAGGTACAAAAGAAGAAACAGCAAGTAAAGATCCAGTGGCATGCCACTAGGGCAGTGAAAAGGTTACTTCGACAAACAAAAACAGGACATTAGGAGGAAGGCTAACACTGTTTTTCTCAAGAAAAACATCAAGAAAACAATTGCTTAGTTCAAGTAGGAAAATACACAATATCCAATTTTCCTGCCTGATTACCTGCAATATGCATTCAAAATATGGCTGGCACTGATCGTAAATATTTCGAACATTACGCCTCTTTCGAATGAATTTAAGGAACAACATGCAGAAATAGCATTCTAGTCCCGCTGTACAATAAGCTGTTACTTAGAGGTTTTGAATCTAAGGTATATTTAAATTATTTCCCTGTAAAAGTTCTTGCAATTTTTTGGGAATGTCAAGATGCATAAATGTAAAACATTTTGTAACACAAGCTTGAGACACAAACTCCAGAGCAGTAATAGGACTAGTAAGAACACAAACCCGTAATTCTTACATTTCAGAGAACACACAAGCTGGTGGATCTCTCAGCAAGTCTAAGCAGTCTCCTCTGGCTAAAAAGCTTTTGGTCGCAAGAGTCTGCTCTGTGTTTTAAGGCCCATCAGCTTGTAACGCCCAAGAAAAGCAGTCCATTGCTATTAAGCTCAAGTGCCATACCCACAATACATATTATGTCCTGCGATTGAAAGGTATTGTCTTTAGGAGCTGGCTTGTTTGTGACGGATCTGATGCAGGGCCGGACTGGCTACCGGGCGTTTTGCTGTGCTGCCAAGCTGGGGGCTGATTTCGCTGCGGTGGGGGCTGATTTCGTTGATGGGGACCTGCGTGTGCTTTTAAATAAACATTTCAAAATGAATGTTTTTAAGCACACGCAGCTCCCCATCAACGAAATCAGCCCCCAGCTCGGCAGCACAGCAAAACGCCCGGTAGCCAATCCGGCCCTGATCTGATGGACTGGCAGCTGCCAATCAGTTAGACACTTGAACTAGTCTGAACGAAGGAAAGTTTTTTCTTTTCTTAAGGAAAATAAGTATCCGCCGCTGCTTCATTCACAATCCGTACCATTACAATATCAACAGACCCCTTTGACTTCGGTCAACAAGAATCCCAAAACCGTAAAGGGATACTAGATTCCAAAATTGCTCTGGGACCATGCAAGTGGTAGGAATGCATGATATTTGTGTCCGCAACAACATACTGAATCAGTATTTGGAAGGGGTGTGTTCAGGGTGTGCCTTCAAAATGCCGATTCGGTATGGGATGTAGTCTAGTTTTGCTACGTAAACCCTGCTGCAAAATAATGTTTTACAGACTACACAGATGCAGTGGTAAGCCATTCACAAACCAGAAGGGGTCCCTTTCAGAATGTTGAAAAAATATTTTTATAGTAGGCAGTGGTCCCAGAGACCATTGTCTACTCTTAAAAAAAAATTAGTTAAAATTTTCATTGAAAAAAAAAAAAAAACGCATACAGTTTTCATTAAGTAAAATGGGTTGCATTTAAAAAGAATTGCTTTATATAAAAACAATCACAGACATGGTGGTTTGCTGCCCCTCTGATTGCTGCGATTCATAGTGATCGCAAATGGCGACCTGCCTCATTAATATTTATGAAGTCGGTTGAATTGTGACCCACTACGAATCGGATTTTTGTGAACCGACCTATTATTACATAGGTTGGTTTGCAAAAACAGAATGGATTCAGTGATAGTTGATGCTCAATTTGAGCCCACTTTTATTAAATCCATTCTTACTACATTTGGCCCTAGATTCTTCCAAGTACATGTTTGGATTGCCAGATGGATATTTTTCATTCATTAAACAATATTTGTTCCAACATCCAATGCAGGTCTGTCCACACTGACTCCTCTAGTGCAGCCGGAAAGATTTTGAAATTTGCTGTTTTTTTGTTTGTTTTATAAATCTTTTTATTAACCAATGCTCATTACATCGTAACATGACTTGTACATCATTAACTATGGCAGAATTGATACATACTCAATTACAGTTGATGGTCATTCAGATACATAGATCTCATTTCTATTCCTGAGTCACTCTGCTTGTGTAGTACCCCCTCCATACCCTCTCAGTAGCCTAATATCCCCGGTATGTGTGCCAGGGCCCCCATACTTTGTTCCATTTTTGGGGGCAACCTCTGTTTAGGTATATTGCTTTTTCCGCTCCCGAGCACCAGTCCATGTCTTTTTCCCAGTCCCTCCAATCTGGTGCACGATTGGGAAATTTGCTGGTTTTTATTTGCATTTAATGCACACACCTCATCTAACCTCTAAAATCTATGCACCACCTTTCATTCAGAGTGCATCTGCTTAGCCACTCATGCTGTTGAGTCACACTCACAAAGGACACACTCGTTTGGTGACTTAAGATGGAGACTTCTGGATGTAAAACATTTCTAATTTAAAAAGGTAGATGAATTACTCTTTGGTAAAACTTAAAAACACATTTACTCTGTGGATTGATTTTTTTGGTCTGCAAATACTAATTAAGTAAAGGTCCATCGAGAATAACCAACTTTGCACAAAGCACGTGCCTCCAAAATCAGTGATGTTTCATTCAACTTCTTAGGCCTGTATTAAGAGTGGGCTGCTGGGGAATAAGTTATTTATCGTCCCCTATAAATCTTGATATCGCATGGATAGGTATTAATTGGGCCAAGAAATAACTTCTATGACAAGTTTCCCCACCCAGTTCATAATTTACACGAGGATTTTGGTGATTCTGCACCAACATGAGCATGTCCCTCTTTTTACCAGGTATTTTTCCCGTTATGTTTATCTCCTTTGGTTGAACTTTATCACACCCTCTAAGGACCGGGTGTGGTAAACTCATGAGCAAACAGGTATTTGCTCAGCTGCTGCACTTCACCCGTAATGAGGGCCTTTGACGAGGGGATAATGTAGTTGACTAGCCTCTGCATGAGAATACCCTCTAAGAAACCATAGATTGATATTTTTGTTGACTAACATTAGCTGGATAGGTCTATTAGATGCAAAGTATATAGATTAATCTTGTAACTGTTTCCTAAGTGCATGCATTTACAGGTGAGAACATAAACGTTTCATGTTTGAAGATCTGCCTGGCATGTATTGGAGGAAGGAAAGTGTGGTGGGCAAGAAAGCTGGGCCAGGCAGATACATGCACTGAGGGATCACTGACAGAATATCGAGGAGCAAAATATCGACCTGGCAAAATATCGAGGAAAAAATATAGAATGCCAGAATATCGAATTCCTATCTACAAACAGGTAAGTACAAAAATATCGAATCCAAAATATCGTTGTAAAAAATATAGTCAAAATATCGAATTTTTTAAATGTCTTAAAAGTAATGTAAAATTAATAAAATAATACATATAATTAACTAAAACATACTTAAAAATACTTAAATAACCTTAATATTAATAAATATTTAATGTAAGTTAAAAAAAATAAACATGCATTTTTATTTTTTAATACATATATATATTAACGTAATATTAATAACAAATATTCAATATTTTTAGCGTAGGATAGCGGGAGGGTAACATTTACTATTCCCACTCCAGTGAGTGCAACAGTAGGGAAAGCGTTGTATAGCGGGAGGGTAAAAATTACTATTCCCACTCCAGTGAGTGCAACAGTAGGGAAAGCGTTGGATAGCGTAGGGGTAAAAATTACTATTCCCACTCCAGAGAGTGCAACAGTAGGGAAAGCGTTGGATAGCGTAGGGATAAAAATTACTATTCCCACTCCAGAGAGTGCAACAGTAGGGAAAGTGTTGGATAGCGTAGGGGTAAAAATTACTATTCCCACTCCAGTGAGTGCAACAGTAGGGAAAGCGTTGGATAGCGGGAGGGTAAAAATTACTATTCCCACTCCAGAGAGTGCAACAGTAGGGAAAGCGTTGGATAGCGTAGGGGTAAAAATTACTATTCCCACTCCAGTGAGTGCAAGTGTGGGGAAAGCGTTGGATAGCGGGATGGTAAAAATTACTATTCCCACTCCAGAGAGTGCAACAGTAGGGAAAGCGTTGGATAGCGGGAGGGTAAAAATTACTATTCCCACTCCAGTGAGTGCAACAGTAGGGAAAGCGTTGGATATCATAGGGTAAAAATTACTATTCCCACTCCAGTGAGTGCAACAGTAGGGAAAGTAATGATTTCATATTGAAATGTAAAAAAATTATCAATACCAATAAAAAAATAATTAAAAGTAATTACCAATTACAACATATTTAATAATGAATTAATTATAAATACCAATAAATATTATTTATTAAAAATTAATTACCTATTAATAATTAATTAACAACCAATTAATTTTCAATACCAAAAATTAATAAGTAATACAAAATGTTTACACAAAAATATTTTCAATAATTATTTAATTACAATTAGATTACTTCCCACCCTATTCCCCTATAAACCCACAACCCGCTCCGAATAATAAATTAATACAATTAATATAATTATCAATTAATAAAAATTAATTACCAATTAATACAAATTAATTACCAATTAATAAAAATTAATTACCAAATAAAAATTAATTAACAATAAATTAAAAATCAATACCAATCAATAAAAATAAATAATTACTGAATTACAATTAAATTACTTCCCACCCTATTCCCCTATAAACCCACAACCCGCTCTGAATAATAAATTAATACAATTAATATAAGTATCAATTAAAAAATTAATAAAAATTAATTACCAATTAATAAAAATTAATTACCAATTAATAAAAATTAATTAACAATTAATAATTAATTAACAATGAATTATTTATCAGTACCAATAAATAAAATTAAATAATTACTTAATTACAATTAAATTACTTCCCACCCTATTCCCCTATAAACCCACAACCCGCTACAGAACTAAAACGCAAAATTAAATTAAAAATAATTAATAATTCCTAAAAATTAATATTTAATTTACTATAATTAAATTACTTCCCACCCTATTCCCCTATAAACCCACAACCCGCTACGGAATTAAATTACGCAAAAATTAAATAACATAAAATTCATTACTTTAAAAAAATTAAAACATACATTACAAAAATAATACATACTTTTAACACATATACTAACACTTAAAACACTATAAAAACATTCGATATTTTTAACAACTATATTATGACTGTCGATATTATGACAATCGATATTTCTTACCTGAATTTCGATATTCTGCACCACTATATTTTGGCAATTCGATATTCTGTCCATTCTATATAAAAAGCTCGATATTTTGGCAATTCGATATTAAAAATTCGATATTATGTCTGTTCACCGCACTGAGCTATGATGGAGAACCAAGTAAAGGCGAAACTGATACAGCATGGTGTCCCGTCAGCTTCTCTTGCTAAGTCAGAATAACTAGCAGTGTTGTTCTGGCTTAACCAGAATAGTTGCCAGAATAGTTGATAGGTTCTAATAAGCACTAAAGATTAATGGAAAGAACTTCAAATAATATGCACAAGTGAGTGCTTGATTGTGAAATCCAGTAGAAAGTATGCAGTAGTAAATAAGAGCATTGTTTGTGAAAAAAATATGCGCCATCTTCACAAATGTGAAAGTTTAAGAACATCCATTATGACATTTCTCCATCTAGGTTAGACCAGCATGTCCAGAAGCTCGAGGTGGCATTGCCAGCACTCGCATGTGATCCTGTAGTCATTGATCACGATAGCAATCAATCCATGTGGCAAAGGTTGCAGGTCAGTATCTGGGAACTATGCAATGACTATTGGGCATTGGGTGGATGCCCAATAATGGGGAAGGAAGGTACAAAGAATTATGTGAAGAAGTAGATGGTGCAAGTGAATGTAAAGCAGGCAACTTGCTATCTACTGAGGCTGTCTCTGAATGTATAGCATCGAACATGTAAGGTACAGAGGTTGAAGTTGGTGCCCAAAGGACATATGTAAATCGTGATCTGGAGCATACAGGTGGCATGGGAAACAGACTGTCACATTGGAGGTATACAGAGTAACACCGGGCATACAGTGGGTCATGTGCAAAGTAAAGAGGCTATAATTGGGATGCACTGGATGACCTCATATGTGAAAAGTGTCGTGTGAGATGACTTGGTAGGGTCACAAGATGACTCGCGGGGTTATTGAGTGGAACAAATTGTGATGTGCGAGTCAGTGTGACAGAGGTGGAAAGGCTGAAGTTGGGTGTACTAGAGGGTAAGGGGTTGTAGAGTGGCGTGAAAGATGCAGAAGGTGATGCAGGAGGTGCAAAGTGTGACAGGAGCAACTGACCACAAAAACGTTTAGGGTCTCACCCAGAGTATGGCAAAATGGCGCAATTACCATAAAACAGCAAATTCACCATTCTACCAAGCTCACGGCTCCCCTCCCCACATACCTCTCCCCCCACCTCCCCATTAGAGGTAAGGGACTCTCTGGGTTTCTGCCATCAGATCCTCAGGCAAGTCTGCCAGTGGAAATCTTTGACCCGACAGCCGTGTCCACCACAGGCCTGCCTATTCATACTGGTGATTGACCTTCAAGGTTTAGGACAGGGCTGCTGTCACTCATTTCCCTACCCTGGAACATCATGCCTAATATGGCATCCCATCCCAAGCCGGATCTCTTTGCTTCTGTTATGTTTGCTAACAAATCTCTGCTGTCAGGTCACACACTCTGTTTTGTGATGGATTGTGGTGTTTACCGATGTTCTACTTCAGGCCATATCACCCAGTCTTATTCTGTGTTCTCATGCGATCACTGTCCCACAGGTCAGATCAGATTTTGGTTTCAGTTGTTAGGACTTGTGTGTACCCAGATTTCTACCCACTGGTCAGAACTCTCTTTCTTTGTGACATACCTGAATGCACATGTCTTGTCTCCATTTTGTTGTGTATCTTTGTCATGTGGGATTTCGTTATCTCCAGTAGGGGGTCCTGTCTCTTGGAGTGAATACTCATAAGTGTGCTCATAGATCTCCTTTGTCAGATGAGATCGCTCTTCACCGATTTTGACTGTGAGAAAGATGTCTCTGGTGCCCCCTGTGAGAACATGTGTGGTTACTGATCCCCATTCTCAGGTCAGATCTATCTACAGAAGAATGAGTTCTGCATGCCCAGATTATTTCATCATTTTACAAATCTCTATTTCTTCAGTGAATCATTGTGTGTTCACAGATCTGTACTGCCGGTTAAGATATTGAGTCTTTGTTCACTCTAGGAGTTCCACCACCAGGTCAGACGTCTGTGCTGTGGTGATCATACTTGTGGTCAGATCCTCACTACAGTTGTACCCCTCTTGCATTTTGTGATTTCTTGTGTGGTCATGGATCTGAGCCCCAAAGTGATATCTTCCTATTCAAGGCGAGCAATTGCCTGACCTCAGATGTACATTGCTAGGTGAGATTTAGCTTTTCTATACAAAGTCCTCAAAGTTCTCAAAGGGCTCACAGATTCCTCCAATAAGCCAGATCTCTTTGGCCCTACAATGGATCTTCATGTGTCCACACTTATCCATCCGTAGATCGGGTTTCCATGGCCTGTGGTGAGTACGTGTGTGTGCACAAACCACCATTCGAGGGACACTATTCTGTCCTGACCGAGGGTCTGATTTAGAGTTTGGTTGATGGGTACTCTGTCACACATGTCGTATTACAGGTGATTTGGGTATAATGCCTTAGTACAAGTGCATTAAGATTTAATGCACTTGTAATAAGGCAGACAGGATACTTGTCACGTTTGTGATGGGGTACTTGTCTGCCAGATTCTAAGCAGCCCCTAAATGAGTACTGCGTGCTCACAGATCTCTGCCTCTTGGATGCTTGTGTGTCAGAATATCATAGTAAATCATCTGAAATGAATATTGTTTTCTAAATATCATTTGGAAAGCTACTGTCCCATTGGGTGTAGGTTTTGTCTTTTTAATTCCAATTGAACAACATGTAAACGATATTTGGAACATGATATTTACCTTAGACGATCATATGACTGATATTCTGGTCCCACACTCACAGAGAAAGATCTCTCTGCCTATTATTGGGCCAATTTCTGCTTAGAGATCCCCCCCCACCCATATTGGTGCTGCATGGTGAGTCTTTTCTCGACTAGATCTTCACCAAATCTCTCTACCCATCTCTGTGTCCTCATGTACTCATATATCTGTACCACTAGGTCAAATACTTCTCTCCAAGGTCACTTTCCTTTTTTCTCAGGGATGTCCATTACAGTAGATGCCCTTTGATGGGTCCCTCTGAATTTACATTTGCAGGGGCAGACTGGTGTAGAAAATAAAAGAGACCCCCATTAGTGAGTTAAAATGCAAAAAAAGTGTCCCAAGTTTGAAAATTGGGGAAGTTTTGAACTTGTAAAGACACACTGTATAAGTGTTTTGCAAGTTATGGAAGACTGCATGTATTTGAGCCTGCTGCAGGCAGTGTTTGTTTTATTATTATGGAAATCAGCAGTAAAACCCGGCCCGCAGACCATAAAACATGCCCACAAACAGCCAAAAAATGGCCCACCACACAGTGATCTGTCAGACCAGCCTGTCGGGCACTGTGTGACTGCTCTATAGGCCAGTTGATCCTATACATTTGTCATACTCTAGGTTAGATCTCTCTGTCATCTGCTGGCTCCTCCTTTGCTCCCCGATCACATTTCATTTTTCACAGACTACATGTATCTCTTCTTGTCATGACCCCTTGTGTGCTCTCAGATATCCACCCTGTTAGACCTGGCTTGTCCAGCGGGTTTATCCCCAGACTTTTTGCTTTCTGGCCTTCTGTTTCTGACCTGTTTTTGTTGGTTTTATGACTCTGGGCACTTTACCCCTGCTTATCAGTGCTAAAGTGCATATGCTCTCCCTGTAAATTGTTATGATGGATTGGTGTTTCCATAATTGGTTATTTGATTTACTATTAAGTCCATAGTACAGTGTACTGTGTGTGCCCAGGGCCTGTAAATCAAATGCTGCTAGTTGGTCTGCAGCACTGATTGTGCCACCCACACAAGCAGCATTTCAAAGGTAACACAGACCTGCACAGACCTGCCACTGCAGTATCTGTGCGCAGTTTGGTACTGCCATGTCGACCTGGCAAGTGCACCTACTGGCCATGCCCTAACCTTCCCTTTTTTAACATGTCAGTCACCCCTAAGGTAGGCTCAAGGTACCCCTGTGGGCAGGGTGCAGTGTTTGTGAAAGGTAGGACATGCCCTGATGTCTGTGGCATGTCCTCATAGTAAAATACTGCCAATTTCGTTTTTCACCATTGAAAGGCTCTCTGTCCCATAGGATAGAATGGGAGTTTATCTATAACATCTTATAAATATAACTTCCCATGGGGACAAGATAGAAAGATGGAGTTTAGTATGCCTGAACTCAGAATAAGAAAATGCACTGTTAGAAAGTGGGTATTTTCTTGCTTAGCCATCCTGTGGGCCTCTGCTGGTTTATGGATTGACTGTCTGGCTTTTGAATGCCAGGGGCTGGGGATGTGCATTCTCTCAGATAGCCACCGGGGGGGGGGGGTGATATGTGTCCTGCCTATCCTGAATTCGTCAGGGCTGGACTGAATAGAGCTGGGCTGCATTTAGAGTACAGGGAGGAGATTTCTTTGCACCTGAAGAGGCCTGGTCTGCCTTACACAATGCTGTCTCCACCTCCTGCCAGGAAGCTGCACCAGAGAGGACAGAACTGTTTTTGACTGAGCACAGGGCTTCTCTGCCACCAGAGAACAAAGAGAATTGATGTATAAATATTGGGGCCCAGACCCCAGAACTTTAGATTACTGCTGAACTAATGAACCTGCCAGGAAGAAGAACCAGGAAAGCTGGAGGGGGAGTACTGCCCCTGTGCTGTGTGCTGTTGGGGTTGGCCTGCAGTGGTTGCTTCTGTCTTAGGCAGGGAAAGGACTGGACTGTGCTTTCATCATCCTGCTGTTAGAGTGTTCTCAAAGGGCTTGAAGTAGAGCTTGCCTCTTGTTGGAAGTCTCAGGGATAGAAAAGACTTCAACGATTACTTCTGGGATTCAAGAGGAACCTTTGCCAAGGAGAAGAGCTGGAGAAACTGAGGAGAAGTACTGCCCCTTTGCTGTGTGCTGTCTAGGGTTGGCCTGCAGTGGCTGTTTCTGCCAAGGAAAGGACAAGGACTTAGCTGTGTGCTGTCTCCCCTGCTTGAGGAAGATCTCCAAGGCCCTGAAGTAGAGCTTGCCTCCTGTTTTCTGAAGTCTCAGGGATACAAAGACTTCACCCCCAGCTCCCCTGAACTTCCTTGCTGGGAGTTATGACCTGCCAGGAGGTGCCTGCTGCTGTTCTGGGCCTATGGAGGTTGTTCCTTCTGTTGGGAGCTGGGAAAGTAACACAAAGAGGAGAAGCGCGACGCATCCGCACCTGTTTTCGACGCATCGCCGAAGAAACCGACGTAGCACCTGCCCGCGGCTCGAGAAATCGCTGCACGCCGCATTGAGTGCACTGATCCCCAAAGTCTGAGATCACCACACCGAATCCGACGCAGGCCCGGCTGTGCAGCTGCAAGAATCAACACATCGTCTCGGATCGTCACGCATCGCGCCAGGTCTGTCGCATCGTTTGGGGACGCAGTAAGAACCCGACGCATCACCTCCCCACGAAGTAAGAAACCGACACATCACCTCCTCGCCGGTAAGGAACCGATGCATCACCTCCCCTGCGCAGCAGTAAGGAACTGACGCATCACCTCCCCATGCAGTAAGAAACCGACGCATCACCTCCTCTCCGATAAGGAACCAATGCATCACCTCCCCTGCGCAGCTGTGAGGAACCAACGCATCACCTCCCCCTGAGCAAGGAACCGATGCATCCCCTCCCCTGCATGTAAGAAACCGACACATCACCTTCCCTGCGACCCTTTTTGCTTGTGTTTTTGGCACATCCAAGGTACTTTGTGTGAAAAAGTGTCGCATCTGCAATTTGCTTTGAACAGAACTGTTTCTACCTTTTGAAAGTCATATTTTTATTACTGTATTGTGGATTTTTGTTGTTTTGGTCTTGTTTGGTTTAGATAAAGATAGCTTATTTTTCTAAACTGGTGTGGTGTCCATTTGTAGTGTTTTCACTGTATTACTGTATGTGTGCACAAATGCTTTACACACTGCCTCTGAGATGAGCCTGTCTGCTCGTGCCAAGCTACCCAAGGGGTATGCAGGGGTTATTTTAGAAGTATATCCCCCTTACCCTGACTAAGAAGAAGGGTGTCTACTTGGACAAAGGTGCAAACCATTGCCAACTAGAGACCCCATTTTTCTAACACACCCCAAGTCTGATCTCTCTATCCCTGATCTCTATTCCCAAGTCACATCCCTCAGCACTTTTGGCATGCCCTTGTGTGTTCACCGATCTACTTTGACATGTTTTTGTTTAATGTTCCCACTTTCATTTTATTTTTATTTTGATACATTCATTTTCCCTGATTTATACTTCTTCATTTTGCCCCCACAGGATTTATCAACAAGTTTAGTGACGTCTCCTAGAGAGCAAGATCAGAAGCGTGCATCTCAGGTAAATCTCAAAGCTAACGCTCAGACTGGCACTAGGATGCAGTTATTTATCAAGAATCTGGTGCATATTGCAGTTATGGGCGCAAAGAACCAGTTCTCTACTGCAACTGCTACAGCAATGAAGTAAGTCATAAACAAACAAAGCTAGTGGGTTAAGTTCCATAATCGAATGCTTCAGACCCACACTGTAAGCCTGGGTCTTCTTAGATGGACCTGACAAAATGAAGCTGGAAAAAAGACTGGCCCAGAGTGCCTTGCTTGGAGATCTATTACAAACGGCACAGGTGAGGGGTACTGTATTGTCTAGGTTTTAAACAGGAACCACACAACAGCGTTTTTCGGTTTACTGAGACTTCACTGGGCCCCAATCCTTTCTAAGGCCTGGGTGGTTTCAGGGCACTCATCCCTCTAGGCGCTACACCTGAGTACAGGAATACCTTCTTAAGTGAACAAAAAGCAAGGTTTACCTAAAGACAGATAAACACAAACAACCATGTGATCTTGCAGAACCTATACAGTATTGGACTTAGGGCCTTATTACGACTTTGGAGGTCCTCCAGTGGTGGCGCCACTGCACTGTCTGCTGGAGGACTGCGAAAACCGTGGTGTGCCCACCTGCCGGATTAGGAGTTTAATCCTGGTTGGGCGGGCGGTGCCGCGGTGGTGTCACGGCAGTTGGCTGTTAAGCTCATAGGAGAGCCTAACATGCAGCCATCGCCATGACAGCACCTGCAGCACGTTCCTGCATGGTGTGGCATGCATGCAACACCATGCAGGAACAGGGGTGCAATTCCAGGAGGACATAACAAATGCCCCCCTGCATGTATCCCCAGGCCCAGGAGTGGCACCAGGGCCCTGTTAGGGCCACCTTAGTTGCCTCTCCACCACCCTTTTCATGGCCGGCTCACCGTCATGAAATGGGCGGTGGACAGAAAACTCAGAATATGCTCGGCGATGCCGCAGCGGCACCACCAGCATATTCCTGCTCCTGACCGCTGCAAGAC